>OU015501.1:142823730-142948730 GCA_907164885.2 Dolomedes plantarius
GATTTTTATTGTGGCTAGTAGGAAGCTGTATGTTCCTGCTTTGCGTTTGACGAAAGTTTCCTGGAAGTTATAATTCAGATACCTGGCTTAATAAAAAATGGATATACAGAATAGTATATTACTAGTTGGTACCCGTCAAAGCATGACGGCTAGATAGTAAATAAATGCACTAATACACAAATTATACCCAACACATCACTGCCAAATGTTGAAAATCATAATAATGCGCAGAAACAATAAGCGGCCTCGTGCTTAGTGAGTATCTAAAGCCAGATTTAAAAATGTCACTGAGCATGCGCAGAAAGCAAATTTTGAATTGTAAATTATCGCTCATTAAACAGCGCGAAATAAACAATTTCCATCAGGCTTAATCTTATATTTCACAAACATAATTATCATAAAAATAAAAATGGCAGAGAGAGATCTAGAGAGACTACTTTGAATTAACGTGTTTATCATTAAAACATGTCACAGAGCATGCGCAGAAACAGTGAGTTTCTAAAGCCAGATTGAAACATGCCACTGAGCATGCGCAGAAATCAAATTTTAATTGTAAATTATAGCTCATTAATAGAAATTGCGTTTACGAAAACTAAATTTGGCAAATCTACGGATTACAATCTTTCGTTTAAGATGAAAATGAAGTAAATGGATGCAGTAGTTTTCTCTCACGGGCTGCCCAAAAAGTCGGCTTAGCAACTTAAATATATAGATTCTTAATTTCATGACGAAAGTAAAATGAAGAGCTAATCTTGAAAGGAATTGGACACGCGTCTATTTTCAGAGTTACTTTTGATAGTAAATGGGAACTTTAATGATAATATCTATTCTCCCCAATTGCTGATCTTCAAATTGTTCGAAAGATTGCGGATGATGGGATTTTTGTATAAAAGCAAACCCTGGCGCCTGTCCATATGCAAGAAAAAAAGGGGGGTGAGAGCGCTATAGTCATTTTTAATGTAGGATTGCGTTCCTCCGGAAAGTCCTCCGGAACGGTCCTCCGGAAAGCAAAATTTCAGACTCTAAAATCGTCCGTCCGTACCTTGAGAGTTATAATTTTGGCAACGCGCCAAACCAAGTTTGTATCGCTTGGACAAGCAGTAAACAGTTAAACAGAAAAGTACCAAAATGCGTCAAAATTTTGACATACATATATGTATGTCATATATACATACGTTTGTATATATTGATACATATATACATAACACATACATACAAAAGAGAGAAGCAACGATAAGTAATCCAACGTTAATAACCCGTGTTAGAAGAGACTACCTGAATTTATATATATATATATATATATATATATATATATATATATATATTGGGGGCGGGGCTTCACGAAGGCCCATTAGACCAGGACCTATATCTTAAAGCCAATTTTGAATGGCTACAAGCATCCATGCCAATAGTGGGACTCGAACCCACAGACTTTGGTTCCGAATGCTAGCGCCCTAGCCATTCGGCCATCTCACAGGGAAAAATTAAAAAAAAAAATTTAATTTAATTTTTAAAATAAACTAATATTAGTAACAATGAAAATCGAAAAACGCAAACAGTGAAAAAAATGCTCGGCTATTCCCTTAGTACGACATCGAAAACTAAAGTAGAATGAAGAATTCTGAGTAAAAAAACTTTGAATAGATTTACTAGTGAAAAAGAACTCCCGTATCATTACATGAAAAGAAAATAAATTAAAGTTCAAGAATACTAAGAAGGAAAGTACAATAGTAACGATATTATTCAACAATGAAATGACTGAAACATATTCATCTCGATATTTTGCACACAACGATTATGGTAACAACAATAAAACAAATTACTGACTAACGTAATATATGATAAAAGCATAAATTTGGAGACTGTTTTTAAATGATTTATACCAATTTAATCTAAGGAATCTTAAGGCAAAGATTTACAAAGATCAAAATTATCAATCTTTCCAGTTGCATAACAGATTTAAACTGTTAAGGCGGCACTGGAAAATCATTTTTTAAGTTTCTAAAACAGCACCTGCTGAGTATTAAGCGTTTATTATGAGAAAAAGGGCGGGAAAGAAATAATGGAAGCTTGTTCAAAACAGGTTAAGAGATTACTCATTTCTAAAACGGTATCGATATTAATCACCATATTCAAAAGAAATACAAAGGTTTTGCGAGATTTTAAAGGTCTTCTTAAAGCTGAGAGTATACGACTTTAAATTAGAAAAAAAACTCCCTTTAATTTCAACAAAAATGAAATATAATATTTTATTTTAGGCTGCTGTGAACTAACCATGTTGGATTCTCTCACCTCAATGTTAACTTATGGAGAAAATGTGTCCAAGGACTGTCGCCGACTTGGATAGAGAGATTTTTTTTTTAATTGTACTCTGTAATGAAGAAAGAAATTTTATACCTTGGGGAATTTTTTGTTTAATATTGGTATAGAGTGTTTTAAACGCTCATCAATTCCTTTGGTGGACGAAATTTATAAAATAAATCCTGTTGCAAGGTACAGAACAGTTGAGGCTGAAAATACCATTTTTTATTGGATTATCAATAGAGGTACATAAATTTCACATAAAAAATATCGAAATTTCGCAAAAAAATGACAATATATAAAATTTTGCATTTATTCGCAAAAAAATACATATATAAATTCAAAAATTTCTCATAGATTAAAAAAAATCACAATTTTACTTACTTGATTAGGAAAGTACCAAAATTCTTACTTGAAAGCTAACATTGTAATAGTCTCCACATTGTCTTCCTTAAATCTTTAGAAATAAGTATTAAGCAAATTTCGAGAGTGATATCTCTCAGTTAAAGACCGTGGATGGTCTCAGATAGACAATTATGTTAATAAATTATTACTATCATTACCTAATTTCGCTTAAAAAGCCGTTTATCACCGAGTTTTCGCCGAAAAGTAGTAAAAAAATAATTTTCGCATTTATTCGCATCTATTTCGTAAATACGAAAATTGCGCATCCCTAATTATCAGCATTTATGTAGCTGTAGATACAGAGGCTGTTCGCACATTTTTTAGACGATTTTGGTAAGCGGTAATAAAAAATCTTTTACTGCAAAAGAAATAATTGCAATTGTACTATGTTTTTAAAAGTCAAAATTATCGACTGCGGCTAGAAAGTTTTGTTTTATTCAAAATGGCGTTTTTAACAAAGCAGTGGTTCGAAGGCTACATTTATGCTCTTTCCGAAGAGAAATATGCATACTCCGTTATCCAAAAACGATGTGAGAGTCATGGTATTGTGATATCTAAAGCGTCGATAGGTAATATCGTCAACAAGAAAGGAAAAAAACGTCAAATTGGAGCCTCAAGTGGGACAAAAATTCCAAACAAGTATCCGAGGAAAAAACGGACATCTTCGACTATTGCAAAGGTACGTTGTTTAATGTTAAAAGAAATCCTCCTAGTCAAAGGACAGTTGCAAAATCATTAAATGCTCGGTGTCCACTGTAAACAAAATGATAAACGTTGATTTAAATCTAAGAAAGCGAAAAAACGCAATGTGCATCGTCTTCTTCCAAATCATATCGCTGAACGCAGGACACGCTGCAGAATTCTATGTGAGAAACACTTATCCAAAGAAAAATGGAAAACAATTGTCACAATACATGAATCATGGGTGTATTTAAATGATTGCAACAAAAAAGAGCATTTATTATCATAAAAGGGGAGAAAAAATTTAAGTACATGGTTCAAAGAATCGAAAGAAAGTTTTTCTAAGGGATTCATGATTGTTGCTGGTTTTCTTATAATGGCAAGTTAAAAATAAGAGAGTGGAAAAAAATGTCAAGATTAACTCCAAATACTATCAGGAACATATTTTATCGCCAATTTTTCTGAATGAAATACCATCGCTTTACCCACAGTGCCATCAATCTGCGAGACTCCATCAGACAAAGCTAGCAGTCACACATCAAAATCCACTGTAAATTTCCTAAAAGAAATGGAACAAAAAACTGGTATCAAGGCCATACCCTTCACTGATATCCCTACTAAATCTCCCGATGTATCACCTATGGATTTTTGTGCTTTCGGACTTTTAAAATCTGCATTATCCAAACGTCGTTCCAAACCCTTACAGGACTCTGGAAAGCTGTTCAGGAGGAATGGATAGAATACCGCTTCTGACACTTCAAAAGGCATTATTATCCTGGAAATTGCGGTGTCAAAAGATAATTCAGAATAAGGGATGTCAAATAGAACATTTAAAATACAAGAATTTTATGTAATTTAGTTTTGTGAATACAATATACATCGTCTAAAAAATGTGCGAACAGCCTGTGTAGTATACAAATTTTCTCCATTGGGGATATTAAGGTGAGAGAATCCAAAAGGGTTAGTGCAAAGCAGCCTTCAGCATTCGTAGTAGCGACTTTCTAGGAACAAATGCCTACCATATAGGAAAAAAAATTCTCATGTATAATTTTTTTATTCTCAATACTTTATTTTAGTATTATTTGCTTAACATGTTTGGTTGTTATTGAAAAAAGTTTCGTAAAATACAGAATGCAAATCTGAGAAAAGTTTGGAATGCTTTATCATTTTGAGATTTCACTCCATACCCATTTTTGATAGATAGGAAGACAAAATTTTAAAAATACATATACTGCAATTCTGATCTTAAAATTAATTTATTTAATGTTTAGAAATTTGAGTGTTTTATGGATTTATGATATGAATGCAATTTTTACATAAGGATGTAATAATTTTTTTTTAATTTAAATATTTATCCTGTAACTGCATTAATGGTTTTAGAAAATTAACGTGTTTCTTAAATGGGATGTCATTATAAACGGTTAAAAGCAATAAGCCCATAGATCTGAAATTATTTTTTTGCAGAAAATATACTATATTTTTATTAGTTAAGTGACTTTTGAATTCAATAGTCATTTTAGGTTCCCTAATGTAATTAATATATAGGTTGAGCCAAATTAACAGGATAAATTACAGGCTACTGTGAAAAATGGATTTATAGTATTTTACCAAAATAATATAAAAGTAAAACTAATATACTTATTAACCGAGAGATGCAATGAAATGTCTGAACAAATTCTGCTAAATTGACTTAAGCATTATACAAGTAACACTTTGGAGCTTACATGTGATAATATCAATATACTATTTTGAGATGCAACGAACTAAACACTTTATCTTTATATATATGGGTAATAAAGGTAATTATGAAAGTTGAACCATAGAGAGAAAAGTTTTTCTCCCCCGATGGAAAAGAAATTATCAAATCCCATTAAATGAATACGTTAAGCACCTGCGCAGACACACACACACATATGTATGTGTGTGTGTGCGCGCGCGTGTGTATTTATGCAGGAAACGTGTAAATTATTAGTAATATATAATAATTTTATGTGCGAAAAAACTCGTTTAATGTGAATATGGATACAAACTAAAAGTTTAAGCTCATATTCAAATTATTCTCGTATGAAATCAAGAGTAAATATAAACAAATACTCCATAACTGTTTATATCAAATCAATCTAGTGATATAAACATGCTAATACGTTTGTTTAATGAAGCATAACAGAGACACTTCATTTATGGAAGAGTCTCAGTACCATGTGTATTTATGGAAGAAATGTGCAAATAATTAGTAATATAATTTTATGTAAGAAAAAATTCATCTAATGTGAGTATGGGTGCAAACTAAATGTTTACGCTTATATTTAATTTATGCTCGTATGCAAAAGAGAGTAAATATAAACAAATACTCCATAACTGTTGATATCAAACCAATCTATGGATATAAAAATGCTAATGCGCTTATTGAACTTAGTCTAACAGAGACACTTGATTATCATTCTAGGATCCTTGACCGGGATAAAAATATCACGTTATCAGTTGATCAGTGAACGTAGTTAGTCGTTGTCATTGCACTTCATGAACACGGCACCTATCACTGGTAATTCAAGTTCCCCTTATCAAAAGCATGACCAGAGTGGTCTTTCATTAACATTAATATTCTCATCACAATGATTTTTCCCATCACATAACAAGGTGGTCATTTAACCTACGAACAAATGATAGGGAGAAAACACACACACACACATTTTCCATACCGCAAAGAGTACTTTGTTTTCAATGTGGGCATACACTGGGTGGAAAATCGATCACTTAATACGGACATTTTAATTAATCTTCAAGTTTTATTTTCCTGCTCTTCATGATAAGTTTTATTATGGAGCACGGTGAAGAAAATTGAGTTTGAATAACTTATAATTGAATAGTTAAAACATAAATAAAAGAAAACGTCTCAAATATATTGTTATTTATAATGTCATAAACATTTATTTCAATCCGAGCTTTCACCCTTCTAACATGATCATTCATGAATTGCTTACGAAATATTCATAAAGCTTTGCTTTTGATTTTGACATTTTATGGAAAAATGAAAAATCCGCTCATAATATTGCCTTTTGCGTTAATA
This sequence comes from Dolomedes plantarius, assembly GCA_907164885.2. Lineage (NCBI taxonomy): Eukaryota > Metazoa > Arthropoda > Arachnida > Araneae > Dolomedidae > Dolomedes > Dolomedes plantarius. Next base: position 142,830,185 of record OU015501.1, read on the forward strand.
TTTAAACGTTTTAAAATAAATGAAAAAGTAGAGTGTAAATATTTTACTTTTGTAGCCCTTATGTTCCCTCTTTTTTTTTCGCAAGCTTCCACATAGAAAAGGACTGTCATACTACAACAGACAAACTTCAAAAAGTAGAATTTATTTTCAGTTTTCATTAAATAAATAACTCATTAACTCTTTTTTAATACTTTTTATTAAATTGGAAGCTACTAAAGGACACTTAAAAGGTAACATTCAATAAAATCACCCCACTAAGAAATCACGGCTATTTCGCTAGAATTTGAATAATTTTTTTTATTTATTTCTCCAAAAGACATAGGTAAGTAAAGCTAACCCTACGTAAAATCAGGCTAAATATTTTATTAACTATTATTTTTCCTACTCTCATTAACATACACATTTTTACTGGACCAAATTTTTCTATATAAAGCCATAAACTGGATTTTTAATTATGCGGAGATTTAAAAATTAAACGAATAATGATTTACTATGATAGAGACAACTCACAATGAATTCCGCATTTAATTCCTTAAAATGAAATTATAGATGTTTCCTCTGAACACTTTTGATATATTTAAATGTGAGAAGCATAAATATATATCTAAACTATTTTTTCTCCGAAATGAGAACACATTTTACTTAATGAAAACATTTTATTCCTCTAAAGTAGATCATGTGCAAACTATGGTAAATAACTATTAGTTATTAAAAAAAAAAGATCAAAATCCATAGGCGTTGAAAGGGTGACAACTACTAAGGGTGGTCAATCAGTGCTTAAGATATCGACTCGAAGTGCTGAAGATGGGTGAATACGGAGAAAGGGTTTTTTGAAATCAAAGTTGTATGAAATATCTGTAATACATAATGATAATTACTGCATTGGAAATGGCAAATACATTCCTTTTTAAGGGGTTTTTACTTTTCATTTTTTTTTTATAAATTCGAACACTACTTTTCTAATTGAACCTCATTTTTGTTTTCCCTTAGTCTGCCAACTCTGAGCTTGCATTTTCATGCATTCCAATCTTTGTAAAGAAGGCAGTGTTATATGAATAAATGAACCGTAAAAAATTCTTTACGGATCTGAGCTGATAGACAGATGCAAAAATTGTGTCAACTTTTTGTTATCACGATCTTTAAAGATGAATTCTTCAAACACGTGCATATCTTTCTGTTCCTTTTAATTGCATAATTCTTCATCTTATACATTGAAGCATTGAAGATATTAGGCATTCATCATCGTAGGAAATCAGTCAAACAGTGTTCAAGACAAGAAAAGCTGGTACTGCAAATCAGCAAATGATCTTTGTTTTCTCTTGATTTTGAGGAGAAAGGATATTTGGTTTAAGGAAAAAAGCGGGGATTTATGGTACCATACCTATCATACTGATTTGAAAAATATATCTTCCTGTGCCAAACGTAGAAAAAGGAAATTTAATTTTAAGATTTTTGCGAAAATTATGATCCCCCAGAGATATCTGTTGGCACTTTTTGCAATTTTACGTTTATTACTCAAAATATTTGGGCACTTGCATTACAGAACCATTCATTATAATATTTGGATTAAAAATTGTTTACTCTTTTTCGGATCTTATTGTATACTGATAAGTTTCCAAGAAATACAATTTCAATAAGTTTTACTCTTTTGTCTGTTTTATACAGATTGTGGGATTTTCGTGTAAAAGTGCATCACAAAAAATTGTTTAATGTATTGTGTTTGTGTAAATTTTCAGTTAAATATTTTGGATGATTCCTAGAGAATCTTCATTTAATTTTCAAAATTGTAGCATTTTTCCTCTGCAATATGTACTCAAAAAAAAGATACATTCAAATCCCTTCTTTATTTCGTACTTATCTTAACTCCTTCAATGTCTTACTTCGAATCTGTTTATTGTACACTACTAAACTAGTAGCTGAAATTGGTAAACAAAGGTGATATAAATACGAATTGAACTTATTTACATAAAGTGATGAAAAATTGAGTAACCCAGATAAGAAGCGAACAATTAAATAGAAGTGATCCGAGCATCTGTACATTTTGGGCAAAACTAAAACCAATACACGATATACTGCAAAAGCTTTCAAATCAAAGAATCTTCTCTAAACTAACACCAAAATCTTGACTGGAGAAGGGTTTATCGGAAGTAAAGGTGTACAAAATGGGTGAACCAATCACTTCACTTTGAAATAAACACTTCACGCAATGTTTACAATTTTTCCTTTTCCTCTAATATTCTGATCGAATAAAAAACTTTTTAAGGCTTTGTGGGTATAAATTTAAACGTTTAATTATCGTAACAGAGCAGAGGATAAGTAAATCTGTTTTTCCGGAAAAAAAATATTTAGAAGTCTAAAATTTCAATTAGAAATCCTTTCAATAATTAGAATAATCAGTTTGATTTACGTGAAATAAAGCTTCAAATGAAACTGGAATTTTATTTTCCAAATGTTGATACGATATAACTCTGTACATGATTCACTATATTCAAGTACTTGTATCATATTTTACGCGATGATACATAATTTGCGAAGTGTGTCTGAAGATTCTCCACTTGCCTGATGACTTACTTGCTGCTACGAAAATGCAAATGAGATGCGTGAAAGGGTGGAGGAGATTTCCAAAGAATAAGTGATTTAAAAGGATCATCTGTCATGTGCCCACACGAAAAGAAGTAAAAAGAAACCGTCTCCGTTATTTTCATTTCACTTTGGGCATCACACCTTGTAATAAATAACTTTTTCACTCAAATACGCAGGCAATTTGTCTGAAAAGGGCTTCACAGACTCTGGAAGGTGAATAGATTTTTCCCGAGGCATTAGTTATTTTGTCTTTTACCATTCAGTGATTCATTCTTTATTGCTTTCGCACTCATTTCTAGCATACTAATGAGACAAAAATGCGTGGCTTCCATCCGTTCGGGAGCATTCAACCCGACGTTGGTCGAGCCAAAAATGGTTGATGCAGAGTTTGGCTTTCAGACCATGCACCAAATCAAAAGCATTTTTCAGAAACGAACGCTTTTATTGAGTCGCATCCTGCCGTTTATGCTTTAGCCGACATAAAAGGAAGGGGCATCATGCCTCTACAATGTCAAGTCGACATTGGCACAATTTTTATCTCCCATTGAATTTTTTTTTCTTCTGAAGCCGCCTAATGTACCTCTAGATTCAGAATTCAGGATTATTTCAATAATTCATTTTTGAAAACATTAAACCTTTCTCGGGCTACTTTGATAAAAGGATGTCTGCTGAAAAGAATTTTCAAATTTTTTTTTCTGCGGAAGTATAGAAATATTTTTTGAAATTTTAAACATTTTAAGAAAGGTTCTAATCTTAAGATTGAATTTCCCACTCAGAGGGGGTTTTTTATAATTGAGAAAGGGATAACATTTACAACACTGCATTATCTTTTTCTCTCTCTAAGAATAATAATAGACAAAAGTATAGGATAATTCAGCAATATTTAGAAGAAGAAACAAGATGAAAAAAATTTGAATAGTAGAATGTTGTAATGAAATTAATTTTCGGGGACCTAGACGGGTCTTAATAAAGAAAGAGTCAGAACCTAGTGAAACAGCTACATGACTTAAGTCTACATTCGTTTTAAAAGCTGCAACTGTGTTTGCTGCAAACGGTACACGTATCTTATTAAATTGTCCTACATATTAGCGACATTGAGTAATGAAATACTATAAATCTCAACATTTACTGGTTTATTATTTCCGGATTTGATTATTCTCGATTAATAACTATTTTGGGGCTGACTATTATTATATGCAAATTAGTACGACTTACAAAACATAGAAAATTTCTCTCTCCGTAAGTAAATGACCCGTAAATTTTGATAATTTTACTACTATCTCAATATTACACATAAATTCCACTACTTACTGCCCGTGTTTAAAGTATCGCCACTGACGCAAGCACGTGCGTACGTTCCTGTCTATATTTTTGCTCATAATATGATTTTAAATTTATAGAATGCACTGTGTAACTTTAGTGAAAGTTGTTTTGTTTTTTAAGGTTAGGTATGATCAACAGTACTCATTGTTAAAGTCTGAGTGCCTTACAGATGTAAGAAAGCTACTTGGGTTCCAGATAGGAAGGTACCATTGCAGGTCGAAACGGCACATCTTTGTATCCAACGTGGAGACAGAGCCAGATAGTATATTACTAAATATCATAAACCTCTATTACTACTTGTAATTTCTTTAAACACATATCGCCGTCATCAAGGCAGGCTCCCGCTGACCTTGGCCCCATGCACTTACCACGCGCTTTTGTTTACCTCTCACTCTCATCACCTAGATCAGCGGTTCCCAACCGGTGGGTCGCGATTCGATCCTAAAACTATCAGAAACCATCGAATAAACCATCAGAAAAAAATAAGAAAAAGTGCTTATATTTTGTCAACCATTTTGAAATCAGAACACAAATTGTTTATCAATAATCAATCTGTATCTTCAAAAAAGCATATATATACATACATATATATATATATATATATATATATATATATATATATATATATATATATATATATATATATATATATATATATATATATATATTTGCAATATTTGATGGTAAATTATATATACATAAGGAAGGAATACGATACAAATAAGGTTTTTTACTCTTTACTTTTATAAGGTGGGTCGCGAGCTGAAAAAGGTTGGGAACCACTGACCTAGATTGTACTTTGTACGGAGCTGTTGAACTTCGCACTGAGCACATTTTCACAGCTACGAATCTGCATAATAATGATAGGCATCCACGGTTAATTCCCTTTCAGAGAGATCTTACATCCCTGACCCGGCTGTAATTTATTATTTGTTAAAAGGCAGTCACCGAGAAACTATTTGGTGAACCTAACAGGGAATCCATTGTTGTCAATCGATATTAAGGAGATATGTAGTTTGTAAAGATCGAAATATTTCGTTAGATATTTACAAACTGCATTTTTCTCTGCCAGTATTTTAGTTAAATTAGGTTGACAGCTTCATCCTCTCTCTCTTTTTTTTTTTTTTGCTTTGAGGTCCATTTACTAGGTTCTACAAAGAAGGGAAAAAAAGCGAAAGCACCCAAAATAATTAGTTTGTTTCACGTATAGCGAATTGTCGAATCAATTTTACATATTCAATAATCTTGCTCTCCGAATGAAAACTCGAAAATCTTTAGAGCAGTTTATGCTCTATGAGAACATTAGCTTTTACAAATGAGTTCTGAAATAAATACTGGGCCAAAAAAAAAAATTATGCAGTTTTCATGCTATTTTTGAAAGAGGATAAGAAATATGCATAACTAAATGTAATATGTTCCATGAAGTTGGGGGGGGGGGGGGGGCGAGCACAGTAAGTGAATAAAATAATCAATTATAATATAGGAGGAATTTCGGCATTTTTACCCCATCGGAAAAAATTATACGTTTTGAAGCCTTTTAACAAGTAAAAGAAAAATATTAAAGTATGACACAAAAAAGAGGTTAGTGCTGATATTTTTTCCCTTGTGAGGTTTTGTTAAGGAATTGTAGATATCCCGGTATTTTCCCCTGTAATAATAAATATGTTATTTTTAAAATCAAAGCAAGTATTCAGTGAGTAATTGGTTTAGTAAAAGACTTTTTTAGACTGTTACCACTGAACTTTAGATTAGATAGAAATGTTTGATGGAGTTGTGTAAAGAGAAAAACTCAACTTTACTCTATATAATTTCAGCTATATTTTTGGCACACGTAATGACCTCAACGTGTTCAGACGATATTCATTTTATATTCTTTCATAAAGATCCAACGAGTATTTTATTTTCTGCTGTTTCAACACTTCCAACAAGTCAAAATCCTCATTATGTGCATTAGAACGTAATTGCAGCCAATTTTTCCTCTGCTTGTGTGCAAAAACTTATTGCTTATTACAATGAAAACAACAAAAATTAATTTTTAAAAACATGAATTCGTTGTTTCGCACTTAGCAAAAGGATTAGGGCCATCATTCTAATGCCAAAATCACCTAGAAGGAATAATTAATCTGTTTACAAATTATGAAACAATTTACTGCACGCAAAACACATTTTAAGCTCTCGAATATACTATCATAATCACTGTAGAGGGCCATTTTGAATCATGAAGGATCATGCATATGATGTCTATAATTACCTTTATATTCTAGATGAAAGTGAGAGATAAAATATTTTTATTAATTAATGTTTCTATGTTCCATTAAGTAAGTAATCTTCTCCAAGATCTTGATCTTCTTTTATGATGTTTCTTATATAGAAGGATCTATTGTGAAAATTTTTTTCTTCCTTTCAAGGTATTATGCAGATTACTAAAGACCCATGTTTCCTTACTTTATTTTAAGAGGTTTTAGACTTCAAATATTTCAACAGAATTTTAAGTAGCACAAAAGATATGCCACGATGAAAATTTTGTACCATCAGGGTCGGCAAACTTTTTTTAGAAAGGGCCAGATTGTAAAAATTTTAGACTCGGCGGGACAAGTAGCAAACATAAGATATGAATGAGTAATTTTCTCATAGAGCAAAAACAACATTCATTTTTTTATTATGAAGTGATACTTTTACGTAATATTCACACACATTTTACTAACACTTACAAAAAAAGAGAGAAAAAACACGAATAGAAGATTTACATCTACATACTAAAAGACATTATTATTAAACAAATTAAAATTTCTAATGCAAAGAATGCAATTGTTTTTTCTGAGATAATATTACATCATACTGGAGTTCGAAATTAGTACTTCTTAGCATTAAAGTTCTTTGCAAATGGTCATCTGTTAATAATAATCTGAATTGCGATTTTTCATACTTCATTTTCGAAAATGTCTTTTCGCATTGGTAAGTACTCCCAAATACGGATATAAATCCCCGTGTATATGATTTTAATTGAACGTATTTATCTTCCGAAAGATATTTATAAAATTGGGTTAGATCCTTTTCTTTAACCATCATTTTTAACATATCATCATCAAGCGAGAGAATACGATAGTAGCGCCACTAGCGGTCATTATTCACAACTTTTCAACTCAACTATCGGTCGTTGTATAATAGCGCGTAATTTGATTTTTTTTTTTCATGTAAAAAACAATATCACCCCGCGGGCTGGATTAAAAACAAGCTGTATTTGGCCCGCGGACCGTAGTTTGCCGACTCCTGATCTAGATCAAGGGTTCCCAATTTGTGGGTCGTGACCCCCAGTGGGGTAACGGCGTGTTTTCTGAGGGGTCACCATGGGTTCAACTTTAAGAACTTTTTTGCGAATTTCCACGAAAAATTTGTCAACATTTATTTACCATTAAACTGTAAGAGGCAGTGATGTTTTTTTTTCAAAACGCAAACCCAGTTCGTTAGAATTCTATCGCCTTCATTTGATGGTAAAGCAAATTTACGGTCACTTACTACGTACAATGCAAAAACTCTAAACATCAATTTGTCTTTCAACAATCTCTGTTAGCATTACTGCTGCAGTTTCCCCAATGGAAAATAATTTTACCCAGGCAAGATTTTTTTTATTTTTATGTTTATATAATTCTGAATCCGTACGGCAGGTGCATTATTTTACTTGAGGTTCTGTCCTTGCTTTTACACACCCTTGGCTAAGTGATGAATGTTTCTTAATGTTCTCCATTTCTTACAAATTTCATTTTTGCTAATTATGGGGTACGCATTTTAGTATTTTCTCTCTATGTCTTAAAAGGCTTTTTTAATTAAAATTTGCAGGGTGGGAAGGAGTTGGTGTGGGACGCAGGATGCGTGGAAACGATTGACGGGGGTCGCGACTTGAAAAAGTTTTGCAAACACCGATGTAGTTAAAGAATTTTACTGATGGTACATTTTAAACAAATTTGTGTCCACGAATAACCTAGGTGAAATGTATTTCTTTTTTAATTTTGTAAGTGTTCCCCTCTTAGACTTCAGTAACTTTTTCAGATTATATCTGTACAATAATTCAAGTATTTTAGAACTAATCGCATTTAAATATTCGAAAAAGAGAAAGGGGTCTGATATCTTTGCTCCCCTTTTATAAATGAACGCTTTCATTCACTTTTAGTAGCTGTGTAAAGTTCTGTTTAGAGCATACTAGAAGAAAGATATGAACAGATTTATTTTCGTCAAGAACACTCCATCAGGAAAAATCTAACTTTAAAAAATGAGTTATTAAAAAAAAAATTTATTGTTGGGAAAATTTGCGGGAATTTCTGTTTATGTGAGAAATATACCTCCTGATAAAATTGTATAGGTCACATTTTAAGTATTTCAAAAAAAAAATCTTTAGTTACACTGCTTTTTGCAAACAGGACTATCCTTACAATGCTTTTATCTATATACGTACTTATATAAAACAGCTCCGTAACTGACTGACTCACTGACATACAACGCACAGACCAAACCGCTGGACCTAAAGAGCTGAAATTGCGCATGGCGAGTCTTCTTATAGTGTAGGGGTGCACTAAGAAAGATTTTTGAAAAATTCTTCATAGATTTTTTTAAAAATTAAATTTTTAAGCTGTTTTAGCAACATTTTTCAAGTTTGCATTTAAAATAATAATTTGAGGGTTATAAAATGTATATCACGAGAAAGATCATAAAAATTCCTTTAAAAGGAAATCTTTTTCGAATCTTTACCTCTATTTTCTGATTTTTGGTGAATGTTTAAAGATTAATTTTTAGAATTTAATTTAATAAATGCTGATCCCGTGATTTCTTTTTCTGGTACTTTAAATAAATTTATCGTCACGTCATAACAACGAAATAGACAAAAAAAATATTTTTTTCTTGCTAATGCGGCAGACGATTGGACATCCAAAAAAATATTAAAATACAGTAAAAATATGTTCCTCAAACTGTACTACATTAACTGTACTATATTGTTTAGTATATCCTATTAGATTTAATTTGAATATTTTCTTCTACATTATTTTGTCTATAAAATATCCCTTACGATTTTTTCATAAATGTATTTTTTTACATCAAATTTTATACATTGATCGTCGTATTTATTATATATATATATATATATATATATATATTGGCATTAATTGCATACATTGACCGTTGTATTTAATTAGTGTGTACACCGTAGCGAAGTGCGGGTTTTCAGCTAGTTATTTTATATTATTTATTTGTTCATTTATTTATTTATTCACCTTTTTTTTTTGGGGGGGGGGGGAGGGAGTAAGGAAGAAGTGCTTTAGGATTTTTTGCCACTATTCTTTCGGATCGGCAATAGGTGGGAAGGGGGTAAGATCTTTCCGGCCCTTTATTAACTAGGGATTCCCAATCCCATAAAACTCCATTCTTGTGCCAGCTTTCACTGCCTATGCAATTCTTCCTTCTTTTCCATCTTCAATTATTTCTCAAAACTGGACAATCGTTCCAGAGTAAATTCAGATTTATAAAAAAAAGGTATTTTCCAAAATTTCAGGACTTCATGATGTAGGTAAATTAAATGTGTGCTTCATTTAGAAATATTTTATGAATGAATAAATTTCCTACTTTTTGAAAATCAAATAAACATTCCAACTAATTTATTGAAACTTTGCAAACAGACCTTAGTGTTTCAAGATATACTTCATCTTGAAGCTTGTCGCAGAGTTTCTGTAGTCAAAGCAGTTTATTACTTACATAAAAAACTTTCTATTTAAATTTGCTTTTTTTCGCAAAATATGTATAGATTTTTTATTTATTTGTAATTTTATTGTTTAAGCAATATATATTTACAAAAAAAAACTTTGGTTTTAATATAGTTTATTACTGATTTAGTTTTTATCTTGTCCATTTTCTCTCGAATAATATTTCAATTTGTATTAATGTCCATCGCATTTCATTATGACATACATAATATTAAACTGTATCTATCTATATATAAAAAACAGTTCCATAACTGACTGACTAACTGACTGACATACAACGCACAGACCAAACCGCTGGACCTAAAGGGCTGAAATTTTGCATGGCGATTCTTCTTATAGTGTAGGGGTGCACTAAGAAAGATTTTTGAAAAATTCTTCTTAGATTTTTTTTAATTAAATTTTTAAGCTGTTTTTGTAACTTTTTTTAAGTTTCAATTTAAAATAATAATTTGAGAGTTATAAAATTTATATCACGAGAAGATCATAAAAATTTCTTTAAATGAAATCTTTTTCGAATCCTTACCTCCATTTTCTGATTTTTGGTGAATTTTTAAAGATTAATTTTTAGAATTTAATTTATTAAATGCTGATCACGTGATTTCTTTTTCTATTAGTTTAAATAAATTTATCGTCACGTGCATAACAACTAAAGAGACAAAAAAAAATTTTCTTGCTAATGCGGCAGTCGATTGGACATCTAAAAAAATATTAAAATACAGTAAAAGATACGATCCTCAAACTGTACTATATCAACTGTACTATATTCTTTAGTATGTCCTATTAGATTTAGTTTGAATATTTTCTTTTACATTATTTTGTCTATAAAAATATCCTTTACGATTTTTTTTATAAATATATTTTTTTTACATCAATTGTATACATTGATCGTCGTACTTATTATATATATATTGGCATTACTTGCATACATTGACCGTTGTATTTAATTTGAATGTACTCCGTAACGAAGTGCGTGTTTTCAGCTAGAATATACATACATACATCAGCGTGAGTGTGGAAGAAAAAGTTATGTCCCTTTATTATATGAGTTAACAGAAAAATTTTCTCTCTTTACTAAATCATAACTTTTTTTATCTTTGCTAAGGATTCTAAATTCCAAAATTGTATTGATTAATGTACGTTCCCTTGTTACGCACGCAATCCTCTTTAAATTTTAGTCACACAAAATCGATACCAAGTAAAGCCTGTTTCACGCTTTTATTCCCCATTATAAACTAGTTAGATAATATTTATAAATTACTATATAATACAAAAAAATTCGATGTCGGTTGCACCTAGACGAAACCCCTGTAATTTGGCGTGTGATTATAAATGCATGCTAGAAAGAATACGAATTACATGAGACTCGTAACGATAAGTCTGAATTTTTAGTTAATAATGGAGCAAACTTGACACCCTGTCTTAGGGATTGTTTTTTGTTATTTTTTATTTATTTGTTTATTTTTAATTTTTAATTTAATTTAATTTAATTAATTAATTAATTTTTCATTTAATTTTTCAATTTCAATTTTTATTTTAATTTATTTATCTTCTTTTTATTTATTTTCTTTTTGTATGTGTTTGTGTGTGTAAGTAAAAATTAGGAAAGCTGCTATAAAACCCATTAGCTTCGTGACCTGAGTAGTTCTAGTGATCTTTGCTGGTCCACTGTATTAGGGCCTGTTCACATAGGAGTCCGTTGCGTTGCGTTGCGTTAAGGAAAAGATGACGTTGAGACGAAAATAAACCAATCATATGCCTCCAAACGATTAGCAATTAATATTTTTAACGCCTATGATTGGTTTATTTTCGTCATCTTTTCCTTAACGCAACGCAACGGACTCCTATGTGAACAGGCCCTTAGAGTAGCGAACTTTAGCATTCGTCATCTGTTTGGTGGAAATATTTTTCGATGTTATAAACTAATCCTTGGATTCTGCGAGCCCGAAAATGAATCACACTGAAAAAATCTAACTCATCACTTCTACGTGGAGAATGGGTTCGTGATTACTTTTTACGTGACATTTTACAACGTGCCAGTATTACAACTGAGAAGTAAAGTATTGTTGAAAAATGTTTTAACATAATAGATAAATGTGAGCATGTTAAATTCGTAGACCGAATAGTCCTTCCTTGGTGTCAGAGGTTTGGGGGAAGGTACGAGCCCTCTAGAAGCTCGGTAAAATTGAGGTGGCACCAGAGACTAATGTTGACTCACCTGTATGGTGCTCCCATACCAGAAGTATTCAACAATTTATGTGGTTTATTTCTCAAGACAAGTGTCTGATCCTAAGTTTAAGCTGATACTTAATCCCACAAAGATCGGTAGTCACAACATTGCTCCATGTCACAGAAAGCACGAATGTTTTATAATAAATATGCCTTTGTTATGTTTCAATAAAAATATTTAATTTTTTCAAATAATATTTGTTCAAAAAATATTCAATTCGCTTTCATGTGATGAAAGATAAAGTTATTGGAAAAGTTCTTTTACGCGGCTTACAGTAGAGTGAACTGGCAGGAATCGTCACGTAACGAAAAATCGTTATGCCCACTTCATAAGAGCTTTTTCTCAAGGACTCTGTGGCTGAATGGTTATCGCATCGGACTACGGAGTATCGGACCATCGCACTACGGAGCAAGAGGTCTCTGGTTCAAATCCCCGCACAAGCGCTGGCCGTTTCTATTCTCACTCATTCTTGGAATAGCGCAGTATATATATATATATATATATATATATATATATATATATAATCAATAGAAATCTACATATTAAATCACGTTTAGAGTTGAAAAAATAACGTAAGGAACTTCCCTCCTGACCGCACGATTTTTATATTCTAAAGATTTTGACAAGTGACTTAAAGACGCTCATTGGTTTGATTTTGCATAAAAATGATTCGAAACTCATTTCGATTCTGCCGAACAATACCGATCCTTTCACTTCCTATTCTGGTTGAGCTTGCTTTTCTGTGTTCGAAGACATATGTCTGCTCAGCGAAGCGCGGTGTGTAATAATATGTTGAGTACGAAAGAGGGGGCATTGAACAATGTCACTCGGGTGCAGGAAACGTGCCCAATTTGCATTGGACAGAAGGGGGTTGAAAACCCCTGTAGATGGAGGACTCAAGCGGAAAAATACCGATAACCATCGAAACAACTACCTGGCAAGATAGCGATTTCAGAATTGTTCAATGCTCCCGCGAAAGGCCTTGACGACATTGTTCAAAGGCTTCTAATACCCAGTATTGAGAGATTCGTAATATTTTCGAGGGTATTGAATGGTATTCAATTTGTGTTTGCGGGCTTTTCCCACAGAAACAGCTAGGCAAATTATACTTGGCATTGCATTGACTCAGTTTATTGTAAAGGATTTACTGTATTTCCTCTAGCGGAAGAGTTGGCAAATGCATAATGCTCTCGTTAGACACAAATGTTTGAAAATGAAAAACCATTTGGTGTTATTTTTTAATTTCCGTTATGTATACACTTATGCTAGTATTTACCTTAGTGTTTACTGTATCTGTCACAATCCTTAATATCAATCTAACAAACTTTCGCTAATACCGTATATCTTCAGACTTACAATTTTCGTTTTCTTTTGTAAAGCAATATATGATGGAAATCGATAACATTAGCATAAGTTGAAAATACTTTTATGATAAAAAAATAATAATAAATCGTCGAACTCTACACAATATTTCATGTCATGGAAATTGAAAAGACAATTAACAAAGTAATGCCTAGAATGGGAAAAAAAGTTGGGTTTTGTTTAGTGTAGTAGTAAGAACATGTAGGCATTATTGGAAAATTAATAATTTATTAATGCTTTGCAACACACAATATTTTTCATTTTCCATACCTAAAATTAAAATGTATGAATTATTTGGCGTGTCCACCCTGGGGCTAGCAAAACATTCAGAAAGCATGGGATTTGGTGGTCTCTAAATCAAATTCGTACTTCAATAACATTCGAAAGAATTTCAAAATAAGTTGTGGATTTAATATTGTCACCACGAAGGGGCGAGAGCAAGATTCTAGGGACAGATGGATTGGGTGAGGCGTTTTCCCATTCAGTCCCAGAGATTAACTATGCAGAACTTCTGTCCATGTGTTTGAGATTGTATTGATAACTAAAAAACTGGCAGAATTTCAACTTTATATAAAGAACTGCGTATACAGAAGTATGTCCATAATTGTGTCTAAAGAAGTCTATATAAAGAAGTGTGTTCAAATATACCTCTTTGATAAAGTTATTTTTCTATGATTTAATAGTTCTGGATAGTAGTAACCCAGTTAAAATATTGAGACTTCAATTATCCAGAACGTATTCATTATTGACATTTTTTTGTCTAGTCATGTATGAATCAACTTTTCTCTTAACAAGTTCAAAGAAAAAAAAAAGCAACGGTATAAAGCCTGAAAAGTCTTGCTGGCTGATTGGTAGAAGGAAGTTCATATGAGTACACCATCTGCCAGGATGAGACAAATTTAAAGCAAACTACCAGACAAAGGAAAAATATTGGATTTTATTGTTCCTTAAATTTTTTATCTGAAAAAAATCGCTAATTTCTCGATATCAACACCAGCAGTTTATTTTTTTTACCCCCTTTAGCCTTTTAAAAGTGACTGGAATGTTGGATTCTCCTTCGAATATTTCATTTCTAAGCCATTAATGGTAGAATAAGAGGTGTATTTTTGTTGCTGTCAAAGCTTTATTATCAAATTATTCAAGGAGTGTATGCCAATACTATCACTCTTCAAAGTCATTGCCTTTATTTCTGTCCCGCAAAAGATGACTTTCATTAAGATAGAACCTTATGAGGGAAATACGTAATCCATACAGTGATGTTATATAAGAGTATATCTGGTATTATTCAATCAAACACGTGATACATCCAGGTAAAATGTGCTTTTAACTGTAATAAAAAACATTTCCCTAAGCTAATCTTTCAGTAGTGCAACCTGAGTTAACAGCTGAGTAAAGGCGCATTAAGTTTTTCACGCACTTGATTTTATCTCCAATGGCATGAAATTGGAATCTTATTTTTTCAGGGATTTTAATTCTCTTTTGAGTTTATTTTTTAAAAAAAAGTGTCTTAGAGGAATTTATCAGAGTGAAATCTCTTTTTTAATGATCTTTTTAACTCTCTTGAAATATCCTTAACATTTCGTAATATCTTCAAGTACAACTTAAAGGTTCTTTTTTTTAACTTTTGTTACAGAGACTTTCGCTTCGCAAACTGTAATCATTATTAGAGGTATTTTTTCCGTTCTAAATTTGCATACACTGTTGGGAATACACAAATTGCTGAACTGATTATTCATGCATTTTAAAATGTCTGATTATGCATGGACATACGCGTATCTAATGAGTGAATTCTTACATCTGTTTTCTATGTACTGAAATGTAGGTACACACTATATTTGTACCAGAATGGTCTGAAAATATTTTTCAAATACGTTCTTACATTTTTTTTACCCTCTTTAGCCTTTTAAAAGTGACTGGAAGTTGGATTCTCCTTTGAATATTTCATTTCTAAGACATTAAGGTAGAATGAGAGTTTTTTCTGTCAAAGCTTTATTATGAAATTATTCAAGGAGCGTATGCCATATTATCAGTCTTCAAAGTCATTGCCTTTATTTCTGTCTCGCAAAAGGATACTTTCATTAAGATAGAACCTTACGTGGGAAATACGTAATCCATACAGTGATGTTATAAGAGTATATATGATATTGTTCAATCAAACACGTGATACATCTAGGTAAAACGTGCTTTTAACTGTAATAAAAAATCATTTCCCTAAGCTAATCGTTCAGTAGTGCAACCTGAGTTAACAGCTGAGTAAAGGCGCACTTGATTTTATCTCCAATGGCATGAAATTGGAATCTTATTTTGTCAGGGATTTTAATTCTCTTTTGAATTTATTTAAAGAAACAGTGTTTTAGAGGAATTTACCAGAGTGAAAGCTCTTCTTTAAGGATTTTTTTAACTCTCCTGAAATATTCTTAACATTTCATACTATCTTCAAGTAGAACTTAGTTTAGTTTAGTTTTTTTAACGTTAGTTACAGAAACTTTCGATTCGCAAGCTGTAATCATTATTAGAGGGATTTTTCCGTTCTTAATTTGCATACATTGGTGGGAATACACAAATTGTAGAACTGATTATTCATGCATTTTAAAATGACTGATTATGCATGGACATGCGCGTATCTTAAGAGTGAATTCTTACTCTTAAAGAGTGAATTATTTGGAATAAATATTAATCTTTAATATCAGTCTAACAATCTTTCGCTAATACTGTATATGTTCAAACTTACAATTTTCATTTTCTTTTGTAAAGCTATACATGAAGGCATATCGATAGCATTAGCATAAGCTAAAAATACTTTTATGATAAAATAATAATAATAAATCGTGGAACTCTACACAGTATTCCATGTCCTGAAAATTATGAATTTCTCTCAAACTTCTTGCTCTTTAAGATTGAATTCTTTTGAGCGAATTCTTACATCTGTTTTCTATGCACTGAAATGCAGGTACACACTAATTTGTACCAGAATGGTCTGAAAATCTTTTTCAAAGACATTCTTACATTTTTTTTATTATTCAGAAAACTGGTGAAGGATTTATTACAATAGACAAAATAAAGATTTAGTGCGGATAGATAGTAATGGGATAGCTCAAATGACAAGCAATGTATAAAATAATCAAAAGTATCAACTATGATGAATGACTCAAATTAAAATTCGTGATGAAGACACAATTTTACCTTCATCTTTACACATCCTCTACTACAAATGACTGAAAGTAATGTCAAATTAAATCCGGTTGTTATCATGGAATTTTATTTTCGATTTTACTCTGAGACTGACATAATGTCACGGGGACAACACGATTTTATTAGACGTCATTCAAAGTCAACTGGGATCGAAAAAGTAGAACAAAGCTAATACGAATCTAGTTCCAAGTAGAATTATGCTTTCAAAAAATTAAGGAAGGGAAAGTGAATATATTCAAGGATATATTTTGTGACAGATTTTGAATAAATATTAAATTATGCTGTCAGGGGTTTTCCAAAAACCATTGCACTACTTCAAAATCGGGACAAAATTTTTTATCTTGATAAAAACTGTGTAAAATATGAGTAAGATTAAATTTGTCATAGCTGAAACGAGAGTTAAAATGTATTTGAGCGTTCCCTTTGAAGAGAATAAAACGTACTTAAATTTTTTTTTCCTGTGTAAACTATTTTCGACGTTAATCATCAACAGGCAGGGATTTTTTTTTAACACATGTAATTATTTTCTCTTATTTTTTTTACTTCAGGAGCCATTAAGTTCCTTGCAGTAGTATAGTTAAAATGCGATTTATTTATACATTTTGCATTATTTATGCATATCAGCCAGTATTAATGGCATGAAAAGAAAGTTCCAATTTTATGGTTTAAATGTGCATAAATAAATCTCTCCATGCAATATTAGGTTATTTATAAAGTATTTTCATGGTATATTCCTACTTTCACCAGCAGTGGTTCTAGGCGTAATCCCAAGGGCTATTAATTTTAAGGGAGGCATAGAAACAAAATACGAGTGAAAAAGCTTAAAATAGTTTCAAATGAATAAGAAATATGAAATTTTTATACTTCAAATATTTTAGTCCTTTAAATATAAATGAAAATTAACTGAATGATCTGAAAATAATTTGTTTGAACAAGTCAAAGAAATACAGTTTCCGTTTTTCCCCTTGAACATTAAACTGAATAAAATATTTTTTATTTTTTATTTTGAACGTTTGAAACGATAACGTTTTAAAGCTAGTAGTTTTCCGAGCTTCTTTTGACAAGAAATTTTTTTTAATTTCCCTCTGATGGATATAGTTTTTTCTAAACGTTTTTCATTTTTTTTTCTTTTTAAGAACAAAAATTTTAGAATGTTTCGTAGGAAGGGGAGTCTATTTCTTTCCGAACTAAGAGAATTTTCCAAGTAAACTATAGTTTGAATATTTATATTAAAGCCTTTGGTTTGCCATGAGGTATCTGGAACTACAATAACTGAGCATTTTAATTTGAAGAATTTTCGTTTCATATTACAACGGTCTTTTATACTCAGTCTTGTAGAGAGAAAGTATATGCAGGTAGAAATCAACTGGTTCTATTTTTCACATGCATTGACAATTAGTAAGCTTTTGTTTTCTTTCGTTTTTAAGAATAATGCACAGTTAAATATTTGCCTTATATATTAGTTATTACATACAATAATATTTTTTTCACCTTTTAAAAAATAAATTATATGTCTGAGCAAGGAGACAACTGCGTGTCCACTGATAGTAGTTCTGTAAGGAGCCATATTTCAAGATGCAACCCTAATTTTAACGAATTAATAAATCTTAGCAAGTTTAAGAATTTTACTAATTCACATTTTTAAAATTCTTCTTGTTATGTTCGATAATTAAAGATATCATTAAACGCGAATTTTCGTAGCACGACTTTTAATTGGGATTTTAACAATATGGTGGTAAAGAAAATTAAAAGAAATACACACATTTACAAACATCATGCAAACGTATATAAACTCACAATGCAGTGTTTTACTTTCGTGCATTCCTTAGTCTTAAATTATACATATTTTAATGTAATAAAAAATATGCGTGCGAGTAATATACTAAAGCTTGCATATACGAGGCGCATCCACAAAGTTAGAACCGATTGGGTGTAAAAAAGTTTAGGAGGAAGTTTCTGAAATACACTCATGGACAAAAAAATTAGCGCACCAAGAAAAAATTGCGGGATCGTAACGAAACTTGCAATGAAGGTATGCAAATGATTAGAAATGCAGCGTGATTGCGCATTACGTATAGCCGGTAGAGGGCGTTGAACATCGTACTCTGTGGAGTATAAAACAGGTAACCAAAGCTTGTTTGAGTGTGCTGAATCATTTACAAAGGAAGAGCTAAGATAGACATGCCATTACGCCGTGGTCGAAGACAATATAAGCAGTTGTCGCAGTTTGAGAGGGGGAGAATCGTCGGGATGATGGAAGCTGGGTGGTCAGCTAGGCGAGTAGCTCGTCAATTAGGCCGCTCTGATTGTGTTGTGAGGAGGTGTTGGGACCAGTGGACCTGAGAGATGTCATGTACACGAAGACCAGGCTCAGGACGCCCTCGACAGACCAGTCGTCGAGAAGACCGCCACATCGTAAGAAATGCACGCGTACAGCCAACTGCTTCATCGGCAGCCATCCAGGCACAGGTAGCACCTTCACTAGGGGCCTCTGTGTCTTCTCGAACCATACGATGGCACCTGGCTGAAGGACAGTTGGTATCGTGGTGCCCATTACGTGTGCTGCCCTTGACGCCCACCCATCGACGCCTCCGTTTGGAGTTTTGCCGCGCACGAGGAAACTGGACTGCAGCGGAATGGAACCAGGTCGTCTTTAGCGACGAATCCAGATTCAATCTCGGCAGTGATGACAATCGTGTTCGTGTGTGGAGAGCCCGTGGTGAACGCTTCAATCTTGCCTTTGCTGTACAGCGACACATCGCTCCCACAGCTGGTGTGATGGTATGGGGTGCCATTGCCTACAATACACGGTCACCCCTAGTATTGTTCCGTGGCACCATGACAGCCCAGCGGTATGTTCATGAAATCCTGCAACCACATGTGTTGCCACTCATGCAACGGCTCCCAGGAGCCATTTTTCAACAAGACAATGCTCGGCCTCATACGGCAAGGGTGTCACAAGACTGTCTCCGTACTGTTACTACCCTTCCTTGGCCTGCCCGATCCCCAGATTTGTCTCCAATCGAGCATATCTGGGATCATTTGGGACGACGAGTTGGGCATCCCACGAGTTTGAACGAACTAGAGGCAAGGTTACATCAAATATGGAACGAAATGTCTCAAGACATCATACAGAACTTGTATGACTCAATGCCCGATCGTATCGCATCGTGCATTCGCGCTAGAGGGGGTCCAACGGAGTATTAACTCCTCCGTTCTTTTGCCTTTTTCTCTGAAATAAATTATCCTTTTTCTTTGATTTTCTTATCATTTACTTATATCAAAGTAGTCATTACGTATGTAAAATTTCGTTCATTTTGACGACTCCTTCTTGGTGCGCTAATTTTTTTGTCCATGAGTGTATTTTTATTGCCAAATGTTAAAACGAATATTACACTGCTTTTCTACACTGCTAGCCATTAAAATTGTAACACCAGGAAGGAAATAAACTAACAAAACTTTACTTATTGTACGTATACAGCATATTAGGAAGAAAAAAGGATTAAATTTGTAGGAAATTTGGGGGTACACAGGGTCCGAAATTAGTACACACAGCTGCCGCCTCTGGCAGCTCAAAACAGCTCTAACCCAGTTAGGCATCGAGTCGAACTGAGCTTGGATGACAGATACGGGCAAGTCATTCCATGCTGCTTCACGTCTATGCCACACTTCATCAATCGTAGTGGCTGGAGAGCGGTGGTGGCCTAGTCTCTCCGCAACCCATGGCCAGATGTTTACAGTGGGTGAGAGATCTGTACAACGCGCTGGCCAGGGAAACAGTCGAACACCCTCTGTATCGAGATAGGTTAGGACACGACGGGCAACATGCGGTCTTGCCCTATCTTGTTGAAAGATGACGTCTTCAAGGCGTCGGAGATAGGGCACAGCCACCGGCCTTAAGATCTGAGAAATGTAACGCTGGCTGTTCAGATTACCGACATCGTGAACAAGAGGTCTTCGTGTCGTGTACCCATTGGCTGCCCATACCATCACACCAGGTGCAGGGCTCGTATTGACGATATCGAATGCAAGCAGGCCACAGGTAGGCCCCCAGACACGGATACGATCATGATGCTCCACGCAGAACCGAGACTCGCCCGAAAAGACGATGGGGTGCCACTACTGTATCCAGTTTTGTCGTTGCGTGCACCACTGTCGCCGCGTGTCTCTATGCTGCTGTGTCAATTGAAGCCACAATAATGATCGCCGCTCAGACAGTCCGTGCTGCTCTAGACGTCGCCGCAGCGTACGCTCGGGCGTTAGTGGCAGGAGGTCGTTAAGATCCCGTATGTCGTTCAGTATGACCCTCCTGAACCCATCAATTCCATATTCGCATGACAGTCGTCGGATTCCGATCAATGCAAGTAGCAATATCTCTGGAGCAGACAGTCCGTGTTGCTCCAGACGTCGTCGCACTGTCCGTTCGGATACATGTCGTGCTGCAAACAAGCCCATTTCCTGACTCAAGGTCCGTGATGTGGCTGTACGATCCTTCAAGGCCGACCTGACAACATGTCTGTCATCTCGGACGTTAGACGCGGGAGGCCGTTGAGATCCTGTATGGCGTTCAGTATGACCCTCCTGAACGCATCGATTCCATATTCGCATGGCAGTCGTTGGATTCCGACCATTGGGAGTAGCAATATCACGGAACGATAAACTACACTCCCGATAGGCCTGCCACTATCGAATTCTGACACGTGCTGGTAGCCATTTCTCCTTTTTCAAAGAGGCATAACACGAGCTTCTCACAAACAACCAACATTCAAATGCGATTTCCGAATGAGAAACCCGCTGCGTAACTTTCCTTTTAAACAGAATTTGAGATGCCGTTTCATCCTCCTGCGTCGTTCGATTGCGCTTAAATGCTGATCATTTGCATATCCCAGCATCTTCTTCCTTTCATGCGAATTTGACATTTGTATCATCTCTCCTTCATGATGTTGCAATTTTAATGGCCAGCAGTGTATATATTCAAGTCATTTTAGCACACGTGGATAAAACATTTTTATTTCATACTCATTTAGTGATACTTCAGCGATATTTGGCTGGTTTTGTATGCGCACGGATTTCTCTAGCATCGGAAGAGAGGGGCTTTACAAACAGGTTCTGCAAAATGGAGCGAACAAAATTAGTTTTTTTTCTCCTTTTTTTTCTTTTTGCAAATGTGGAGGTACTTGTCCCCTCTATACCGTGGGAATTGTCTACTCCTTTTTATATGGGAGCCCCATACAGGTGAGTCAACATTGGTCCCTTGGTGCCACCTCAACTTTGATAGACTTCTGGAGATCTCGTTCCTTCTCCCCACCTTCTAACTGCGTGGTAGGACACACTCTGACCACTCATGAATTCTTAAGATCACCTAAGACTCGACCAGTCAACTCAATATAAGAAATCGGTCTTCAAAGTTTTGCTCGCTGGTTGGAAGTCATCTTGAAAGCAGATCCATCGGATGGCTGCAGAGGGGAGGACTGATGCCCTTGTTTTGATTGGGCACCACGAGGGTCGGAGTCCTGATGCCACCTCAAATTTCTGCCACACAGAATTCTAGGGGAAACCAGTGATTTATGGGCAGTGCGCTCTGCAGCGATTCCTCCATCGAGCGGTTTTTCAGAAGATCATCAAAGAGACATGAGGGACCTTGGGGGGGGTGTTCTAAATGGGGGAATGTCTGGAAGACAGTCTAGTGTTCCTTCACACATCACTTGGGGGGAGAAGCGTGACTAATCGACCCCCAAATGTGTCAAGAGGAGTCGGGGGGTGTATGTCTGCATGTATGTGAAAGCGCCATCAGAAGCTCGTATCCCCCACCCACCCACGCACACACACCTACAAATCTGAGGGAGGGACTTAATATACCCACCGTAGAAAATTTTGCTGGTTCAATAATTTACCCTACATAGACACGAGAGCATTCGATGACGCTTGTCGGGATTCGCTCAGTACACTAGGCTGCTCAGGATAAATGGAATAATAATTAATATGGAATTGAGGGTGCACTTGCAAGTTTTCCTTCATTTGTCATTTTATTTCAAGCTCAATACATAAATTATCTATGAGAAGTTTTTCTCCGAAATCTAAACACCGAATCCCACAGCCGGGTCTCTCACTGCGTTATCAACTTATACTGCCCCTGTCATGGGAAAACAAATCACTTTGAATGTCAGACATCACTTTCCTCATGTACCAAAATACCATAGATTAAGAAAAAACAACTTCTTATATTCCACAGGTTGTGTTTTCCTATTTGCATTTTCCACAATCTTCCTGTAAGCTTTAGTTCAACTGTTTGTTTATGGAAGCATTTTCCCCTTAAATTTACACTGAAGAGTAAAAAAAAACTGGTACAGGCGTGCGTATGGAAATAAAGGAGATATGCAAACAATCAGCGTAACGCGATACGGTCGGCAGTGCCTATATAAGACAACAGGCGTCTGGCGAAGCTGCTAGATCTGTTCCTGCAGCTACAATGGCAGGTTATCAGGATTTATGTGACTTTGAACGGGGTGTTACAGTCGGCGCACGAGAGATGGGATATAGCATCTCCGAGGGAGCTAGGCAATTTGGAATTTCGCTCACGACCATTTCACGACTGTACCCTGAATATTAGGTATCCTGTAAAAAAGTAAATCTCCGACAGCGGTGCGGCCAGAAAAAGACCTTGAAAGAAATGACTAATGAGAATCCTCAAATTGCTGCGGATTTCAGTTCTGGGGCATCAGCAAGTGTCAGCGTGCGAACTGTTAAACGGACCATCATTCATGCGGGCTTTCGGAGCTTCAGGCCTATTGGTGTGCCGTTGTTGACTGCACAGCACAAAACTTTACGTCTTGCCTGGGCCTGCCAATACCTCCATTGGGCTGTTGATGACTGGAAACACGTTGTCTGGTCTGGCGAGTCTCGTTTCCAGTTGTATCGGCCGGATGGATGTGTACGGGTATGGAGACAACCTCATGAATCCATGGACCGTACATGTCAACCGGGGACTGTTCAAGCTGGTGGAGCCTGTGTGATGGTATGGGACTCCTTCTGATATGTCTAGAGAGGACTCTGACAGGTGACGGGTACATAAGCATCCTGTCCGATCACCTACACCCATCCATGTCCATTGTGCATTCCAGCGGACTTGGACAATCCGAGCAGGACAATGCGACACACTACACATCGAGAGTTGCTACCGAGTGGCTCCAGGATCCCTCTTCTGACTTCAGACACTTCTATTGTCCACCAAAATCCTCAAACGTAACATTATTGAGCATATCTGGGATGCCTTGCAACGTGCTGTTCAGAAGATATCTCCACCCCCTCCCACTCCTAAAGATTTGTGGACTGTCCTGCAAGATTCATGGTGTGAATTGCCTCCAGGATACCTTCAGACATTAGTCGTGTTCATGCCACGTTGTGTTCTGGCACTTCTGCGTGATCGTGGAGGCCCTATACGATATTTGCAGGTGTACCAGTTTTTGGGGCTCTTTAGTGTAGATTCCATAAGTTTGAAATCTTCTAACAAAATGAGAGATTAATATGCAAGCCAAAAATTAAACATCAGTTTTCGAGTTTTAATAATTTACGCAGTGTATTGGTGACATGAAGTAAAAGAAAGAACTGTTTGTGTTTGAAAAGCATGTGTTCATTTTTCTGGAACATGGAGACGCATATCAAAAACGTATTCGAAGAATTCCTTTCAAAAACAACATACCAACTCGGACCGGTCTGAGTTGGTAAACGAGGTTTGGGGGCGCCTTAGGATTTGCCGTTTTTTTTTAGATTTACTGTCAGGGAATTTAAATGTGCTAAGAGTCAAGTTGCCTGGCTCAAAAAAAGGAGGAATTTCGTTTCTCTCCCTTTCTTTCTCAAAGCCGCACAAAGAACGTGTTTCGAATATTAATGGGATCTAGGCTAGCTCGATACTTGAAACAAAATTTCAACCGCATTTCTCTTAATATTAATACGTTATGCTGATTTCATTCTCTTTCTTAAGGAATAAAAATTTAAGTATTAAGGAATAATGCGATGTAAAAATTGAGACTGTCAAGCGAAAATTTTTGACTAAAAAAGGAAGTTTTTGTTTTAAATTTTTAAACATTTTAATAGTGAGTGGTAATGAAGTAATTGCTGTTTGTTTCCGATAATTCTTATAATATCATCATTCCAAACTGATAGCAGTAGATTAACTGTTTGATGCCTAAAACTCACCTAATAAATGAAGGTAATTATATTTGCATTTTAGATCTTGGACAGTATTTTGCAAAAAATAAATAAATAAATAAATCACTTTAACCTAAACTGGCATTTCTCACCCTTTAGAGTTGTTATAAACCTGAATAGTAATGTTGTATTAAAATTATTAGGATTCTTCTATTTTAGTAACCTTTTGCAACATTATGGGTAAATATCTTATTTCTACGCTTCCCATAGAACATTTTTAGAACTTTAAAAAAAACTTGCATGTAACTTTGTTCCCTTTCCTTTTATTTTCACTGCTCATAATTTGGCAGATACTCCATTTTAACATACTATTTGAACATTTATTTCAACATATTGTTGTTAAAATGTTATCGTAACAACTTAGCCAATTGCCAGTTTAATGCCCAAACCTCTACATGAATGTGTAGTTTGTCATTCAATTATCTTTATACGCCTGCTGTGAAATCTTATTAAAGAGTAAGCGGTCTCTTAAGTTCATTTTAGAAATATTATAAATTATCCACTTCGAACAAAGGGATATTTCTTCCCTTGTTCGAAGTTTGTAAAAATGCTATAACAACATGCACTCACAATTACTTTATAGTATGAGATCCATTGTACTTAAAAAAACAGTCATTTGAAGTGGAGAATAGCGTATTTTTCTGCACTGGTTAGATTTACACACAAAAAAAATTCTATAAATAAATGAAAATTTCATAAGTGTGTCTGTTGAATAATAACAGCTAAATTTATATCAATTGAAAATTAAAGTCAGGAAAAAAAGCTAAAACTGTAGCACATGGATTTCTTTTTAACCTGCATAATATTCTTATCAGATTAGTTCTTTTTTTGCTCTTCAGAAACGTGGAAATGTACAAGAAAGAAGAAAACGATTCTGCTAATTTTTAAAATTTTTGAGAAGTAATTTTGGAGGCTTTCTAAAAATTGAGGAGAGGTAATTTTGAGCTACACAATTTTATGAATGACGATCGCATATTAAAATAAGTAAAATGAAACATTACTGCGAATTGACAAAAATCAAATTTCATAACAAGTGTTTGATGGTACTCCTCGAGACAAAATGCAAAAGGATAGACCCAAAACAATAAAATATAGATAATTACTTTAAAATCAATCTCGTAAACAAATGGAGAACCTTTTTCTTTAAGAAGACGAGACATTTTAAGAGGGCAAGCTACCCCCTCCTCCTACAAGGACTATCATGGCACTGCTGTTGACGGATTTCTTTTCAATATGCGATGGCAAAGTTCAAATTTTATCAATTTATCTTGAGTGATATCTATGAACTCTAAAAAAAGTAACCATGACAAAATTTTCAGTTAGGTATAAGTGCAACCTTTATTCTTTCCATAAAATATTCGACTTCTCATCCACTTTTGCAGTCATCAGGTAGTATCAAAATTGCAAAAAGATCTAAAATATTCGAAATGTAACAAACCCACTGAAGATTCAAATACCATATGAATGCTCAAAGTGATAATTTCTTCATGTTTACTCTAATTTAGATTCATTATTGAGAAATCACTTGGATTAATATCACTTATCTTAATGCCTGAACATACGCGACGTAATAGCCTAAAGCCTTTCAACCAGTTTTTTCGGGTAATGAACTCACTCTTAAAATAAGCATATTAAAGAGTGGTTCAATTATTCTTGGAACCTGTTCAGTAAACGAAACGAGATTAGTTTAACATGCTAATATAGTTTCTTCAGTTTTTTTTTCATATATAAATCATATCAGTCTTCCCATTCCTCTGAATGTATTTGAAATTTTAATAATCTAATCTGTAAATCGCCAACTGCTAACTGATTTTTTTAAAGATGTGGTCGTTAAACAGGTATTACTAATTCATAATTAAAATATTCCTTTCAATAGCATATACTGCTCATGCATAAACTGAAAAAAAGCAAAATATTGAAACACATTCTTAAACATTAAATAACTAGTTTGAAAGCATGTATTGCCCAACGTATGTTATGAAGTTTCAGTTAATTATAGGATTTGTTAAAGTTAAATTTTCTTACCACACAGTACAGTACTTTCATAAAATCAGCACTCCATTTATTAATTTCATCTCCTTTAAAATTTTACTCTATTTAAACTTTGAAATTGAGTATGTGTTGACTTTTTTTTTATTTAAGTGTAAAACTTAACAGAAATTTTACTATTGTCTTTTGTTATTTTTGGATATGTTTTTATTCTGTTACTGATATTATCCATAATTTAATTATTTACTACTTATACATTTTATAAGCATTATTCTTTTTTCATTCATTTTCAATTACAGTCGAACCTCCATATATCGAACTTCCCTATATCGAAATGTTCTATATATCGAACTCTTAGCAAATCTCCATGTTCATTACATAGAAAAATTGTTTCTATATATCGAAAAAATCTCTATATATCGAAATTTTTTTCAAGACAAATTGGGAGATTTTATTCCACTTTAGAATAAAATTTCCCAATTTTTGGCATTTAAAACAATACGTCGTGGACTTCAATTCGCGGAAAATGTCCCTGATGAAGTTTTTAGTGGACTGAATAAATACGAACATTTCTTTGAACTTTCCGCAAAACTAACTGTTCAGCAAGATATTCGTAGTTTTTTTTTTAAAGAATGTAACTGTGATCATTGTAACCACTGTCTGCATTATTGTCTTTTTAAAGATATGTAGTAATCAATAAATCTTTCATATTAATTCATTTTTTAGTTATTAACTTTCATTTAATGGGATTCGCATATAAATTAGAAATGGAGTTTCGTGTACGAAAATTAGTTTTAATTTTTTTTAGGAGAATTATGATAAGGCTAAGCTCAATTCTATATATCGAAATTTCTATATATCGAATTTTTTTCGCGCAATTTGCTACTTCGATATATGGAGGTTCGACTGTATTTTGTTATTCAAGCTAATTGTTTTTGATTAAAAAATTTAAGTTTAAAATTTACAGCTAAAAAATATACAAATGGAATTTGTTGTTAATTTTTAAGCTTGCCGTGTAGTCATGTGATACTTTTTACTAACACATAAAAATCCAAAATTAGATGGATCACATCCTAATATGAGGGATACGCTATTCACAGATCTCTAGCGTACCCAGGTACCATGGGCTTAGATTTCGCTCGTTACAAGCTCTTCGGCATGGCATAGTCGATATGTACTCTGGATGGAAACAGGACAAAATGATAACAACTACTGTATTTAAATCCTAAATTCTTCCCTCTTGTTTAACCTATAAATATATCTTCCGGTCATAATATTTGACATACTTAAAAAGAAATTTTCTAATATGGACTTTAAGAATTTTTCATTTTAAAAAAATTAACTCAAATTTCTGGAAATGAATGGCCTAGAGCAGCAACTTATTGAATGCAAAGGGTCTTCACTGCTGGCAGATTTTTTTTTTACCAACGTTATGCGAATAAAAAATAATGCTCACTAAACACTTGACGAACGGGAGGCATGACTGGCGCATTAATTAAATTTCGCTTTCTTCAACACAATCCTTTATCTTTTTCAAAAATGAAAACTTCAGAAGCATGCTCTGCGTGTTCCCTTCCAACTCTAGCCAGTTCCTCTTTTCTATCCCCCTCCCTGTCTGAGACTTCTCTTAGCGATGAATTTCAGTTACGTAACTCAACGGCGTAGCGGGTGCCTATTGGTATTCTGGTCGTTGCTAAGATCCTGTCACATCTGCCAGCGTTCGTTGATCTCCAGTGGCTTTTACCAAAGTTCAAGGTAGCCTATTGAACTCTTGACGCACCATAAACAACATGGAGAAAATCCCCGTAAGGAAAGAATTTTGCATAGGAATGGCTGTTTCAGACCTGGTACCTCGGCGACATTTATCTCCTACTTCAGCATCGGTATCAGACTATGCATGCGAATCACACGTTTCGATTGCACTGGTTGTCTGGACAAACTTGGTACTCGGATTTTTCCGTATTGGGCGACCGATAGGGTAGGTGAAATCAAGTTCTGATATCTGTTGACACTTGACCAGCTCTTAACTACGAAACGTCGAGAAACAGGTTCTTAAAACAACTTCCACGCGTAATAGTACCAATACGTAAAAAGGACAAATTATTTACGACGTCATCAATATTATATATTCGAAGAAGCGGCAATAAATTTTCAAATACAGGGAGCAAATGTTCGCAAAATACAGAACTGGAATTTAATAAAAGACCTCACCTTTAAAGTGTTATTGTATTATCTAAAATGCTCCAATAATGCTTTTAATTTTTTAGAAAGCACTCACTTATATGCACAATCAACCCTCGGGTAGTATCCTGATGGCTCACCTGATAGCTTAGGATTCAACCCTCTGATCATTCAGATAATTCTAAATTTCTTTTGAGATTTTCATGGCGTAATCCCCTTTCCCTTTAAAATTTAGAGTTATAGAAATAAGTTTGGCATTGTTTGTCACTAGAAAGACGACTGCCGTTGTTTTCACGGTTTCGGACATACTATTGAGCGCCATGTCTGTATTTATGTCCTCAGGCTTTTGAAAATTTATGACTTTTTCTAATTTTAAGCGAAATAGGCACACACATTTACAAAATTATATTCGATATAGTATAGAGGGGGGGGGATGTGTTGTATACCGACTAAGACTGAAAGCCGTCAATTTGACGGCAATATAAAAAACAGACAGAAATATTTCAAATAATACCGGAAAATTGTTAGTGCTTTTTCGACTCTTCCCCCTTTTGCAAATAACAGAAATATTGGCTCTTCGGGAATATTGGTGTTCAAAAATAAGGACTGCACAAACTACGCATGTATTTTTACGGATAAACCATACAAGGTTATCATCTCGGCATACCTGTATAAAAATACTAGCTGAAAACCCGCGCTTCGCTACGGAGTACATTCAAATTAAATACAACGGTGAATGTATTCAATTAATGCCAAAAAATAAATATATATATATATATATATATATATATATATATATATATATATATATATATATATATATATATATATATATATATATCGTAAGGGATAGTTATTTTTTTTTTAGATAATATCCAATCGTCTGCTGCATTAGAAAGAAAAAAAATACTTTTTTGTCTATTTAGTTGTTATGCACGTGACGATAAATTTATTTAAAGTACCAGTAAAATAAATCACGTAATCAGCATTTAATAAATTAAATTCTAAAAATTAATCTTTAAAAATTCACCAAAAATCATAAAATGGAGATAAAGATTCGAAAAATATATCATTTTAAAGGAATTTTTATGATCTTTTTTATGATCTAATTTAGGAATTTTTTATGATCTAAATTTTATAACCCTCAAATTATTTTTTTAAATGCAAACTTAAAAAAAGTAACAAAAACAGCTTAAAAATTTAATTTAAAAAAATCTAAGAAGAATTTTTCAAAAATCTTTCTAGTGCACCCCTACACCAAAAGAAAAATCGCCATGCAAAATTTCAGCCCTTTAGGTCGAGCGGTTTGGTCTGTGCGTTGTATGTCAGTGAGTCAGTTACGGAACTGTTTTATATATATAGATATCTAAATGTATACTAACTTATTATATATTGTTATAAAATAATTCAAAATTTAAAGTATTTAACCATTTAAAAAAATATTAAATATTTTAAATTCTTGATTTTAATTTTAACCGTCAAAATGAAGGCATTCAGTCTTTTTAGTAAGAAAAACATTCCTGTCTTTCTAGTGTTATACAAGATCAGTTATAATGTTATGAAAACAGGTAGGTAAATATTTAAACACATTATTTTGCCTATACATTATTTGCGTATTGAATTCTACATTATTGACAAAATAATGTAGAATTCAATAGGCACCATCAACAGAATACACCACAATTTCATTAATACATTGCTAAGAACACAGTGAGAGTAAACTGTAATCCTTTATCCTAGTAATACCCAAACTGTGATATGTGCCGGTGATTATGAAAGGTGTTTAAGTCATATTTTTCGTTTCGAGATATTTCAAGGTTTGAGTTTGAACGTAAACTGAACTCTAATGAAGTAACAACCAACTCAATCTGACCGTTCAATTTTGACAATTTTGCAAAGATTGCTTCAGATTACGGTAAAGTAAAAGAGTGCAATGCGAAATAACTGATAAAATTATTTTTTTATATTCTTGACTTTCATAGGCCACTTCAGTAATCACCAGCCCAAATGTGCTATATTAATTCGCTATATTTGATGAACGTTCTAAACAATTAACACGCAATATTTTGACAATCTTTTTTCAATTTATTATATGTAATGGAATGTTATTAATATTTCAACTAAGTAACTAAGTAAGTGAGAACAAGGAGAAGTTCCCAGTAAAAATTAATAAAGATTTACAGCATATTTTTCTGCGGTTACCACTTTTAATTGTACTGATGTGTATTTTATTAATACACAAAAAACAAATGATAAAAATCTAGGTATATATACACTGCTGGCCACCCAAATTACAACACCAAGAAAGACAACAGATATCACATCAAAATTTATTTTGTAGATAACATGTTGACCAAGTATCAAATGATTAAATTTATAGACTTCTGTGAAGTGTGGTTCCTGCCAAAATCAGTAGCCAGAGTAGCCGCCATTGTTGGAGATCACCGCTGCCACACGCCTCGGCATTGATTCAAAGAGACTTTGGATGAGTTCTTGGGGTACAGAAGACCAAGCAGCTTCCACACGTTGCCAAAGTTGATCTGCTGTGGCAGCTGGGGATGGAATTTGGGTCAATCGTAGAGCAACCATAGACCACATGTTTTCTATCGGCGAAAGATCCGGAGAGCGAGGCGGCCAGGGAAGCAATTCAATCTGGCGATTGATGAAGAACCGCTGGACAATGCGTGTCACGTGTGGTCGCGCATTATCCTGTTGAAATATGGCTGTGGGCAAGCCCTAAAGGTAAGGAAGGACAACTGTCTCCAACACCTCGGAGATGTAGCGCTGGCTGTTTAAAGTACCGGCAATGCGTACTAGAGGTGTGCGAGAGTGATATCCAATACCGCCCCATACCATAATACCCGGTGCAGGACCAGTGTGGCGGTGCATAACGCAGCTGTTCAGCATCCTCTCTTCACGGTGTCTCCAGACTCGAATGCGACCATCGTGGTGTTGCAGGCAGAAGCGTCACTCGTCAGTAAAGACAATTTCATTCCATTCTGCCGTCCACATCCTTCTGTCATCGCACCATTGGCGGCGGAGACGTCTGTGGTTCTGCGTCAAGGGTAGACAAAGCAATGGACGTCTTGTGGACTGACCACAATGCTGTAAACGGCGTCGAATGGTACGCGCAGACACTGGATGATGCGTTACAGACTGCATGTGCTGTGCTATGGTTCGTGATGTGACTGAGCGATCCGTCACTGCCATGCGCACAATTTGCCTGTCATCACGTGAAGTGGTGCGCTGAGGTGGATACGATCGAACACGCCGGTCCGTCGTACCCTCCTGCATCCAACGATCACATATCCGCATTACAGTTGTTTGGTTTCGTCCAACGCGACTACCAATTTCCCTGAAAGATAATCCACAATCTCGGTAGGCCACTATCCTTCCTCTGTCGAACTCGGATACTTGATCAAAAGATGATCGCTGTTTTCGACAAGGCATAATTGATCGTTTTTTTTTTTTGAAAAAAACACAAGAAAAACACAATTGCCGAACTTGAAATCGTCGAAATCTCCAAGCCTTAAATAGCGCTTTGAAGTGGCGCCACAGGCACGCGTGATGTGCGTCTGCGCTGAAATTCTAATCATTTGCATATCTCACCTCCGCTAATGCATGTTGTAAATTTCATGTTATTTGCATGTTTCCTTCAGGGTGTTGCATTTACAGTGGCCAGCAGTGTATAAAAAATTACAAAAATTTTCATTAAAGTATATTCAAATCAATAGTTGAAGCATTACAAATTTTTACATACATTCGACAAAGGAAGATTTCAGTAAAATTATTAAATAAGTAATTCATAAGTTATTAACTATTTAATAGGTAAAATTATTAAACAAGTAAAAACTTTAATGTGATGCATCAGGATGCAACCAGTATTATGTACAAGGTATGGCTATAAAGGAAATAAAGAAGGCTATAAATGATTAACCTCAAGATTCTACTTTATTAATTTCAAGATTATTCAGTTAAAATGTGAAATTAAATATACATAATTCAAATACCAAAATTTTACCACTAATACCAAAGAACAGTTCAGAATTACTAAATGCATATTTTATTCTATTTTTAGAGTACCTGTCGCTTAATCGTAAGTGCTTGTAAAATATGTCATGTTATATTAGATAGTTTTTTCCCCATGAAATTAATGAATATTAGTATGTAATGTTAAAAATAACAAAAATTTATTAAAAAATGTGTTATGAGTCTTTGATTACTCTGGGAAATCGTCTAGAAAAATAACCGGGTAAAAGGTGAACACCACAGAAAAATTTAAAACACCTCAATAATAAGTATTTTATATTACTTAACATAAGATAAGTGAAAAATAGGTTTTTGACAGCATCTCTTCATCAGCGGTACCGATACTGACTAAAAACCAATGGATTGTTTCTGATAAGTATGATCTGAGCAATAAACATACTTAGACACCGTACAATCCATAAGACACAGAAGAAGTGAATAAACAGTTGCTTAATCATAGAACACCAAGCCCGGTGCCAGACAAAGTGGAAGTTAAGAAAAGGAGACCGCAAGAAGACTGACTTCACAAACCTTGCAACCATGGAGCAAATGGAAACACAGAAGCAGACTTACTAAAGATACTGTGTTATAGGACAAAATAACCTACGTTAACTTAGACATTTATTATGACTAAGAGTTATTATTATTATTTATTATTATTATTACACTAGTTGTTATTTATTTATCTTTTTTATTTTTTAGTAGTTATTTACTTTAATTAATCTTATAGTTTTGTATTACTAATTAATAGCAACAGAACATGCTATTCAGTAAATCTAAAACAACCAATTATGTGCTTGGAAAGACTATCAGGGTAATAATTACGTTTTAGCACTACTAACAATTCTATAATATGCTTATACCTATTGTCCTTAGAACAAAGCCTATTTATTCTTACTAGCTGATTTATAATAATATTATTAAATACAGATTTGTGTAAGCATGTTGAGTAATTTTGAAATTTAACAATATTAAAGTCATAAGCTGATCTTTTATCATATAGATCAAAAGTAAAATTGGAATGAGAATTTATTTCTATGTTTATATCTAATATCTATTCTTTAATTTATATCTATTCTTTAATTTTTATTTCTTTTACAGGAAACATATCATGTTGTTTATCAAAAATACAATTAAAATTTATATTATTTAATTTAGGGTTAGTAAAATTTATAACACAATAAGAATTATTTGCAATGTCATATTTTTTAAATAAGTTTTTTTTTAATGATTAGCTCGTGTTAATAGTAAATCATATACCAGATGCTGAAAATGATAATTCTTTAGTTTAGTACTTAAAAATAGATGATATAGCTTAATGATATGCTTTTTATTGACAGAAAAAATCCAAGCTTTTAATTTTTTATATTGATAATCCTTTATAAACTTTTCTTGAAACTTTAATATAGCATTTTTGAAAAAATTACATTCAAAAGTCTTACTTTTTTTTATTATTTTTACCTCTTTTAGTTCTTTTTGCTATCTTAGTTTCTTCGATTAGTTGGGGGTAAATAGGATTAGCTGACACATCAGTAAAATTGAACTTAACTATATTTTCTGCTTATATAATTGATAAGGCCATATGGAAAAATAGTTTTATTATTTTGCATATATATATATTTTCATAAAATAACCTGTCAGAAGGTGATTTAATAATGTCAACAATGGATATAATAATGTTCTCAAAATTATGTTTATTGAAATGATCAAATTCTATATCGAGTGGTTGACTATTTTGTATGTATATTTTTTAATAATAGAACGGTGTAAATTAATTCTAATATGTAGTGGATTAGAAGTCTGACCAATATATTCCATATGACAACAACTGCAGGTAATTTTATATATGCAATTATGAGTTTTACAGAATTTTTGTTTTTGTGAATTAACTTGAATTTGAGAATTGTTAGCTAGGGGACAAGTTTTGCATAGCTTATTAGAGCATCTATCAAAAACCAATGTCTTTTGCCTGACTTGATAACATGAAAAGGGCACAGAGAAAAAGGAAGAGGAAGATTGGTAACGGTTTGACGATCCATTGATACCCCAATAAGTATCAATGTACCGAGCATTGACATGATTAGTTTGACATGCCAAATTGCCAGTCGCTAAAAATGGTTCACTACAGCTCATGAATAGAAAAGAATATGGTCACTTAAACCAACATAATAGGTAAATTATAATTAATATTAATAACCAATACAAATAGCAAGTATAAGAGTAGCATTGTAAAAAGCATTGAGAATGTAATATTAACTAATAAAATATGTATGGACCAATTAAGCAAATCAAAAGAAGGAAATCTTGAGTAAAATAAAATATTTACACAACATGATTATGAATTTAACCTCAAATATTTATTATAGAATAAATGTTTAAACCAACAAACAAAACAGAGGAAGAAAAAGGTTGAATTTCTTGAGTAAAATAATAAAGTATATACACAACATGATTATAAATTTAACCTCAAATATTATAGAATAAATGTTTAAACCAAAAAACAAAACAGAAGAAAAAGTTGAATTTCTTGAGTAAAATATAAAATATATATTAGAGAATAAATGTTTAAGCCAAAAAAACAAAACAGAAGAAGAAAAAGTTGAAATTCTTGAGTAAAATAAAAATATACACAACAAGTTTAAACCAAATTAAACTAAAGGAGCTCCCCTGCCAAACAAAACAAAATGGGCTAACAAAGTTCAGGCAAAATACATCATCAGTCTCATAACAAATGCAATAATAATACGCAAAAATAACTAAAGTTAAGGCTAAGATTAAATAGTTAATTTAAGTTTAACAACTAAACCAAGTGTCATACAATAACAGCAAGTCATGTTACAACTAGGCAGATAATACACCCAGATATCTACCAAATTTTACTATTTTTAATTTATTTTTAGACATTTTACAATTTTTATTATCTTTTTTATATTTTTTTATATTTAATTTTTTTGTACACTTATAATAAACACTATAACAGTAATTAAATAAGTGTGAGATTTTATATATTTCTATATAACAATTTTTTCTTACATTTTTAACATAATTAGTATATTAGCAATGAAAGATTAACTGTTGCATACTAAGTATGACTTAAGCTATATACCTTAACATATCAATACGACCACAGCCACAGTGCATATATATATATAAAACAGTTCAGTAGCTGACTGACTCACTGACTGACTGATTGACTGACTGACATACAACGCACAGACCAAACCGCTGGACCTAAAGTGCTGAAATTTTGCATAGCGATTCTTCTTATAGTGTAGGGGTGCACTAAGAAAGATTTTTGAAAAATTCTTCTTAAATTTTTTTTAAATTAAATTTTTAAACTGTTTTAGTAACTTTTTTTAAGTTTGCATTTAAAATAATCATTTGAGGGTTATAAAATTTATATCACGAGAAAGATCATTAAAAATTCCTTTAAAATGAAATATTTTTCGAATATTTTTTTTAACCTATGGCTTTATTTGGAAAATTAATCCATATTTACAGGCAACACAAACAGCAAAGAACTAAGCATTGAACAGATGCATAAAGCACAACAGTGAACAAAGTCAGATAAAAGGTGTTAAAAGTTCATAGAAAGTTCATCATACCTCTAGCGTCCCAGTACTTCGCATCCATATTTAATGAATGGTTTTACATAGGTGTTGTAAGTTTTGTTTAGGGTCTGTTGGTTACAACCCCATTTAGCTCCTGCGAGTCTTTTCATAATTGGAATTTTATTCTCTACTTTTTTTGTCACGTATTTGATGTGGTCATTAAAATTCAGTTTGTTGTCTAAGATCACTCCTAAATATGTGGTGCTATTACTTTTACTGAGAGTGACATTATCTATGTACAGGTTAAATTCTGCATTTACGTGTCTCAAAGAGAAAAATTGATAAGCTGTTTTGGACTTATTAATAATCATGTTGTTGTCCAATGACCATGTATTCAGTGTTTGCAGGGCTTCGTTCATTGTCTTTTCAAGAATTCCCTTTTGATCTTGATATTTTCTTGTGCTTTTAGCCTCTGTCCAGATGACTACGTCATCTGCAAACATGCTCAATTCAATATCTTTCATTTTCTTTAGCTTAGTCACCAAGTCATTTATATAAATACTAGCTGAAAACCCGCGCTTCGCTACGGAGTACATTCAAAAAATATTTTTTTGTCTATTTAGTTGTTACGCACGTGACGATAAATTTATTGAAAGTACCAGAAAAAGAAATCACGTGATCAGCATTTAATAAATTAAATTCTAAAAATTAATCTTTAAAAATTCACCAAAAATCAGGAAATGGAGGTAAAAATTCGAAAAAAATTTCATTTTGAAGGAATTTTTATGATCTTTCTCGTGATATAAATTTTATAACCCTCAATGTATTATTTTAAATGCAAACGTAAAAAAAGTTTAAAAAACAGTTTAAAAATTTAATTTAAAAAAATCTAAGAAGAATTTTTGAAAAATCTTTCTTAGTGCACCCCTACACTATTAGAAGAATCGCCATGCAAAATTTCAGCCCTTTAGGTCCAGCGGTTTGGTCTGTGCGTTGTATGTCAGTCAGTGAATGAATGAATCAGTCAGTTACGGAGCTGTTTTATATATATAGATTAAACAGAGAGCAACTGCTAACTGCCCCTTGGGGCAGTCCTAATTTGCTTTGTTTGTATTTTGAGGCTTCCTCATTCCAGCAAGTTTGGATCCATCTTTGGGCTATGAATCTTTTGTATTAGTTGATCATGTTGCCTCCAATACCATGATCCCGGAGTTTGTCAATCAGCTTCCTTCTCCATATGGTGTCATATGCCCCCTGAAAGTCAACTTCGCGGTGAGCCTGCAGCCAGAGTTGTTACTCATTTAGCACCACCCAGGAGGCACGTGTGATTTAAGGATATCATGGACGCGAGCAACATTACCTCCCATTTTTCGAATATACATCTCCATTTTCTGATTTTTGGTGAATTTTTAAAGATTAATTTTTAGAAATTTAATTTATTAAATGCTGATCACGTAATTTCTTTTTCTGGTACTTTGAATAAATTTATCGTCACGTGCTTACAACTAAATAGACAAAAAAAAATATTTTTCTTTTCTTGCTAATGTGGCAGACGATTGGACATTATCCAAAAAAATATTAAAATACAGTAAAAGATATGTTCCTCAAACTGTACTATATTAACTGTACTATATTCTTAAGTATGTCCTATTAGATTTAATTTGAATATTTTCTTCTACATTATTTTGTCTATAAAAATATCCGTGACGATTTTTTTATAAATGTATTTTTTCGTTTTTTTTTACATCAATTGCATACATTGACCATTGAATTTAATTTGAATGTACTCCGTAACGAAGTGCGGGTTTTCAGCTAGTATATATATATATATATATATATATATATATATATATATATATATATATATATATATATATATATTTATTTATTTATTTATTTATTTATTTGTATGTTTATTTATTTATTTATTTATAATAAATACGACGATCAATGTATATTGATGTAAAAAAAACAAAAAAACATATTTATAAAAAATCGTAAGCGATATTTTTATAGACAAAATAATGTAGAAGAAAATATTCAAATTAAATCTAATAGGACATACTAAAGAATATAGTACAATTAATATAGTACAGTTTGAGGATCATATCTTTTAATGTATTTTAATATTTTTTTGGATAATGTGCAATCGTCTGTCGCATTAGCCAGAAAAATAAATATTTTTTTTGTCTGTTTCGTTGTTATGACGTGACGATAAATTTATTTAAAGTACCAGAAAAAGAAATCACGTGATCAGCATTTAATAAATTAAATTCTAAAAATTAATCTTTAAAAATTCACCAAAAATCAGAAAATAGAGGTAAAGATTCGAAAAAGATTTCATTTTAAAGGAATTTTTATGATCTTTCTCGTGATATACATTTTATAACCCTCAAATTATTATTTTAAATGCAAACTTGAAAAATGTTGGTAAAACAGCTTAAAAATTTTATTTTTAAAAAAATCTATGAAGAATTTTTCAAAAATCTTTCTTAGTGCACCCCTACACTATAAGAAGAATCGCCATGCAAAATTTCAGCCCTTTATGTCCAGCGGTTTGGTCTGTGCGTTGTATGTCAGTGAATCAGTCAGTTACGGAACTGTTTTATATAAGTACGTATATAGATAAAAGCATCGATGTAATATATATATATATATATATATATCGTAAGGGATATTTATTTTTTTTGGATAATATCCAATCGTCTGCTGCATTAGAAAGAAAATTTTTTTTTTGTCTATTTAGTTGTTATGCACGTGACGATAAATTTATTGAAAGTACCAGAAAAAGAAATCACGTGATCGGCATTTAATAAATTAAATTCTAAAAATTAATCTTTAAAAATTCACCAAAAATCAGGAAATAGAGGTAAAAATTTGAAAAAAATTTCATTTTGAAGGAATTTTTATGATCTTTCTCGTGATATAAATTTTATAACCCTCAATGTATTATTTTAAATGCAAACGTAAAAAAAGTTTAAGAAACAGCTTAAAAATTTAATTGAAAAGAATCTAAGAAGAATTTTTCAAAAATCTTTCTTAGTGCACCCCTACACTATAAGAAGAATCGGCATGCAAAATTTCAGCTCTTTAGGTCCAACGGTTTGGTCTGTGTGTTGTATGTCAGTGAGTCATTGAGTCAGTTACGGAATTGCTTTATATATATAGACAAAGCCTAAATCTTTAATTCCGGGAGAAAGGAAATTGTGCAACATACCAGTTCGTGATCAATGGCATTACAACATAATCTTAAAGAACAGTTCGTTACACCTGGTATATCATTCCCTGTCAAAATAATCGGTTCAGCCTGACGTGACCTGCTTGTTACGGGGCATCACACGCAAAATTTGCTTAGCTAGTCCTGTTATATAGTTTTTTTTATGAATTGTTCAACTCGTGTTTTGTTATTAATGTAAGAAGAAAAAAATTAGGTGAAAATAAAGACTAGAGAAGCTTAATGATGTAATTCAAGAAAGTAGGTCTTTTTCTCCAGGTGCACAGTCTGGAACAAGTGCTTCTCGTGCTTAATTTGGGGTGTTGGTAACTGAAAATTAAGACATGATTTATTTTAACTTAAACATGAAAATTTTTAAACATGGCACTTTATCTAATAAGCAATTAAAAGTCTTAGATAAAATTCTAAATGGCATTGCTTTACAAAACTTTGGATGGATGGATGGTTGGTTGGTTAGTTTATGCTGGCTCAGAAAGAACAATCTGCCCCAAACGCAACACAATAGAAGAATTACAATAGTAGAAAAACAACAGTAGTTAAAAAAGTTATAAAGATGATAAAAACAGTGACATTTATGCAATAAAACCATGATATATAAAGGTGATAAGTACATATGTATAAAATATCGATAAAACTACTAATATAATAGTACAAAAACAGTGTTAGGCGTATTAGATAAAGGCATGTGTGTAGGTGATAAAAGCAGTGAAAGTAAAGAGCAAAAGCCTCTGGATGGTACAAAAGCACTACAAAAGTAAAGAAACAATGATAAAAAGACAAAAAGTGATGGATAAAAACAACTAAAAGAAACCAGTACAATTTAAAAACTGAAAGATATCAGGGCGAGGCGATTCATCCAGAAAGTCTAAGGTGGAGCAAAAATGTTTGAGGTAAAAGTTGGTGAGATCTGAATAGTCTTAAAATATGACGTGAGAGTACAGTTACAATAGTAACATACAGGGACACTATCTCCCTCCAAATGTCTGTGAGTAACCCTCGTATGCCTGATTCTCATAAGTGTGATGATAACGTCCAGCTTCAAGGGGTATAATGCTGTCCAGAGTTGACGGGTTAGATTGAAAAGTTTGTTGCCGGCATCATGATCCCAGTTACTTAAAATTAAATCCTTCATGATATGTTTGAGGTCAGACAAGAGGACAGAGTGATTTAACTCAATATTAGGTTTTTTTTTGTGATGTGTCAGCAAGTTCGTATCCCCACATGGACTGGGATCCAATAAGATTTTGAAATTTAGTTTTCAATATCTTATCAAGTAATTTTTTACGGGTTCAGTTACAAATTATTTCTTTTTAAAGGTATCTATATATGTGGTTCTAAACATTTTGTTGATTAGGGACCATCCCCCCCCCCAAAAAAAAAAAGAAAAAAAAATCGTCAGGGACCATCTCCCAATCAACCCTTTTGGAGGCAAAAATGAGTTTTAGTTTCTGAATAAACAAACTAGTTATACATATAGATCATATAGACAAAACTGTAAATGTTTTCAACGTTTGAATTGAGGGCACTAATTTAGTAGACACATAGAGGCTGTAGTATTAAATCAAATAGGAAAACAATATTTCGCTAAAAGTGTCGAAATTACTGAAGCAGATACTTAAATTTTTAAGAAACCTTTCCTTTGTTAAAATCATAAAATTCTTTTTCCGTTCTACAAGCTTTATTTCTTGCAAGAGATAATGCGGATTTGAGAAATTTAGTAAATATCTAATATTATATATTTCCCTGAGATATATACGTCAGAAAGTATGAAAAGAGCATTGCAATATGTCAATGCATTTTAAATGAGTCCTACTTCTAATATACTCCAGACAAGAGGATGGGGAAAGAAAGAACAAAAAAAAGGAGTTACAAATCAGACAAGTCACATGTTGATCATTTTAATACAGTAAACAAAGTTTTGAATTTTGAATACTGCTCTGATTAAGATTTCTTTGATAAGCTTACATTTTATTTACCAATCTTTTAAAGCCAATTTAATCTATAAATAATGCAAAAATTTTATAAAATTCGTATTCATGGTGTCTACTTGTTAGTCATACACTGTACTAAAAATGCGCGAACGAGGTATGGATATTTAAGCTGAGATCTCATTTCTGGGGCAATTTCTTGAACTGGTTTGACCTCATATATCTCTAAAACACTTTTAGTTTTAAGAAATTCCCCCACCGCTGTGAAACAATATACCGTTTTTTAGGCAGAAGAAAAAAGAAACTAGGCGGGGTTACGAAGATCACTGACCTGATACCCTTATATTCAGAAATCCCTATCTGTTCAAGCTGGAAAGTAAAGGCCTTGATTTTGAGACGTATTTCCCAATAAGCAATCACAGAGGTCAATGCATTAAGTCTTAGGAAGGAACCGCTCGCCAGGTGAAGGTTCTTGCTTTTTGCTGTATTTTCATTAATTGTGTAACAAGTCAACGAACGGAATTAGTTCAAACAAGCAGAATGTTACGAAACCGTTCTCTGTGGTCTGTTATGTTGGGGGGAAAAGAGGGAGCTTCCAGTAAGAGCTTGTTCTTTTGCTGTTAAATGGAACACACTCGAAAGATACAGGACACGATAAATAAGCCCATAAGAATGTAAACACTGTATCCATAGGTTTTGGAAAAAAAGTGGACACACATGCAATACTATTCGAAATATTTTTGAAATATTAGGTTTTTACTCGAAGTTTCGAAATCAGGGTTTACGTAACGTGAAATTAGTATAAAACGAGATTTTTCGTGAGACATCAAAAAAGCTAAAACACTAAAAACATGATGAAGTAGAAATTTCATTAAAATATTTGACCAACACACAGCTTGTAGCTATGAAGAAGCTGTATGGGGGGGGGGGTGTCAAGATGTCTTCGGGTGCAGTTTTTTTCCCATTTTAATAATGGTCCTGCTCCCATATTTGCTATAAATGTGGTAGGCCTACTCTAATCACGTTTAATTGGATGAATAACAAGTCTTCTGAATTAAGCATCTCGTGTAATTTAGAATGAAAACAAAAGATTTCGTTTCTTGTGTATTTTCATTAAAGGAACAAAAGCACATTATTTTCGAGTTATCCTAAAATTGATGGCTTTGCTCATAGAAACAGCACCAGAGAAAAAGTCTAAACTGGAAGAATCCGTACAAGAAAAGTCCACTGTGAAGTATCAAGAGATTCTGGAAGTAGCTTCTGCAGTTCAAGTAATTTACTAACGATAACCATGGAGTTAGCAATTTTAGAGCCAATGTTTCCTAGAAACGAGTACTTTAAAGTACAAAATTAAACATTTGGAAAAACAAGTGGGAAATTTAAAAAGAAAACCAATTTATATGAATGAGTTTTAATATATATAAATTTTTAAAAAGTCGAATTTAAAAATTAAACCAGTCGAAGTTTATTAGAGACTAAAAGATTGTACTGAAAAATAGAACAAATTTAAATTGCTCAATTATTTTATAATAGTTATAATTGTTTAATTAGTTACAATTTAATTATTGATGGCAAACGCGTGAGTCATTGAATCCACGAAAATGAAACTCAAGTGTCGAGTGAAATTAAACAAAGAATACAATAAATATCATCTAATGTTTAAAAAGACAAGAAATAACCAGTTGAATGACCTGCCGTACTTGAATTTGTAAATGACATCATCCACAATAGGGCTATTGTTAGCGAAATAATAGCAGGATAAAAAAATAACATCTAAAATTGGTTTAAATTAAACGGAAAGGTAATTATTTTTTAATCTTGAATTTCAAAGTATAATTATTTTTTACAATCATGGTCATAGTTTTCCTGTCTGCTATTTAAATTCAGAAAAGGGATTTTTAATTGCTCTATCAGAGAGAATTCAACATTCGTCAACTGCTGTTTGATCACAACATACAGCTGGACATATACCATTCAAGAAAATAATGCTCCCTTAACGCGTATCGAAACTAATGGATTTATATTGCGAAAATGT
Organism: Dolomedes plantarius; assembly: GCA_907164885.2. Taxonomy (NCBI): domain Eukaryota; kingdom Metazoa; phylum Arthropoda; class Arachnida; order Araneae; family Dolomedidae; genus Dolomedes; species Dolomedes plantarius. The sequence goes on from OU015501.1 coordinate 142,873,778, forward strand.
TAATTATAAAAATCAAAAGTAAATGTGGAAATGTGAGAACGTAGATTGTGTTTATGTGAATTTGCTTGGCTTTTTTTCTCGACGGTGTCGCAAAGGAAGCGAAATAAAAGCCAAACAAAATTTATTTATAATTATGAGGAAGTTAAATCATTTTCTTGAATAATGATAGAGAACATATAAAGTTGGTATCACAGTCATTTCACAAAGCAATTAAAACTCTCTTTCGTAGAAACATCATTTCCTCAATCTTAATTTCTTCTGAAAATATAATCGGATTTCTCTTATGCTTTTTTCCCCATTTGCTTACTTCGAAATGTTAGATAAATTGAAGAATGTTAAATAAATTGGAAAATCAAAAATCAAAAAAATCTGTGAATTAGAAGAATATAGCAAATTTAGGGTTGAAATGTGGAGAAAGAACCTTCAAACAGAACTAATTGTTTTGTTGAAACCCGAAACATTCTCATCAGAGACTTAAAAAAAGAAGGCAGAGTATTCAGTTAGGATGTTATTAGTTACGTCTTTACCACCCTTTTCTTTTTTCTAAATACAACCTGACACGCTGTTGAAAATACATGTAGGCCGTGTCGTATAATATTATGGGAAAATCCACCAGAAGTCTAGAAAACTCAGGAGGAACCAAAGTCTAGTAAAAACAAGATTTAAAATTTCTGAATATCAAGAATCAAGTGATTGTATTTAGAAGAAAACAATAAATTAGAAAATATTAATTATAAATAGTACGGGGCTATGATTTGAAATTATCCTGAGTGACTTGGCTGAAATTGTTTGAATTCCTCATAAATGTATTTAATTACGGTAAATCATTTTTTTTATATTAGTAGGAGATTCCGTGTATGTTTTAATTTGCATGTAATAACTTTCTGATTCAACAGGTATAAATACCTTATTTTGAAAGAGCAGCATGTTTTGCCGAGTGAAATTGACGGATGAGAGGAAACCACGTTTTACGCAAACTATGAAGCCTTTCCAGAGTGCGAGCAAAACTTCTATTGGCTAATTCATTTTAAATGCTTCACTTGTTGAATATTACAACAACGAAGAAACCAATTCAAGTGAATCAGAAATTTGTTCCAAATTCGCCCTTCTCTTACGTTTAAAAGAAACTTCTTTTCACCCAATCCTGGCTCCAAGTCTACGCACGACCCCGTTACTCCTTTCATTGACAGAAAGTGTATGGTTTAGTGCTCTTAAATATCGAAGGGTGCTAACAAGAAGTTCTTCAATATTGTGCACATATAAAGTTGGACAAATGCCCGTCATCGGTTCATTGGAGACGTTTTTCAACTCTGCTGAAAATATGATCGATCGGAGACTAACAAAGCACTGGACTGACGGCCGGTTCTTTCCAAAATGACGTTTTCTGGAAAGGCAAAGTGTCAGAAGTAACGCTATTGTGCACATCAGGCATCTCGGACAGGGTTCCTTGTCCGAAAACTCCTGGTTAGACGATGGAAACCGTGCGGAGAATTCAGACAGAGCAATTTTTCACGCAGGGGAATAGGACTACAAATACTTGAGTACATTCAAAGCTCACGTTTCACAGAAAGCGACTAACTTCCACATCTAGCTCTATTAAAGTAGACTAACGCAGAAATTTCAAGAGAATTTTTTTCGAAGTCACCAACTTTAAAAAAAAAAAAACCTCCACTGAAAAGCTTTCTGTAAAATATTTTTTTCTAATTACAATGGAAGAAATGGAACTTTTATGAAGCTTATTTTTTTGTGCTAAATAAATTCAAAAGTATTTCGTAAACAGTCATCACTGAGAAAACCGAATGTTGCTAATAAGACGGGATAGAAATTTATGCGTATAGTCCTGTAAAAGATTAGCTAAAAAATTTAATTGTTAAGTTTCAGGAAATGTTATTATTATATGGATTTTATTTTCGTGGGATTTTTCAATTGCGCTCTAAATGTACTCGTAGGGTGACTCAAATGAAAGAATAAAATTCATCTACGATTTTTTTTTCTATAAAAAAACAAAAATTATCACCCAAAGTAAGATAGTTATCTTTTTTTTCCCCTTTTTAGTAATTGCCAGTTTAAAAGATGTTTACTGCAATTTTAAAGTATATTGGGGAAAATATTAAATTTTACTGTCACATATTAAGAAATAGAATTGAAAATTGGGCTAATGTTATAGGTATTATGCGAGAATGATTGTTTTATTATTATATACACATTTAAAATGTGTTTATGTCCATCTTCATATGACGTAAGAATAAAGATAATGTACACAAATGTTCCGGCCTTCTAGCGTTCAACATCTTCAAGTGAGTAGAAGTGCAATAAATTTCAAGAGTAACAGAAATGTAATTTATAAAACAAAGTTTACTGCATATATAATATTGCATGGCAGCATAGAAAATAACCTCACAACTACTAGTATTTAAATTGTATAACAATTTCTTATATTCTTACATTTATTTGATTTCATTAAAATTTTATGGATGATCCTATAGATTCCCAACCTTGGGTACGGGTACCAGTACCGATACGCGGACAAGCAGCTACCGGTACGCGAATGATTTTACAATTTAATACAAAAATCTATTAAAAATCTGTATTACAAAAAAAGAAAAGAAATGACTATAATAACTAATAATCCATACGTTTTAATATTTTTGTTTGGAATTTCTTATCCATTGTTTGTGTTGTAATACTTTAATGGGATTTACCTAATCTCAAAAGATGCCGTCTACACTTGAATGTGTTATCTATGACCGCCCCATAAAAATTTGGCACTCTCCTTCGAACTATAACTGTGTCTATAACTGTGTTTGCAAATTATAACTGTGTCTGAGAAATTTCTTGCCAAGCAGTAAAATTTTTAATGCCATTTGCAACCACATATTTATGTGAAAAAAGATTTTCTTCAATGACTGCGATGAAAACCAAATATAGATCTCTGCTGGACATTGAATCGGATCTTCGCCTTTAACTGACAAACATTGAGCCCGATATTACTTCTTTAGTTAATAATAAACAGGCCCAACCTTCTCACTAATTATATATTTTTTAAAGTGATTGTTATATTTTATGTATATGTTTAGCAATAAAAATATATCCCAAGTTACTTGGCTTTATTACAAATGCTTTCCATTGCATTTTATTCCCCATTTAAAAATTTTTGGTCTACCGGTACGTCATCAAATTGTTTATAACGTACAGGTACGGTACTATAAAAAGGTTGGGAACCCCTGCTATAGATGATGATTCTATAGATGATTTCATTAAAATTCTGTAGATCTATGAAGATCTTTGAGCGCTTTATCTTTAACTCAGTCTTCCGTTTTATATTAATATAATGTATTAAATGAACGTTAAGATAATTAGTACCGAAATTATTTTGCTAAAATGAATCTTTCAGCTGGCGGGGAGAAAACACATCCTCGTTCGTAAGATAAATTTAAAGATCCTAAGATGAGATTGGTTTGAAAACGCAAAATATAACGGCAAAGAAAAAGAACATTTTTTACAAGCATTTTGTAAATAATGTGGGTTAAAACACATAATTACCAGTGTTCATGAAAACCACAATTTCACCTGAAACTTTTTGGAAAGGCCAATGATGACTTATTCCCTGTAGTAAAGAAACTCTGCAAAAATCACATCCCTCAGGCTAAGCTCCTAACTTGCGGTTAAAGAATTATAACGTTTTAACGGAGTTTGATTTGCCTTGGAGAACTGGCTTGCATGCTTACGCGTAATACCGAGAAAATAACAGTTTCAAATCTTCCTCATGATTTGCTTTTTATATTGAATGTGCAACTCCAACTTTGTACTAACCCTCTACAGTCACAGAATGGTTTAATGGGTGGTTTTTGTTTAAATAAAGTGTCCCATTTATGCTCGCTTGTTTTGCAGAGCGAAAGAGATGTTATGACCATTTAGCATGAATTTATATTTCAGACATTTTTCCAAAGTACAAATGTTATAACTTACCTGATATTGTCCATGTTTTGGATTTCATCGAGTTACTGATATAGAAACTCGAACATTGTAACATATCCTCAATTCCATTTTTAATTTTTTTAAAAATGTTTGTATGTTAAGGGGACTCATGACTCTTAAGTCGAGGAAATAAGGCATATTTTCATACTTTTTGACTCTTTATAACTATTTCAATTTACTCCCAATTTTTCCAAATTCTATGTATATGATAAATTGATATATTTATTTTAGTAAACAAATTTTCAACTCCCAATTTTTTTTAATGTTTTAGATATACCTTGTTTTTTAAGCATTTTTATTGTATACTAGCTTGCGCGCAGAACTATGAAATTAATTTTACACTTAAATGTATAATTCCTGTTTTATATTTAAAAGAAATAATTCAAAATACAATTGAACATAAAACATTCAACATTAAAATATTTTTTCAATTTTTTTTTAAACTGCTCAAAATATACTTAAAATTTCCTTAAATTTTTGCATTAATTTACCCCTGAAAAAATAACAAAATGTGCAGTGATTGCAATAACTCTAGTTCAGACGCCATAAAATAACATGATTATGCAGTGATAAAAATTTCATGGAATTATGTTTCATAGTTTTTGAGATATCGGTTGCGGAATGATGCAAAATTACATTTTGAGAAAAATGAGTTTAAAATTTTTCTTACTTGATGAGTTATTAAATATTTAACTATATTTAATTACTCATCAAGTAAGATGAGTATTATTCTAAATATTTAACTTGAGTATTGTTCTAAATATTTAACTTCTAAATATTTAACTTGATGAGGAATTAAATATTTAGAATATCAATATCTCCGGAACTAAGTGGAATATTTTGATGCGGTTTGCTTTATTTTGTTCAGAAATTATCAGGCTTTAACAAGTATTTTTTTTCAAAACACCGAATGTTTTAAAGATTTAAGGGTAGTGAGTCCCCTTAAGAAGGAATCTGGAACCATACCCGGCACTTCAACTTCCAGACAGGTATGTAGGTCAGTGGTGCGCAAACTGTGGGTCGTGAAAAAAAATTGGAGGGGTCGCTGATAATTTAAAGTAAATTTACCTAAATGAAATACAAATACATATTAATATTTAAATATGAAGTTTTAGTCGCATGAGATGTGCCAAAATCAAGTGCAGAAAAGAAAGAGGACATTTTTTATTGCTATTATGCAAAGTAAATATATACCCTAAATCTACATTCCAATTTAAATTTAAATCTACAATCAAGTGCAGTTTAATTTAAATCTACAATTCAATCAAGTGCAGTTTAATTTAAATCTGAAATTCAATTTAAATCTACAATTAAATGCAGAAAGTAAAGAAGACATTTTTTATTGCTATTATGCAAAGTAGATATATACCCTAAATCTACATTTCATTGATTTTTAAAATAGTTTGTCAAAATATGCTTATTTATTTATTTTTTTATTTTGTTACCATTTTCATATAACTTTTTTAAAAATTTTGCTACTACCAAAAACTTTGATTAGGGGCTTAGTGATTTTTTATTGAAAGAAATTGGATAGCGTTCGAATAAGTTTGCTCACCACTAATGTAGATCATTACCCTGCCATTAAGCCCTGTTAGGATTTCCATTAATAAAGTTTGCAGTCTCCCCTACTTGAGTTAAAATAGCAGAAATAAAACTTGGTAGAAATCACTCTTTTTCTCGTTTTGCTCCAACGACTTAAACATACTTACTCACAATCATTCGCTCTTAAGGGGTCATACGACTGTTAAAATTCGAAAAAGTATAAAAATTGTGTCACATTCGACATTCTATATCTTGAAAAGTATAATATTTAAAATCATAATTTTTTTGTGTTAATAGAACTATGCTTTATTTATGAATATATACCTGTTGCTATTTTGATAGTTAAAAATAATTTTTGTTAGATTCTCATAAATAATAAGAAGTTTGTTTTGAACAAAAGTGATATCAAAGCTAACGCACATAAATACTCCAAAAAAATTGAGTTTAAGACAAAATTTCTGCTTTTAACAAATACTGCAGAAACTAAAGTTTAATTTGAACCTAAATTTGTATATATTTAAGTTATATTTCTATTTTTGCTATGAAACTGAAAAAAGTGCATTTTTTCTTAATAAATTAAATTTTATCTATGCATGAAAAATGCATTCTCTAGAGATCTGTAAATGAATTTAGGTTCAGTTTCAAGCAAATGATAATATGTACTATCTGTGAAAATTTCATGCAAAAATACGAAATAGTTCTAGAGATAACAAGTGCGCTATGTGAAAAAAACACATTTTGAGATAAATCCCTTTGAAGTAATGCCCTTTAAATCTGTTTACATTAAACATCTGACACGTTTTTATTCATAACTTCCGTAATTATGGGAATTTTTTCAAGCAGATTGTCTTAAAATACTCAGAAAAAGTTAATCTTTCATATATATTTTTTTCAAAAAATGATTTTTTTTTTACGGTTTAACGGTCGTATGACCCCAAGAACACACAGGCTCGCTCCAGAATCGAATTCGGACCTGTGCATACCAAACAGGTATACCAATCATTTCAGAACGGAGACATGCCACAATTCCCTTTAATGAACGTCACACAGTTAACAGTGCGTGGGAAAAATAAGACTGTCATTCCAACTTGAAGAAATTATGTTGTGTAAATTACACGTACAGCTTACAAAAATTTTTAGCTATACATTTACATCAATTTTTATCAAATGTAATCGCCTACTGGAGACTAATTATATGATATTTAATAGTAAACAGGACATCTCGAAATCTAATTATAGATAAGTATTTTAGTTTTTAATATAAATATTTAAGTAGAATAGTAAATAACTAGTTAAGTAGAAAAATAAATAATTGAGCATTTGAAATATATTACTTGTATTTAAGCATACATTAAGTAATTTTATGTTTATATATACAGTTGATTTCTTTTTCCCCACACCTTCGAATACTCATTTGGGGTATATTAAATTCATAGACGAAGTCTGTTGTTTTGAAGTGTCATCGTCGAATTTTGCAATACGTGGATAAAACTAATCAAGGCCTATATCTTAACACTAGAAAGACGGGAATTTTTTTCTTACTAAAAAGACCGAACGCCGTCATTTCGACAGTTAAAAATAAAATCAAGAATTTAAAATATTTAATATTTTTAAATGATTAAAGACTTTAAATTTGAACTATTTCATACCAATCTATATATATAAAACAGTTCCGTAACTGACTGACTGACTGACTGACATACAACGCACAGACCAAACCGCTGGACCTAAAGGGCTGAAATTTTGCATGGCGATTCTTCTAATAGTGTAGGGGTGCACTAAGAAAGATTTTTGAAATATTCTTCTTAGATTTTTTAAAATTAAATTTTTAAGCTGTTTTTTAAACTTTTTTTACGTTTGCATTTAAAATAATACATTGAGGGTTATAAAATTTCTATCACGAGAAAGATCATAAAAATTCCTTCAAAATGAAATTTTTTTCGAATTTTTACCTCCATTTCCTGATTTTTGGTGAATTTTTAAAGATTAATTTTTAGAATTTAATTTATTAAATGCTGATCACGTGATTTCTTTTTCTGGTACTTTAAATAAATTTATCTTCACGTGCATAACAACTAAATAGACAAAAAAATATTCTCTTTCTTTCTAATGCAGCAGACGATCGAATAATGTCCAAAAAAATATTAAAATGCAGTAAAAGATATGATCCTCTAACTGTACTATATTGTAAAGTATGTTCTATTAGCTTTAATTTGAATATTTTCTTCTACATTATTTTGTCTATAAAAATATCCGTTACGATTTTTTTATAAATATATTTTTTCTTTTTTTTCCATCAATTGCATACATTGATCGTTGCATTTATTATATATATATATACATATATATTTATTTATTTTTTTGGCATTAATTGCATACATTGGCCGTTGTATTAAATTTGAATGTACTCTGTAGCGAAGTACGGGTTTTCAGCTAGTATATAATAAATTAGTATATATTTAGATATATTTTTATGCAGGTATGCCGAGCTGACAACCTGCTATGGTTTATCCGTAAAAATATATGCATGGTTTGTGCAGTCCTTATTTTTCAGCACCAATATTTCCGAAGAGCCAATATTTCTGTTATTTGAAAAAGGGGGAAGAGACGAAAAGTAACTAACATTTTTCTGGTTTTATTTTAAAGATTTCTGCCTGTTTTCTATATTGCCGTCAAACTGATGAATTTCAGTCTTAGTAAGTATACAACACATTTTCGCCCCCTCTTTACTATCGAATATAATTTTGTAAATGTGTGTGCCTATTTCGCGTAAAATTAGAAAAAGTCATAAAATTTCAGAAGCTCGAGGGCATAAATACAGACATAGCGCTCAATAGTTTGTCCGAAACCGTCAAAATGATGGCAGCCGTATTTCTAGTGTTAAAGCCAATGCCATACCGCTAACAGATATGTTTAGTTTTTGGCTTTTGGTTTTTTTCATTATATTCATTTTTTTACAGCTTAAATTGAATATTCTTAGACGACTTTAATTTACAATGACTTTTTTATGAAAAACCTGGAAGTTCATTGATTTGAGAATTAAAAAATCTTCAATACCCGTCTGCATGAAAGATAAAATACTAAATTTATAAACAGAGTTTAATAACGTCTCGCCCCTTTTAAGTTTCTTTAGAAGTATTTTATGAATTTGTTATAACAACTTGCTGTTTCATTAAAGACTTTTTTTTCACTACAATTAAAGCAGGCAAATTCTGTATGCTTTTGAGACAATAAGGAGAATCTAAAATAATATTTTTTCAACGGGTTAGTCAACAGGAGAGATTCAAGACTGGACGTGAGCCAATACAAACAGTTCTTCGAGAAATTCCTTTAGGAGAATGTGTTCTTTAGATCTGCGACATGCGACAGCTGAGAAGTATTCTTCAGTATGCATGACAAGATTAGCATGATTCTAAAAACATTGCTATTGCTCGATCGAGACCAATAAACTGTTAAGTATACAGAGAGATCGTGTAAGTGTCAAGCTCATCAATTGCTTTCACGCCCAAAAGCAGTCATTAAAACAGAGTGACAGTAGTATAGGCGGATGCTGATATATTGTCCACCCTCGTCAGTTGTAAGCGAAGAGACAAAAATATCAAGTTACGTAAAACAATTTTGCTGTCTTTTTCAGGCTATTATTAAGCCATTAATCTTCAGCATTCTCTCCTTAATTAGAAAAGCGCTTTTAGAATATTTCTGCACCAGTGACGTGTGTTTCAGAAAATTTTAAACAAGCGGAAGGTAAAAGAAACAAAAGGAAACACTTAACAAAATTTTGGCAAACAAGTGTTAGATAAAAACACCGTATTCTTCGCAACAAAGGAAAATTTAAAATTATTTTCAAATTTATTTTTAACAGTTATTGAAATTATTAGAGTCCGAGATTTTCTTATTTTATGTGGCAGCTTTTAATTGCATTTTAATTTTACATCCATTGGGATGTTGGTTTCAAATATGGTTGGCAAAATCTGCCTCAGAAATGGTCTCGCTGAATTTTGAAACTTGTTAGTGCTAAATGTAATCATTGCGTTAGCTGATTAGGTTAAAGAACTCGAAAACACCATTAAAGGGAATCAGATTTTGTTTGTTAATGGGAGTTTTTTTTTAAATTTCTATTTAATGTTACTTTATTACTCAGTCGGTTATATACGAAAGAAGGTTTTAGTAATTTTCGGAAAAAAATTAATAAGATAATTATTTCTGGATTTTTTTTTTCAATAGGGATGAAGAGAAGGTTATTTTTTCTACAAAATGATGGGTATTTGAAAATTGAAAAAGAATGAGGTAAGTAAAGCATACTATCATATCTCGAGAAAACTTTTAATTCTTATCTTATAAAATAATAATTAAATGGGTTTAAGAGGCAGAACACGTAGGTACTAAAACTTAATTAAAAAACTTCGGACGATATAAAATTACTAGGCATATAATGTTTCCATCCCTGATTTTTCTTCTTTTTTTGAAGTCTCCATTTCTATTTATGAAAGTAAAGCGTACCCCTTTTTTTCCGAACGTTATCTGAAGCGACGTTTCATCCACACAAGTTGACGTTTAATTAACTTTGTGACCAGACATTCGTATGATTTAAAGGGACTATCAAAAGCATTCAGGCATACAGGAGCAGTTCACAAAGCAATTTAGAATAGAGCTCGGCCATAAATAATGCCCTAACAGAGACCAACCTGCAGAACTAAGCCGTGGGGCAAATGCTTCTTTTTCGGAGATGTGCGTATGCTTCTTTAATCAGTGTCAAAAAGTTACAACCTAATGCTTAAACCAGACTTCAGTTCTTTTGTTGTTCACTGACACGTATCTTATCTAAACTTCTAATCGTTATTTCGGTTTTCAACTTAGATACATTATCACTCCCTTTCTCCTTTAAATACGGTTAGAGTATAAATCACAAGGAAGATGCTCTTAAGTAACCTGAAATTATTTTTTCTGACTGTAGACTAAAAATTAATGCAAAATATAGAATTCATTAACAAATTCAATAATCTTTTCATACCTTTAGAATATTTCGATCAAGCACTGGACATAAGTATAAAATGCAATGCTATTTCAGAAAATCTTTACACTTATTTTTAAGTCAACGGATAATCAACATTTGAGAATAGTCTCAATTTGATTTTAAAAATATTAGTAGTAGCTAAAGGTGATATAACACAATTTTCCCGTTTATCAGGAATGCATATGTACATGCAAATGGTGAAAAAAAATCAGGCAAACTTTTAAAAAAGAGAAAGAGTGAGCGAAACAGAGGGGGAAAAGTGTGTATTGCAATAAAAGGCTTTTAAAGCAAAGTACATTCGAAATTTTTTTCTGTAAAAAAATTTGATACTCAAGCCCACAGTCCAAATGCAAGCTTAAGTTTTAAAATAAGAGAGAGAGAGAGAGAGAGAGAAAGATGGTTGTCCTTAATGAAACCAGTATTGTCGTTAATTGTTTTAATTTTTTACTAGGTGGCCCGTGCGAAAATTTCGCACGGGCCAATACAATAAATTTTATAGCGAGGTTGTTGGTTTGTAGTAGGATGAAAAAATAACCGGTTCATTTGTAGCCATTGTTTATTAGTCAGATAACAATGGTGAGTAAGGATAATACAAAACCGATTAGAAAACGCCTTTGGCCACAATATTGGAGGTGAGGCATAACACAAAATTGGGGAACATTAGATATGTACATGTCAAAACATATTTGTAGACAATATTAAAATTAAAGTATGACACAAACTCGTGGAAAATGTGATATTTACATTACAAAGCCTCTTTATACACAGTATTTGACCATGCCGTATGATGATGGTATTTTTTTTTAAGGTTAGTGTTCAAGAGTCAAAAGTAAAAGTAAATAAATAATTGAGCGCATGCTTGCCATCTAGCAATAAAGCAAATATTTACATCTCTCGAGATTATTTTCCAGTAGGATTTACAAAAGATTTGCCATTCCGCCACGCACCAACCGTTGTTTCCAATCTCATTTTTTTTCTTCGACTTGTATATCTACATGGTAAGACTTTTATTTTGATTATCCATTAATTATGAGACAAATTAGACGCTTTCCCTTGATAGCTTGGTAGAATTTTGTCATAATTGCAATTCAATTGTGTACATAGAATTGAATAAATAAAATGAAACTCTAAAAAGGCATAGCAAAGAAAAAATATCACTCATAAAATTTTTATCAGGGGGAAAGAAATAAGATTTTAGTCTAAACAAATTTTTTTTCCATGCAAAAAGAATAATGTATACCTACGCGGATGATGCTAAGAAAAAAACTTAATTCCTAGAATGATAAAAAAAGCAGACGATTTAAAATTTTAATAAGTTCAGTATGCGCACGATAATGGGGGGGGGGGAAAGCCAGCGCTATCGCGATGAAGAAAGCCTGTTTATAATATTTATACTTCAATTTTCAAACAAACAATACAATCTGTAATTCTAAATTAACAATTTGTCCGAAGCGGAGATCTTGATCTTCAAAATGGTACCTCGTTTATCGATTTTAGTTAAGTATGAAGGGAGAAAAAGGGATCGTCAAAAAAAATCACCTTCTAGAAATAATATATATAAATTCTGTTGTGATCTTCATTCATTTAAAAATCAATCTTCCATTTTTCTTTTAAGGAATTTCCGAGTGGCAAGCTGTGTATCTTCAAGGTCGCACCATTCCGGAATAATTTTATGTGTATTGAGTGAACTACTGAGGCACATTAAAGTTTCTAAACATCAGCTTATTGTAGATTTCGGCATCCATTTTGTAATATATTTGCCTAAATGTGTATTTGCGATTGTGATAAAGAAATGTATGCATGCAGAAACAGAAAACAAATGAAAATGATCATAGCAACAAGAATTTACGAATATTATTATTTACAAAATGTAATACAATTGTATTATGTATGTAATGTAATTGTTCAATGCAATAGTAAGTGTAATTATGTTTGAAATTGCATCTTAAATGTAAAATTGTAAGAGTAAGGTAATTGTATTGAAATTTTACCTTGAATGTAATTTGCGAGTATACAATGTAAATCGTAATTCAAAATTGCAATGAATACATAATGTTGTGGTAAAAGTTATTGTAATTGAAATGGTTATTGAAATGCATCAAAAATGTAAAATTGTTAGTATATAATGGAAATTGAAATTGTAAATCGTAATATGTTATTAATGCAATGGTAAATGTAATAGTAACAGTAAGAGTAATTGAAAGAGCACCGTGAATGTAAAATTGTATGTATATAATGTAAGCTATAATTGTAAATTGTAATATGTTCGCAAGCGACTTTAAATATGCCGTATAAGCTTATCGCTGTGGTCGGCGGAACCTTTAGAATTACAAAATGTAAATCGAGAATTTCATTTCAAACTTTTCAATAAAAATACTTAATCTGAGCAGTGTGAAATATCTTTCTCAATTATTCCATGTTAAATCCAAATCGAAATTTGTCTTTATTTCTTACGAATGATTACAGCGACATGAACATTCAAAACTACGAAATCAAAACCAAAATAACTATGACCTATTTAGATTCCATTTAAGCATTTAGTAAAAGATTTTGGCAGCCCGGAAGAAGCTGAACGTGATGCCTTCATTAGCTTATTTACAAACAAACTCTTATTAACCCCCAAAATATAGTCCTTTACTCCTTATGCCATACGCAAGGAATCAGAATTAACTAAAATGATCGTAACATATGCTACCACGTAAGTCTTCAAAACCACAACTATCAAATCAAACCAATATCAATACCTGTCAACAATTTCCATCAGGGGTGGGAGAGCTTGACTTTCTCCCACATAAAGGATGTTGCCACTATGATAGTTTGTCACAGGCATATCACATTACACAAAGAGGCTTTAAGATGTTTTATTGTCAGTCAAACTTCCTTCTCCAGGTTAAGTACTTTATGGCTTTGTTTACCCGGATCCCCCTTTTTTGTAAACTTGTTCCGGTTAAATCCTAGAGTTTCTTGGCGCAACTGCGAGTTATTTTTTCTCTCTCTCAGCCTTCGTACTCTGACATTTAGGATATTTTTGAGTTTAAACGAATATTTTGAAAGCTGTTTGGCATTTCTGAAATAAAACTGAATGAAACCTCAGTTATACATTATCTAAATCTTTGGGTTTAAATTGTTATCATTATACAATAATTCCAAGAAACTTCCATACATGAATCAAACTGCTGAGGGTATGCGTTCACAGTGAATAAGATAAATATATGGATTTTCCTTCGACGAATAAATAAAGATACCATTTCTTGCGTTAAGGTAAATCCCTATGATGTTCGTAAAGGATTTTTTTTAACGTTATTATAAACATACGACCAATATAAATACTTCCCTCTGAGGTTCGAATGGCAAGATAAACCTAAATTAAGGGCACAGTGGACCTTCAGACCTAACTTTTTTTGTTTTGAATAGATTTTCTTGAAATTTGAATATGTGATTAGTACCGTAGATATGTATAAGTGGTTAAAATTTAAAGATGAAATATCAATAATTTATGAATTATGAATTATTAATTATATCAAAAATTGGCCTAATTAAAAATGCTCCATGCGCATTTCTTTTGCATATAATATGGTAATTTTTATTTACAGGATACCTTATAGAACTTACAATGAAACTTATTGCTTATTTTAAGTATTCATTAAAAATATAAAGAGAAAAAAATAATAATAGTGAAAACACCCTTTTTATTACGCAAAATACCTATAAACCATCTTTTCAAGTACAAAATTTAGAAATTCTGAGCTATGAAGCATAATTATTTTCAATAAGATTTATTTGATATACAGTTAAGTATATAAAACTTAAATTTCAAAGCAATACGATCATTAGAAATGCGCATGGAGCAGTTTGAATATTCGTAGGACATGAAAATTTTTATTTTGAGAAAAACACATTTAAAGTTATTGCTATTAGTAACCACATAATATCTAAATTAAATACAAATGCATATAACTAGGAAAGTAATCACAGAAATTATTGCAACACATTCCTACTCGTCCGTAGTTTCACAATTCAATAAAATAAAAAAATCGAATTTTTGGACAAAGTTCACAATTTTGAAAGTCCACTGTCCCCTTAACAAGCAAAATATTCATTCAATATTCGACTTGAGATCATTGTTATAGACAGGTATCTACTATTTATAACGTATAATCATAGTCATAACTTCAATCTGCTGAAAAGACACCGCATCACTAAATCGAGACCAACATTTCAGTTTCCACCCAACTCAGATAACTAATCTGTCAAGTAACTTACAATCTAGGCTTCTAGATTAAGGATGAATGACTCGCCTGTTTTGACAACTTCTACCATTTTATTCAATCTTTTTACAGAAGCTCCCGAAATTGGCTACTCAGGAAAAGTTGCTTGTATACCACAATCTAGGATTCCAGAGGATTCCATAAATATTAGATTGTTTAAAAAATTTTTAGCATAGCAGAAAAAGAAAAACAAATGCTAGAAAATTCAGCTGGAAAAACATCTAAATCTAAAAATAAAATTATGGGATAGTTCTTCAGTCAAATGTGTTTTAATATACATATATTCAGGATCTGGGTGGCTGAAAGCTGAAAATTGTTTTTCCTAAATGAGCACCCTGTTCTTTGTTTTCCTTACATTCCCATTTCATCTCCAACGAGAAGAAATTGTGGAAGTATAGATCAATTTTACGGTCATAACTATATTGTCTTAAATCATCTGATCTACTTAAAATATCACACTGTATGATAATTTCGGAAGTTTTTGCTACACTTTATTTCATACTTTAAGCAAAAATGCAAAAATCTACGAAAGTCAAAGATTCGAAAATCTTCGAATTAAGGCTTCCTTTTGAATGAGGGAAGGGAGGAATTAATTCATTAAATCCAATAAAATTGTTTTTACTTTCAGTGTTTAAAAGAATGTTTGGAGCATTTTAGGATGTCTATTGTAATTTACGTATGAGACATCCTTGCGAACTGGGAGCGTTGTATTAGGGGGCGTCCATTAATTACGTGAGGCTTTTAGGGGGGGGGGAGTCGAGCCGAATATCACCCAGTCTCACGTGGGGGAGAGGGGGGGGGGTCTCGGCAAATATCACGTAATTTTTTTTTCCGCAAGAAACAGTGTAAAATTGCGAGAAAACTGGGTTATATTAAGTAAAACATGTTTCTACACTAAAATATGGCTAAATCCTACGCAATAGTTCCAGTAGTCATTCTTGAGACCACACATGAGTCCCCGTGGACTGAATTAGAATGAATATTCTTTTACGAATTTTAGTAGTTCCTATTTAAGTATTTTATTGTTCGATTTTCTCACTGTGATTCTAGACTACGTTCTTAGTAGTCTTAAATACTAGTCTTAACTAGACTTATACAAATAATTAAGCAAATCATGTTCTTTTAAAATAAATCCAACGCAATCAAGCACAGATTAACGTATTTACACTAAAAATACGCATTTTGAAAAATCTCACGTGAGATTGGGGGGGGAGGGGGTCGAGCCAAATCTCACGACATCTCACCAGGGGGGGGAGGGGTCGAAAAATCGCTAAAATTGCCTTACGTGATTAATGGACGCCCCCTTAGGCTTAGGCCTTTTTTTCTCGTCTCTTTGATATCACAAAGACTATATGTGCACTTTTTATTATGTATCACTGCATAAAAGTTCTGTTAGATTGTAAAAATCATTTGCCATTCGAGCAGTTTTATCTTCCTTAGGGCAAATACATATCCAGTTAAACTACCCAGGGTACGGGAAAAAAAAATCACTTTTTTCAAATGACACATTTCTCACAACGTTAAATTATAACTCATAAAGAAGGTGGAGGGGGGCAAATTGCCTAAATGTATTCACTTCTTAAAAGCATTCCAGCATACCAGCTGAAAGTAGCTTTACACAATGACCAATATTCTAATATATATATGACCAATATTCAATATTCTGTATGACCAATAATCTAAATGTTTCTAGATAATGCATGAGATATAGCTATTGAGATTTTCTTAAAGACGCAAAACACCAAAGTGAATCCGCATAGTTCTGTCAATAACATGTGTCCACAACCACCAAAGATTCACCTATTTTCTAAAAACAATTCTTATGAGACCATCAATATTTTATTGATTTTCTTCAATTTAATAAGGAAAAGTAATATGTTATTTCAAATATTAAGCTGTATGAATGTTTTTTTTACATACATTCCTGTAGATATATAAAATTTTTCTGCAAAGGAAGATTAACTGTGAAGCACATCTGTGAATTCTCTGAGTAATCCTCTATGTGGTCCGGTTAAAGCGGCATCGAAAGACCCTTATAGGTGCGAATTCTGGCAAGAGAGGTGTGAATAGGTCATCCTTTGAGAGGATTTAGTAAAAGATTAAACCCCTGCGTTGACAATGCTTTTCCTTCCGGCATTCAAATCGCATTTCATTCAGCCCAAAGCGAAAATTCCTTAAGCAGGATGCTCAATTTCGGTTTCATTCCATTCACCCCCGTAATTCAAACTATTTTCTGCACACAACTCTCGCCAGCCACGGTCAATTGATTACAAAGCCATAGTAAAACTCAGATGAAATTATTTCACACAAATTGCCCAGTTACAGCCGCTGTTCAAAAATCTGCTCAATTTATTTCGACAAAGACATTTTTTATTTCAGATGTGTGTATTCTCGTTATATAATTTAATACAGTTATTTTAAGATCATCCGCAAATCATTTTTTTATATATGATCTGAAGTACTATATATTCTGTTAACGCAGATAGAATTACCATTGTATCCTTTGATATTCGTATTTACGTACGGCAACCAACCAGTTTTTTTATACTTTTAAGATATTCTGCCCTGTAATAAACATTTATTTTTCTGCTTTTGTCGAAAAATCCTTTCGTTCTTTTAGCAAACCACAGATTTGAATAGATCGGTGACACTTATTTCAATGCTTAAAAGATTTTTATAGCTGTAAAAGATTAAAAAACATTGTCCTTGAAAGAAGTTAAAAAATTTTCTGGTATTAATTCAAGTCGAAGGAATCACACATGAGAAAAACTGTATTGATTTTAATTGCAGTAAATTAATAAGATAGAAATGATGTATGACACAAGTCTTATAGTAAGGTATCTGAATTCTTATCATGAATTATCAAATATATCTTCTTCAGTTACTGTACACGATATGCGCGTATGCAAATTAAAAACTGGATTATTTATTCTTTATATGTCCTTATTACAAGTTATTACTTGGTCATTATTATTTTTAGTATTTCCAGTGGCAGGCAAAATACAAAGAATACAAAATTACAACAGAAAAAAACAAAGAAATTAAACAAAAAAAGTCACAAAGGAAAATCAGCATTTGTTCCAAAATTGTCTCGCTCGCCAGTACCACTTGAAAATATCTCCAGCTCAAAGAGTTGGGCACAGATGCAAATGTCCATTTCCTCGGATGAATTGCGCAGGGAACAGCAAGATATTGAGAATATGCCTATCTTGAACAAGTGTTTAGCGAAGCAGTCATGGCCTGTGATCAGGCGAAAAGACGCCCCAGCATTACACCTGGGGCCTTCTGGGACATTTATACTATGATATGGAAATATTAGAATTCCAGAATTGGCACCCCAGAATTGAAGCAATATTATTTTAATTAGATATATATTATCTCTGAACTTTATATTCTTCCTGCACGATTTTGCTGTATATTTATAATCGCATGGAAGCTGTAAAACTACAAAACTATGTACTGTTGACATGCTGTTATGCACCTATAATCTTCTAAATCCTTATCACATCATGGCTATACATTCTAGATCTAATCTGAAAAGAGTGACTTAAAAATTGAAATCAGCTTAAACCCCTTTATTTAGCCATTTCAAATTATCAACCGTTTGAAATATAAATGTTAATCACGCAGATTTTTAAAGTTTGCTATAAGTCAGAGAAAATTTAAAGTAGATTTTTAGCAGTTTTAGAGGAGAAAAATGCTTTGAGATTTACGTCATTCTTTCCAGTTACTGAAAAAAAACGATTATGCTGACTACCGCGTCAACGAAACGGCTTTTTTTCCCATTCTTGGCCACTAGTCGATAAAAAGGCAAACGGTCCAATCTAATCTCCGTTTCTAGATTCACACTTGGAAAGTATCTCACGGGACCGATGTGAAAGGAAACCGCTTTGCCGGATGTTTAATTGAACAACAGGACATCCACAAGATTCTCCAGTCCCCAGGAACTTTCCCACTGCCTCATCCAACTCCCACGAAAAGCACCCGGGCCTATTGTAGGATTCCTATTTATCAGAATCTGAAACCTGTCCCCTGGTCTAGTTTCTCCCTACGGATAAAATCAGTGTCAAGATTTTAGAGGTCACCAGGCCACTAGCGACTCTCTCTTTTATCGGGGGAGGTGAACTAGGGGCTCCCCAAACCCAGGTTACCAAATCAACCCCCACTCATCCCCTCTACTGAAAGTCTTTTTTTTTTTTCAAAAAAACCTCGCCAAAGCAGGCAAAAAACTGTTTATCGACGTAGCGTTTCGGCCATTTCCTTTCTTCTTCCCAACCCCTCCCCCCACTTTTTTTTTCCCGTTTGAAAATAAGTTATAGCTATTTTTAGACTTTTTAGGCAAACACATTTTTTTTTTTAAATTATCGTGCCTAATTTTTTTACTAAAAAACGTATTTAAAATTTGAAATCACTTATTATCGGTTTGAAGAAAACAAAGTTTTTCACAACGAAGAAAAGAATCAAGAGTGAAACGACAGGTGTTTGATTCCCAGCTACGTTATATTCACTACACACGTCGTTGTTTTTTAATATATAAATATATAACAAGTAATGCTTTAATATTATAACCAATTAAAAAAACATTTCATTCGCTTATAGTAAGTTTTTATATTTTACAGTATAATTGGTATTTAAATATTACTCATAAGTGAAACTGTATATCGAGGAATACATTAATGCAGGAGCACGTGTTTTCTTATTTGCCTTGCTTATTTTAATAACAGAAAAGCTTAAGCAAACAGCGGTTCTACTCTTTTATACACTGGCATAAAAAAGACGTGAAGAAGCAACTTGTTGATGAAAGACATACAAGTTATCATTGACGGGTCATTTACATGGGTTGATAGATCTGAAAGTCTTCAATGGAGGCCAGATATTTCAAAATAAGACCCTTGGATACATCATTAAAGCAACACGACTGGTCCAAAATGTCACACTCCACGGAGTCCACAAAATTCAGAACACATTTGCCGAGCATTTAGAAGGCGAAAATAACATCCGTACTTACTCTATGTGCAGCGATACATTTTCAGATTTTTGGAACGAAGTTCTTTTACGCGGCTTACAGTAGAGTGAACTGGCAGGAATCGTCACGTAACGAAAAAGCGTTTTGCCCCTTTCATAAGAGCTTTTTCTCAAAGACTCTGTGGCTGAATGGTTATCGTATCGGACTATAGAGTATCGGACTATCGCTCTACGGAGCGGGAGGTCCCTGGATCAAAACCCAGCACTGGCCGTTTCTATTCCCACTCATTCTGGGAATATCGCAGTATATATATATATATATATATATCTATGTGTATTTATATATATACATATATATTACATTATATAAATTGTAGAGAGAGAGAGAGAGAGTTGGTTGAATAAAAGGGGGCTGCGCTTTTTAACGTGACAAAAATACACTAATATAATCAATAGAAATCTACAAATTAAATCACGTTTAGAGTTGAAAAAATAACGTAAGGAACTTCGTTCTTGACGGGGATCCCCCGACCGCACAATTTTTTTTTTTTTTGAATTAAAACTGTGAGTATTCTTTTTAAAATCTTATATTACATATTTTTGGCCACGCTCCTAACCCAGATTCATTTTTCTTGCACAGCCAGGACAGGATGGTCGAATACACAACGAAGAAAAAAATCAGCAATGTTGGAAAAAAATAAATAAATAAACAGGAAACACCTTGCGTAAAAATTTAGTAACCAGAATGTTGGCTGTTAAAGAGGTGCGAGGAAGGTAATTACCAATGCGGAATTTTATTCCATAACTCAGGATGGTCTAAGGGTCAGAACGCTGATTTTGAAGTCTTGAGAAGTAATTCTTGAATACGAATTCCCGGCAGATGGTCCTCACAACTTTGAAAAAAACAACCCCTCTATTTTAAGGGGATGGTATTTTCCCCTCGCACCTCTACATCAGGTATGTCCACGTTTATGAGCTTTGTTTAACGTTTTTGTTTCTAGCATTCTATATTTTCAATCTGAAAATTTCCGTGTCGATTTTTACCTACTGATAAAATGTAAGATTAGCTTACCACTTCGTCAGAATAGAAAACCACTTGATCTTAAATGTAGAAGATGCTCCTTGGCATTATAAAATTCCTTAAAACCAAACTCAACAAAAAGATAGGAAATGAAGTTGAATACGGGAAAAAAAAATACCAGTATCAACAAAAAATGCAAGCGACACAAAAATATCAGCTGCAGTTTTATTTCTTTAAAATGACAAATAAATGCACTAATTTGATCTGGTTAGTTTTCAAAAAGAAGAAAAGAAAGTAAGTTGACTTTATTTATAATATAAAACACTTTAGAGCGTATTGAATACTCATTTCTTGCATAAAAGGAATTCGGTTTTGTAATGCACAGCATACCTATTACAATTTTACATTGAAGGAAAATTTTACACTCCTCTGATAACAAATATAATTTTTCATACTTAAATCAATATTTTTAAGCATGATTTTCTTTCAACGTTTATGAATATTTGTTTGCGTTATAGATTGTAGCATTAAGCATTCTAAATACTCTTTATTTATACAAGAAGAAATAATATGTTTCTAAGATTAACACTTGTCACATAAGAAAGAAGACAATCTAGACTTTTTGTTTTGGTCATATCCTATTTTATTTTTCATCTTTACTCTCATCATAAAATTTAAAATACTCCTGAAAATTGGCGCAATATATTTCGTTTTTCTTTATATGAAATTAATACAAACCAATGACTTTGCTTTTTTGTTTGTAAGTAAAAACCTCAACAAAAATCCATTACTAGCATATTTAAGTCATTTGGAAGGCAGTGGTGCGCTTAAGTCAAAATTAACAAAATATACTTGCCATGCAGAAGTTAAAATATCTCTAATGCATATAATTCTTGCCCCTCTTTTACAGGAGAACAAATGATTCTAAATAAGATTACTAATAAGTTATAGTTTAATATTCTCAAAAGGCATTGTTTAAAAAAGCATAGAAGTAAATTTTTACTTTTAATATATTTTAATATGAAGATAGATTGAACACGACAGCTTGTGCGTTTTAGAAAAGGCCTAACAAATTAAATTCATTCATTCATTCATTAACTTACTCACACCCTTTCTCTCGTATGTGATAGTTAATTATTCAGTGATGAGGTTTTTAACCTAATAAAAACTATTAAAATCTATAGCAATCAGAAATATTTATTTACAAGCCCCATAGTTTATTGAACTAAAAATGCTTTAAAAACCCTTTATTATTTTAAAATAACACTATTTTTATTAGATCAGTATGTTATAAAAGTGTCTCCCCAAGAACTTGCGTAACGCCTTCTTGCGGAAATAACATGTTTGCAACTGATCATGAAAGACAGCGTTATCTCATTAACTTTACCTTGTGTCTTTCACTTTCGTTAAGGAGAAAGTAGAGGCGCACCCCTCTCATCGTAAATCTTACGCCAAATGTGGCATGCCCCTCTCAAACTTTCTTTTTTCTTTTCGCTGAAAACCCCCTCTCAGATTCTCATTTCACCTTTGCACGAATTTGCTTCCAACAATAGCAAAAAAGGCTCCCCCAGTTGCCAGCATACCTGCGTTCTATTCTCCCCCCTTCGGACTAGAGTAAAAACAATCTTTTCCCCCTTGGAGGTTCATCCCTGCAGCAGCAGGTGCGTCCAGTTGCCTTTCGGAATAAAGAAGGTCATTGCAGTTGTCGAAACTGAGATGTACCGTAGTTTACAACCGGAGGTCTATCACGTTATTGTGACTTGTCCAATACGGTTGTATATTATTAGACAAAAACAGGCCTTCAAGTTCTGTTTAGTAATGGTTTGATGAGGTGGTTACTTTAGAAGTGACCTCTCGGCTGTATATCTGGGAGAATTGTCTTGATTGTTACTCTGTTACATTTTAAACGCCTGCTGTAAATTGCAGCCAGATTCTTCTGTGTATCGACGGCTTTGTAAATGATTTTAAATAAGAACTCTGACAATCGCTTGTGCTTTTCAAGGGGGAGGGGAGGTGTATCTTCTTTTTTAAAAAAGAAGATACGGTGGCAAAGAGAGAATAACAGATTCCTAGGAGAAAATGTTGGTTATATAGTATTTGCTATTCTCCCTCTTGATATGCTAGAATAGAGTTCCTAGCATTTCAAGTCCCCACCCTGACAATACAATCAAGAAGTAAACCATAATTAGCAATACCAGTAATAAACTTCGCTTCCGTGTTAGAAAGTACAGTAAAGCTGTTTTATTCAACAGTATCGGAGATAAAGAATGTCAGTTAACCAAGAAGTCGTTTATAGGTATCCAATATGTGGTTTAGAGGTATATTATATGCACACATACATACACACACACACACACACACATATTATTATTATTACTACTATTAAATTTTACAAAGTTGTCATTAATGAATTAATGGGACGAAATAATCAAACTTGGTTATCAGTTAATATAAGCGTTATAGTAAGCGTTTACAAATAGTCAGTATATTAATATATATTTCATAAAGAATCTCATTCCATTAATTTCAGTAACTGAAATTTCATTAATTTCAAATTTGGAAATTAATGATAATTGTAGAAACTAATTGATCGTTAATACACTCTTAGACAACAAAAAAAAATTGTGCGGTCGGGGGACCCCCGTCAGGAACAAAGTTCCTTATTCGTTATTTTTAGTTCGTTATTTTTTCAACTCTAAACGTGATTTAATATGTAGATTTCTATTGATTATCTCGTTTCAATAGGCTCCTAGAATTAGTAACTAAACATAATTACATAGTTCATAATAATAGTATATACTTACAGTCCAAAGGTGTACCACAAGGTGGTAATGCTTCAAGTATGCTAGCTAATTTATACTTATATTATTTTGAAATTAATAATATAGAAAATAGCAATTACAATATATTTAGATATATAGATGATATAATAGTAATTAATAAAAGTAATAACCCTATAGACTTAAATTTTTATCCTCCTAATTTGGAACTAATTAAAAGTAGCCATGATAATATTAATGTAAACTTTCTAGATATTAATATTAAATTAAGTACTAACAATAAATTTACTTTTGACTTATACGACAAAAGATCTGACTATAATTTTAATATTGTTAAATTTCAAAATTATCTAACCTGTTTACATAAATCTGTTTTTAATAACATTATTGTAAATCAGTTAGTTCGTATAAATAGGCTATGTTCTAAAGACAATAGGATTAAGCATATTATAGACTTGAAAGCTGTGCTAACTCGTAATAATTACCCAGTAAGTCTATCCAAAAACATAATTGGTTGTTTTTGTTTTAATGAATAGTTTGTTTAGTTGCATTAATAAGTTAAACATAACAATAGGTTAAAATAAAAATAATAACTACTAAAAACAAAAATAAAAATCATAAGAAAAATAAAAAAATAATTAACTCATAGTAGTAACAATAATAAAAACTAAATAAATAAAGGAATAATAGTCTTAAAATATGGTAGCCTAAGTAAGTCTGTAACTGAGTATCCACTACCTCAATGGTTGCAAGTTATATGACGTCAGTCATCTTGCGGTTACAAGTTCTTAACTTCCACTCTGACTAGCGCCAGGGTTGGTGTTCTTTGGTTAAGTACTTTTATTCAAACTCAATTCATTTATTATTCAATTCTTCTGTTAATAATGGATTGTACGGTGTCTGAGTGTGTTTATTTAATAGATCATACTCATCAGAAACAATCCATTGGTTTTTAGACAGTATTGACACCGCTGATGAAGAAATGCTGTCAAAAACCTTATTCATACTTTTCTTTACATGTTGGATGTTCCTGGCTTCATTTAGCTTTAGAGCTATTACTGGTTTTCTCTTTCATCTTATTCTTATTTATTGATTATATATATATATAGCAGCAAATTCAGCCACAGATTCCTTGAGAAAAAGCTCTTATGAAGGGGGCATAACGATTTCTCGTTACGTGACGATTCCTGCCAGTTCACTCTACTGTAAGCCGCGTAAAAGAACTTCGCTCCAAAAAAAGGGCGACGCATCAAGAAGGAGTTATCCGAATGGGACGAAAATCGGTAGATGTGATCGGTACAGAAAAACAAATGATTACAATTTGAGAAAAATTGGATGATTTATTCAAGAGCTTCACAAAATGAAAAAGTCAATAACGCTGTGGTCCACCTCTGGCCCTTATTCAAGCAGTTATTCGGCTTGGCATTGATTGATAGAGGTGGCGGATGTCCTGCGGGATATCGTGCCAAATTCTAAGCAATTTTCGCGTTAGATCGTCAAAATCCCGAGTTGGTTGGAGGGCCCTACCCATAATGCTTCAAACTTGCTCAATGGGGGGGGGGGGGGGAGATCCGGCGATCTTGCTGGCCAAGGTAGCGTTGGGCAAACACTAAGACAAGTAGTAGAAACTCTCGCCGTGTGCGGGCGGGCATTATCTTGCTGAAATGTAAGCCCAGGATGACGTGATATGAAGGACTCCAGTCACTGACATTCCATGTCGAATGTACCCGACACCACTGCAAACGGGCTTGTCGGTGTACAGAGGTCAATGGTAGTCGGCGCAAGGGGCACCGTGAGCTCAGCCCCCTTTCTCTGAGCCGCCTGTGAAGGGTCCTTGTGGTCACTGAAGCACCAGTTGCACGTACGATCGATGATAATGACGAATCTGGGGCTGTGAGTGCCGCTCTGACTATTGCTCGGTCCTCACGTTCTGTCCTTTCTCTAGGCCGACCGCTTCCTTCTTGACGCTGTGTTCGGCCATGGTTCACCCATTCCTGCTAACATCGTCTATTAGTGGCATCGCTCCTATCCAAATGTCGAGCGATTCGCCGATTAGACCAACCGGCTTCTTTCAGCCCAACTACACGTCCTCTCTCCAATGCTGACATCTGCGCATATTTTTCGCGCAACTGTATGCGAGGCATATAGTTACTTTCTATCTGAGTACACGAAATGAAATTCGCAAAGAACTTATAACCTAGAATCGAAATTTCTCCTCTTTAATATCCTGCCAGTTGCGTAGTTAAGTTAAGCTACAGCGTCACGTGTTCATTCATTGGCCGCCAAACTTTAAAATTTTGCATTTTCCGTCGAAACCTGTATGCATACAATTTTGTGTCCAATTTGCATTACCCCTTCTTGGTGAGTCTTTTTTTGTCTAAGAGTGTACTTGATAATCTGGATATTTTAAGCAAGAGGGGATATGTGAGCCAAAACAAGAGAACATAGATATTTTTCCGGATATTATTGCTAGCTTATAGATCTTGATCTTCGTTTGTTTATTGTCGTGTCTACGAATAGAAGAGAGGTTGGACTTCTATCTGGTTCGCGAATTTTGAACCGAGTTGAGTGACGAGATCGTACCACTTGACTCCGCACCTCCAGAGGACACTGCAGCTACGGCAGATTTTTCCCTAGCACCAGACGCCATTAGTGCACACGTCGGCGGTTTTGTGAGGGACGGGTATCGAACCAGCATCTTGCAGATCACTGGGCCGACGCCTTTGCCGACCGGGCAACCACTCCCCGATCAGTAGATTATTAATCAGTATTAATCACATGAACATATTTAAACTCAATCTTATTTTAAGGTAAAAATATCCTTATTTAGTATCGCTCTCAAAAAGAAAGTCTCTTGATAATATAACCTTGATTAGTTAAAAGAGAGCAAAAACCCGAATATTTTATTATTAATATTAATTATCAGTATTTCAGTATTAAGTAGCATAAATGTTTGTGAAGAACAAAATTTTGAAATGATGTTTCTGTATGTTGAATATTTAATTTGTGTAAGACATATGACACTCACATGCGTAAATTGTACAAAAATCTTTCCTGATTACCTTATACCACTATTGGCCCAATATTAATGGTTATGAAATTTTAGCGAATATTTGTAAAATTTCCTATTTTATAATCTTGTGAGCCTTCTTTTCTTCAAGGCATTGTACAAAATTTCGTGTTATGCTACTGTTATAATCTTCTAATCTACTATATCGTGATGCTATTACAGTAGATTGCTGATTTCAAAGGATAGATGCCTATGATTTGAGTGTTGACTTTTTAAAGCTTTATATTGCACAGCAGTTTCAATTTTTTATTGAACCAGTAGATCAAATCATTACTTAGAATTCAATAAGTATCAATTTAATTTCACTGATCTAGAATTATTCGACAAGTTACAAGTTTCGAAATAGGTTCGAGGTAGCCAAGTGGTAGCACTCTGGTCTTAGGATAGGGGGGGGGGGGGGGGGTTGCTCAGTTCTAACCCCAACGAACGCCATTTAATAACTCCGTGTCTAGGTTGGATATGGGCACGTTCAGTCCGTATACCGGAAAACCCTATGAGGCAAATGGGTGGGAGAGGGTGCGAGCCCTCGGGGGGGGGGGGGTGTGCTTGTTCAAATTTGAAGTGACTCCAGGGAGTGGTGTTGGTTCACCCATACGGTTCCCCCATTGAAAGCAACCAACGAATCTCGTGGATTAATTGCGAATGCCTTATTTGACAAGTGCCCGCACTGGCAAACAACAACACATCTCGATAAGCTTCCTAAAGATTGTTAAATTGCCCAATGTAAAACCGTTGGTTTTGTTTTAGCAATAATTTCTAATCAGGGTTGCAACCTTAGACGGATACTAGGGTCTAACCCCCCCCCCCCCCTCCCTACATCGGAAAAGTGGTTGTAGTTGTGACACTGGCTTCAATGTTCCGCCCATAAAATGAAATTGAATAATCTTATGGGAAAATTACTAAATATTCATTAAGCATATATTTTAATCAATTTCTTTTTTTGATTACATTTTTACTCTAAAAATGCATCGATAAACTCTCCGAGAGCTACTGAATTTTCCCTCATTCTCAAATTTATAAGAAATAAATTGATATATTTAAATATCTATGGATACCCCTCCCCCCCCCCCCCCATCTCCCACAATTTAAGCACAAAAACTGATCTGAATTTGCCCATGAGCTTTACTTTTTTCGTTTCATCAATGATCTTTTCAAAATGTGATATATGGATAGGGAAATTAAAAATATTAATACTTACACTTTATTGCTAAATGAATCAACTGGTTACACCCTGAAATGCGTGGTCTGTAAACCGTTTGTTATACTTGCCCTTCCCGCATTATCTTCCACTGAGAAGTGTACACAAAATATTGGTCTCTTACGCATTTTTTATATTTTGTTTTAGTTAAACTCAATATTTCATTTATTTGTCTTTCGTTACCAAAAAATTTTGTCTCTCTGTTTATCACCCTTTTTGCATGAAAGAGAGGATGGAGGAAAAAAAATCTAAATTTACGAATGAATGAATTGGCAGGATCCTTTTTTTTTCTTTTTTTTTTTTTTTTTGATTATTTGTTCCTAAGTTGGTATATAGCGTAAAAATTTCTAATAAATCTCATATGTAGGTCGCATTCTCACACAAATAAATCTCTAACTTTACGCAGTAAAACGGAAAATTGTCTCTTTAGGATTCCGACAGAAAAAAACAGTATGATTTACGCCAGTACTATTGTTAAAATTTACCAGTATCGCAACGCTCTTTCTTACTCGGTGACCTTGAAGCAAGCGGACAGTCCCCTATATCATATACCGGAGGAAAATACGGCGTTTGGATGTGGGTGCGCGAGTGAAAAAAAAAAAAAAAGAGACGGTCCGGTGCAGAGAAAAATCTCGCCACAAAGCAGTTTCGGTTTTCTATAGGCATTTAGTGAACGTGTTAACTAACCGTAGCTAAAGCAGCCAAGTTAGTCGGCTATTGGGTAGGTAGGTTCACTGATTTTCCTTTCACTACTGCTGTCACCCCAGGTGAATAGCCTGGGTGTATCCATCCAATAGGATTGCTAAGCATGAATCGCTTCAGCTATGCAGTGCCGCATCAGACACCTACTACTAGCAATAAAATTGCCAGGTTTGAAAGGGTGATGCTTTATTGGTTTGTTTTGCCGCGGCATTTTCCCTTTCAGACCTTTGAAATGTTTTTTTTTTCCTCCATTATGTAAAATCAAGTTAGGTATCTGCAAGATATTATGTTACAAGTAATACTGACAGTTAAAACGAAATAATTGTGCATTAATACATATCTAGAAAGATGTTAAATAATACTGTCGAATTAAGAAAATTATGTTCATATTAAAATTAAATAAAACAATTAACTCTTAATTTTTATTTATATTTATTTAACAATTCAAGGAAAAGTTCGTGTTTTAGTTGTAAGATCGTAACGGATAGAAAATTTCTTGGGATAGATCAATGATAATTTCGTTTAACGGGAAAGATTTTTATGTGGATACTATTTTCATATTTCATTACATATTATTTAATATTGTAAACTATCATTCTTGAATTACATTTCTTTATCAAAAGCATGCATTCACCCTAATGCAGAAGAGGGCCTAAACTAATGATGAATAAAGGGAAAATGAGCTCCTAAAATATTTCTGTAATTCCCGATATGAAGTGTTCATTTACAAAATTATGTTGTATATAAAATTCTAAAAATAAAACTCAGACAATTTCGGCATGTTAACTTCCACACGATTTGAAAAAAGATAATTTAATTTACTGAACTCGTGTAAAAATTAGGTATTAAAACTTATCGTTCTAAACATTTTTGATAGCCGATTAAAAAAAAAAGAGAGAGAAAGAGCGAAATAAGTGGTGCATGATATTGAAATTTACTTTTTCCTTTGAAATTACCATCCTAAGAATATCTATACCGCTTGTGTTGGCGGCCATATATTCTAAATATGAATAAAGTGTATGAATATGGGTATATGAACATTTATCAGCAAAATAATTCTTTTACAAAATTTATAATTAGAAGTCTAAGACGGTTGTTTAGAAAGCACCCCTTTTTTTCTGTGAGAACGAATTAACTTGTTAAATTCCTTTGCTTCTTTGGTGAGATTTCACAAGACCAAATGCTTAAAATTTTATTACTAATCAGATGAAAAAGGTAATATATTCAAAATTGAGATCTTCGAGAGCTTAAGGTTTTAATTTTACACGAGTAATATATAGCAAAACATGGAGAGAATTTTTCAAGTTGCAAGCAAAGTATTAGGCTTTACCACTCGGATTCTCCTCTGACCTTTTTTTTTTTTTTAACGGCAGAAATTATCAAAGCTTATACAATTTAAGACCAACTTTTTCAAAGGTCTAGGACCCCAGGAAATACCTTGGCAGCCTCCTCAATTTACAGCTATTGGTTGACAGTTAGAAATTGGTAAATTATAACAACAAAAAGCTACAATCTTGAAAATCACCTTTATTTCTATTAGAAACGTTTAAAAACATAACAATATTACAACTTCAAAGTGTGCCTTAAAAAATTTATAGTTATACTATAGTAGTGTAGATCAGACTCAGCCAGACATTCTCATTCAGGTTCTTTCTTTTAATTTAAAAAAAAGAGGGGGGTTGCTCAAGATTCCAACCTTCATAAAAGTACTTACAATATTATTTACCAATATTATTTACCAATAATATAGATAATATAGAATTCAGCTATTGTATAGATATTTAAATACTAAAATAAAGTCATAAGGGTTGTACTGTTTTCCGGATGATGATAGGAATATAAAACTATATCTAAGGCTTGAGTTCGTTCAGATCGGGAAACAGAAATCGGAGAAAATTATTGATACAAACTAAGACCTGAAATGATGTTAAATAAAATTTAAGTATCGTAAAGAAAATGATTAATAACAAGAAAATTATTAATACTTACAATATTATTTACCTATATTTTTTTCAATTTATGAAGATATTTTACGCACGTATGAAAAACTAAATCTTCAACCTAGAAAGTCATTGGGGAAAAAACATTCTAAAAATATTGCCTCCTGTTAATGGATTCAAAAAATCTTTCATCATTCATTGCCATTAAATGAACGAGAATGTTATTAATAATTTTCTTTACGATACTTAAATTTTATTTAACATCATTTCCGGTCTTAGTTTGTATCAATAATTTTCTCCGATTTCTGTTTCCCGATCTGAACGAAATCAAGCCTTAGATATAGTTTTATATTCCTATCATCATCTCGAAAGCAGTACAACCCTAATGACTTTATTTTAGTATTTAAATATCTATACATTAGCTGAAAACACGCGCTTCGCTACGGAGTACATTCAAAATAAATACAACGGTCAATGTATGCAATTAATGACAAAAAAAAAAAAAATGAATATATATATTTGTAATAAATGCGACGATCAATGTATACAATTGATGTAATATATATATATATATATATATATATATATATATATTTATAAAAAAAATCGTAAGGGATATTTATTTTTTTTAATAATCCAATCGTCTGCTGCATTAGAAAGAAAGAGAATATTTTTTTGTCTATTTAGTTGTTATGCACGTGACGATAAATTTATTTAAAGTACCAGAAAAAGAAATCACGTGATCAGTATTTAATAAATTAAATTCTAAAAATTAATTTTTAAAAATTCACCAGAAAATCAGAAAATTGAGGTAAAGGTTCGAAAATGATTTCATTTTAAAGGAATTTTTATGATCTTTCTCGTGATATAAATTTTATAACCCTCAAATTATTATTTTAAATGCAAACTTTAAAAAAGTTACTAAAACAGCTTAAAAATTTAATTTTAAAAAATCTAAGAAGAATTTTTCAAAAATCTTTCTTAGTGCACCCCTACACCATAAGAAGAATCGCTGTGCAAAATTTCAGCCCTCTAGGTGCAGCGGTTTGGTCTGTGCGTTGTATGTCAGTGAGTCAGCTAGTCAGTTACGGAACTGTTTTATATATATAGATTAGATTAAAGTGAAACTTAACATCAGGAAGTAAACATGTTGGAGGAATAGCGTGTTTAAACAAGTGTTATTTTACATCAACGCTAAAACATTTCGGCCCTTTCGGCGTTTGCAAAGTTTACTATGTATAAATGCTTTCGTAGATATGTATGTAGCTGATTTTATAGGAAATCGAGTACAGATATTCATACATACTTATCCAGATTCATTTATATATTAACATGCATAAAATTGTTTTTATAAATCTTATGTCCAGGTTTATGTGTTTTGAATCTACCATAACTAAAAAGAAAAGAAAAAGATTCAAATGTCTTTATTCAGAAAGGCATCAAAGTAGTTTTACTATATTAAGAAGCATGCATCCATCTATTCATTCATATGTGTTTTTATCTGTATGAATGTGTATTGCACGCTGCATTTCAATATATGAAGCATTTCTGTAAGGCATGTTTATGTTTGTTTGCACATATTGTACACTGCACTGCGCTTAAAATAGAATTAAATACTTTCTTCTTTTGTGTACCTATTTCCAATTTCCCCTTTGAATGGCACCCAAGTTTTCATTCGCCAGGTTTTTGTGTCCACTGCTTATTTCATTTCGAACAAATCGGAACACCTTTCCGCATGCTGCAGCTGTTTCTCTGCCCCCCGTGTCGCGTGGCTTGCCGGACCACCAAAGAGTGGGAGGGACGCACATTCAACCCCGAGAAAAAGCAAAAGTCTTGTTTGGACCAAGATTTCTTGAACTGGAAAATCTGCATTCGCCGAGGTGTATTAAAGACGGGAAAGACTCGCTTCGTGAAATATCGTATTAGTAGAAATTTTAAAATGTTGTCAGAATTTGCTTCTGATGATTTCAATTTCGTTAATCATAATCGAGTACAGGTGTTCAGCATGAAATAGTAATTTAGTAGCCATTTTCCCGTATTATAACGTCTTTCGTATTTACATATACTAGCCGCTGCGCTTTTAGTTTTATATTTTCTTTTGCAAAGCAACTCAACTGAAAGTAACATATGTAAGGAATGTTACCATTACCTGTCATCATAAATATACGTTGTCAAGGGGTATTCTTCATAAGGCTGATTCTAAAACATCGTGATTAAAAAATATGAATTTCCATTACTTCAGAACAGAGTTAAAGATAAGACTGAGAAACCCAACACCAATGATTTGAAAAGTTACACCCCTCTCTGCATGTACTATTTTTCAAAATTAAGATCTCTACTCTTTATGATTACATCAAATAAGAAATTGTTGGGGAAAATTTTTTTCACTTAAAAAATGGAGTAAAAATTCAGCAAGTACTAAAATATAGTGTAGATTACATCACTCTCTGTATGTACTATTGTTCACAATTCAGATATCTACACTTAATCATATCAAATAATAAAAATTTCTTCACTTATAAAATGGAGTAAAAATTCAGCAAGTACTGAAAGGAATTATCTATTACTGGCTGTCGGTTGCTATGCCGGCGACGGTTAAGCCTAACCTTGCGATCATTTATGCTCTCTCTTTCACACCTCTCTCTCAGTGAATTATTTATTCTTCGCTTTCTTTCTCAAGACTGTTCCCAATTTTCACTTGATCTTGCAGCTCGCTTTCAAGCATTCCTGATTACAGTGCGTAAATCCATGTTGACACGCGGTTGAAAATTGAGGACGGCCGCTAATGTTTACATCTGGCAGTTGCAGCCGTTGCCATACGGAGTGTAGAAATATCGTCGATTTTTGTGCCGCATACCTACGCGTTTTATATATATAGATTTTGCTCGGCAGAATTTTTTTTTTATTTTATATATATATTGAACTGTAGGTTACACAAATGAGGAATGCCTTCTCTAAACAATAACTACAAGCTCATATAAGTTAAACCGACTGTTGAGTGATAGAATCTCATTTATTCTTTAACTATGAATTCTAAATGTGTTTTAAAAAATACTACTGCAATTTAAAATATTTGTTTCCTTTCTAATTTAATACATTTTTACTCTTAATTCTTATATAATGCTGCATTTAGTGCTTAATAAGTATGAGAGATCATAATTAACATATATGCTATTTATATTTCTTCCAATATGTTTAAGTTGTTCTGATTTCCATTATTTGTAAGGTAAGTCTATTTTAAATTATATTTAGATGTGAATAATACTTGCGTAGTTCTGGTCTTGCTTCATTTCTTGGAAGGATTTTCGAGTGTCAGCTTTTGTTTATCTGAAGATCAAAAGTTTCAGAAGAAATAATCTTTCATTTGATGGTAAGATGGGGGCAATGTTGAAAAAGGCATGTTATCATTAAATAGTTAACTTCTTTTTTGCTTGATTTGCCTTACCTTCACATTTTAGTATTCTGTTTCAAGAAGGCCTGAATTTGAGGTAACATTGGCTATACCACTCTTCTTTATAGCAATCTTTACAGATTCTTTCTCTTTTCCTAATGTACTTTGTTAATGAACCAGATTGTATCACTCATAAAGTGACAGTGCGAAATTACAAGAGAGTTATTTTATAAAGTTTTCCATTTAAAAAAAAATTCTTTTTTAAAGTTTTAAAGCACACTAGTTGGTACCCATGAAAATATGACGGTTGAATTGCAAAAAATGTACTAATGAACAAATTATACTGAACACATCATTGCCAAATGTTCAAAATCATAATATTAAAAAAAAAGAAATAGACTTTAAAAAATTGCTATTGAACCCAATAAAAATAAATATGGTTACTCAACAGCGCGAAATGAACAATTTCTGCCAGGTTTAATTGTTTATCTCACAAACAATTAAAAATAAAAATGGCACAGACAGAGCTAGAGAGATTCCTTGGAATAAATAAATTAAGGTGTTTATGTGGCCTCGTGCTTAGTGAGTATCTAAAGCCAGATTTAAACATATCACTGAACATGCGCAGAAAGCAATTTTTAATTGTAAATTACCGCTAATTAATAGAAATTGCGGTTTCAAAAACCAAATTTCACCCTCTATAGATTAAAATTTTTCGTTTAAGACCAAAATTAAGTAAATTGATGCAGTAGCTTTCTCTCAAGGACTGCCCAAAGAATCGGCTTAACAACTAAAATATATAGATTTATGTGAGTCGTATGCTCCTATGTTATTCAAATATTCTAATTTTTTTAGTTATTTTGTCTCTTCCCATTTGTAGTTAAAATAATAAAAAAAAGGCAAAGTCCCTTCGGCTAGATCTGTCAATTTCTGCTCCTCTATTTGCATTTTGTTAATTATTACCAGACCTGCTTGTTAATCTGATATTTTTGTCATACTTCCCCACTGCAAAGTCCGTTAGTAAATTTTTGTTCACATTTAATTCCTATTATTTATTTTTGGTATTTTGACTGTTATCATACTTCCCATTATCAAGACATTCAAAATAAGAATAGCCCTAAAAACAGTACAATTTAATCAATTTTCTTTTTAAAACAGTCCCTTTCAATTCATATTTTTTTACTTGGTTTTTCCTCTTACTATCAATCACAGTATTTGGACGTGTAGCGTGCAATATATTTTGTCGAATTAAGCTTACGAGTTTCTACAGCAGAATCTGTCTCGTGTCTGTATTCAGCATCTTTTTTTTCCGATCCCTTAAAATTGGATCGTCCATAGTTATCTGCATCGTCGACGCAGAAGACTGACAAAAAGTGCTCTCTCGAGATAATTAGCTTGTTATTATCGGCAGTATTTGTCTATCCCCAGCTAGGCATTCTTATTGGAGACACGTTCACCGATAGGACAGAGCATCCCTCGGGCTTCGGCACTGACCCCTCCGCGAGTATTTTTTATCCCAAGCAGCTGGCGTCGTGCAATGTCATCCAGCGTTGACAAGCAATTCCACACGCTCACAACGTCACCCAGGGTGCTTCCCACGCGAAGGGGGATGGGAACAAAACGCAGGGGGGAAAAAGGTGTTTCGAATAGGTGACGCTATTTAGATCAAAATGCTGTCGTCGCTTGCAGATCTGTCACCCCGGATTGTAACATGATGTCAGCATGTGTAACACGTTGATGTGAAAGAGAACAATTGCCTCACGTCCTATTAACGCGCTACATGATACGTCTTTCCCTCGTTGCCAAGTTTTGGCAGAAAAATTCGTTCTTAGTCGTTGCCATAAAGGCGAATGCAGCTTTGATTAAGCTGAGTGAGCAGAGTACCTGTCAAATATATTTACCAGTGACCCCAATTCAGCACTCAGCAGGAAACTGAAATACGAACTAGTTTTGTTATAGGTAACTATAGTGCAAGACAAAAACATTGCGTCTAGAGCAATATTTAAATTACAAGAGTTTAAGGTAGTTTTTAAAGGATCATCTTTAAAAAAATCAAAAGTTAATAAATAGCTTATCTCAGCAATTCAACAGCGGTCTTTAGTATTTTCCCCTCACATATAGAATTTGTTCACTTAATTTCTTTTTAAGTGAATTAAAAATTGTTACATCTTTTTATACTTTTTAAGTCGTAAGTTTCCCTGCTAAATTTAGGGCAGTTTGAAATTTAAATTATTTTGTATCAAAACGGTCATAAGACGAAAATAAACTGATCAGCTTACTATGTGTATGTTACGAAGCCTTGAAACAGATGCTTCATAGCAGAAGACTTCTGCTTAAATTGGTGTTATAGAACTCTACAATTCGTTAACAATTCAAAAATTTTTATTTCTGCTTTCTGATCAGTGCAAAGTGCTTTCTAATTTATAAGAGATTGCCTTTCCGCATTCTTAGATATTAGGAACGTATACAAAAGCCGCAAAAGTGAGAAAGCCACAAAAATTTCTTGGTCTCCAAACCGTAGCTCTCGATACTCGACTATTTTTTTACACGCAAGAAAAGTAAAATGCATTTTACTACAACTTTTAGTATGTTTCAGAAAGTTTGAAATTGAAGTTTGAAGCTATCAAGAATGTAAACTAGAGTGAAAGACAGGATATGCATGCAAAATTTAGCCTTTCTCATTCAATATTTTTACAGTAGTCCAATGACTATAGCAGAGGTGGGGAACCTTTTTACCGTTAGAGGCCACATGTAAATTAGGTAGTAATAAAGGAGGCCGCATAAGTTGATGAATCTATAAATGCGACTTTTATGAAATTATTATCGTTAGATATAGTTTTAACAATTTGGTGCATTATATAGAAAAATAACAAAAAAATTAAGTCCTTATTTATTTATTATTTGACATAAAACGTTACAATATAAAATATTTTTGTATTCACATAAGGATAAAAATTTCTTATAACATTAATCATTAATTTTTTTTTTTGCAGAAAAAATAATACGTTTTAACGTACATGGAGTCAGTCACAACAATAATAGTAAGAAAATAGTTTTTGTGTAGAGAACATATAACATGTCTGGTAGTATTGCTAAGAAACTCTGAGCGTTAAATTACAGTGTAGTAAAAGTATCATACAATCAAGGTAAACGAAGCTCATTTGGATAAATATACAATTGTAGCGACTTTAGACAACAGTTTCAAAATGTCAACTTTATTTTGGGCGACACTGTACATACATTCATGCCATTCTTTATTTAATTCTATTGATTTGGAAATTGTTGTAATCTATATAATTAAATACTAATTAATGCAAGTGCTAGCTTTTATGAAGGCCGCAAGAGAAGACCACGGAGGCCGCGCGTTCCTCACCTCTGGACTATAGCATTATTAAAAC
This sequence comes from Dolomedes plantarius, assembly GCA_907164885.2. NCBI lineage: Eukaryota > Metazoa > Arthropoda > Arachnida > Araneae > Dolomedidae > Dolomedes > Dolomedes plantarius. Next base: position 142,911,045 of record OU015501.1, read on the forward strand.
TTATAAAACATCGTTGTATACAGAGCAAAGCAGTACTGTACACTTAACGTTTGAGATTTTATGATAGCAATAGGTTGCACTCACAATAAATGCTTTTAAATTTTTATTACTCCGTGAAAGTTACTCCCCCCCCCCCCCCCCCCGATGACTCACTGCATTTACGTTTTAAATTTTCTCATGGCGATTGCCAAGTCTTTATAGTTTTTGAACTCTCATTCGCTTCTTCCCCCCCCCCCCTCTTTATGCAAATATAAAAAATTAATTAGAATCAAGTTTAATAATAATAATATCCCTAACAATACTTAATATTGTCACACTTGTATATATATTGTAATACTTAATAATATCCCTATCAATACTTAACCAGCCACAGAAAAAATGCTCCCATAGAGATATTATGGTGCCATCAAAGAAATCCGTGTAACGTTAAGTAAACTCTATAGTACTCTTTTAGTGGAACTTTAAACATGACTATATATGTTGTAACCCTATAAAGTCATAACGAGGGATAAAATACTGAAAACAATAAATACTGCTTAATATTCAATACAATGTGCATACTCATACGATATTTGAAATACCTCATTTAAAATCATCCCTTCAATTTCCGAATTCCAATTCCAAATTATTTAACTGGAGATTTCCAATCCGTTCTAAAGATAAAGAGTTCCTTATTTATTCATGTATTATTTATAACCCAATGACACAAAGAATTCGACCTTGGAAAGTATTCTACTATTAATACCAGGAGCAGATGATAGTGAAAATAACGTAAATAGAATCCTTGAACCAGTAAACTTCTGAATTGGACCAGGTGTAAAAAGGGAGCAAGCATAACACCCACTTTTGATAGTCCCGGAGTAAAATAATTTCCCCCGGATAATAGGCAGCCCCTTTCATCATAATTATACGGTATCTCCTATCCGGGAATCTCCGTTTTCAATTGTGATGGATGGAGAAAATATCCCTGCGTCATATTTAACTGTGGAGGGATTTGGGAGAAAACCCCTCGAACAGATGCCCTAGATCCCTGATCCTGATTGGACAAATTGGCGCGATGTGTCTTAGCTCAAATATTATGTAGCCAGATGGCGCTGGTGTTCAGTCTCCAAGGTGCTTGTGTAGGTAGATGGGGTCAGGTGACACTTTCCTTTCAAAATTTCCCTTTTTTTTTTGGCGAATGGGGGAGTTTCCATTTTTTTGAATGTTTTTTTACAGTAGGTATACATGCGGAAGAACATATGAATAAAGTTATGGCTAATACGCTGCTAAAAAGCCACAGGGGTGGTTCTTTAAAATGGTTGTCGTGTGCCGGGCCCCTTATCTCCTTTTCAGACTTTTGTCAGAGTAAGGCAAAAAATAGGTAGGGGACGAAAAGAAAGGAAACCCATTTTTCAACAGATACTCAACGTTTTAATAGAAATATTCACCTTAGCTGCAGTTTGGGCTCGAAAAAAATCGGTAGACTTATTTTTCTTCATAAAGGTTGAAAAAATCTATATGTTCAATGTATTTTGTTTACTGATTAAGAAGTGTAGTTTCCGTTGACCCTTGTTGATCACTTAACAAATTGATTTAAGTTGCTATTTTCAATTTAGATCTATAAGAATAAAAAATTAAAAGGTGGCTTTGTGTGCAAGAGCTGGGGATTAATAAGTCGTAGCAGTCGAAAGGAAACCTATTTTCAACACCTCTAGACTATACTTGGAGGGGGAAAAAAACATAGCTTGAAAAATTTTCTTTGGATAAGAGTGCTTTAAAATTAACATTTGCGTAATAATATGTCCTTTCGCAACGAATGGACGTTTTTAAGTCTTGATAAACTGAATGAACTTTTCTTCGACTCCAATAATCAATAATCCAATAAATCATAAACAATCATCCAATAAATCCAATAATCAATAATCCGTTTTGCTCCAATAGTCAATCACACCCTGAACTAAATTTCAAATAATTTAAGACTCGGCTTAAGCCTACAAATAAAATTATATTTACTGCTATGGCCAATACAGATTGTATTGTAGGAAATCACAGCACTATTTTTAAATGTCAAACTTATGCCAGAAGCTTACTCAAGCTGACTTAAGTTGTTCCACGCTCTCTTTCCCAAGTCCGTCGTCCAACTGCAGATGAATATTCTTTATCACGCTGAAACATTTAACTGACGGCGTGCTATGAGCTGGGTTTATATTTGCCGTTGACTTTCTACTTTGGTTTTGGTTTTTCCCGTCCAGACACATAAGGAATGTGAGATTTTGCGAAAAATTTTGCAAAATGTGCAGCAGGAAAAGAAAAAAACTTAAGCAAAAACTAGTTTAAACTAAAAATAAGGCAAGACCTGACACTTTTTTTAGTCAGATTCTTTGCATTTAGCTGTTTATAATTATTCCGAAAATGATTTGGTAAGCTCTTTTTTTCTTAATTTTCAAAATAAGCAGAAAAAAAAATATTTTTGGGAGTACAAAAATATGAAAGTTTTTTTTTTGTGCATAACAATGAGCTTTTTAATAATATATAGATAAACTGCAAATAAAATTCTGAATTCAAAAAATGGTTGGAAAAAATTGAAAAATTCTCAAAATTTCAAAATACTGACTTTTTTCTATTTTGATCATCTGTGATAGCCTAATACACAAGTGAGGTTTACATGAAGCGGGAAAATTGCGTTTTTTACTTTTTTAAATTGCAATGTTTCGAATATATCATTTTATATGTATATAATCCCTATTATACGTAACGGGTATCCCTATTAAGTGTAACGAGACAAATATGCCTACGAATTTTGTTATGTTATATAAAAGGCATTCAGGTTTAATTTAGAATTCCTTACACTTTATAACACTGTATATTTGCATAGCTTTAAATCTCTTCTCTAACAGTTTTTCTTACCCGAAATGCATATTAAATATATATATTCAGTGACCGTTACGCTAAACTTCAGCAAAATAAAATAACTGTTTGAACAGTTATCTGTGTAAAAAATACAAACGATTCTTAAAAGAGAACACTCTTCGGGCATTAGGAATACAAAAAAGTAAGTTTTACTTTTCTGTCAACTGTAGTTTAACTAGGCAACATCTTTGGCATCTTTTTTGAGCCTTACTTTTCTTTTTCATCATTTCGAGTACCGGAGAATAAAGTATTCAAGAATATTAAATTCATAACATCATGTCAAGTACAAACAGAATCATATTTCAATTAAGCATTGGTTTTAAAAGAAAAAAATATATATATACACACATTATATTGGTAATCAACATTCATTACTTCAGAAATTCCTTGTTAAAAGCTTCTCTTGAAATTATCCTTAAAGTCAAATATGTTGATTTCGTATTAGATTACTAGCAGTTAATCATATAAATGATCGAAAAAAATACTCATTTAAAATTTCAATCTCTTTTAAAAACTAGAATTTTTTTAATTAAGTGTAACGAACTCTGCGATACCATAAGATGCTTGAAAATATAAACATCTGATAACAATGCATTGAAACTGCCACATAGAGAGAACTTTTAAAATAATTCATCTCAAAAATTATTTTGTATTTTCTTAAACATGAATTGTGTGTTTCAAAATTAATTCTGTTCTTCAAATACATCAAATATTTGACTCTAATGAGGTCATAGTAAGACCTTGATCGTGAAGTAAAAAACAAAATATTAGTTTTACTGTCAATGACTTCTTTCATTATGAATCACATTTTATGAACAGGCCCGAAAAAATATTTGATTCCACCTAATCTTAATATGCTATCAAAACCGGTTTCAAGTTGTTGAGGCTGATTTCATACTTTTAGGAGACACTATAAATCACTACCATCTTTCAGATAACTGGAATAATAAAAAAAGCCTGTGTCCTTTAAGTTCTTTTCAGTATAGGTGGTCTTTTCGTAATGAAAATCCTTTTTTTTAAAGACATAAATATAAAATTCTAATATATGTGATTTAGTCAGAAAACAGACTAAACATCAATTAGCTTAGGTTGAATGCACAAAATAAAATGCATAAATACCATTGCTTTTTCAATTCTTCTGAAAAGTTCTTACTTCCTTAAGGAACTGTTGTTTTTTAACCGCATTTTTCGTCAGAACTGCCGTGTGTTTTCTGCCTTTCATGGCCTTTTTTTTTTTTAATTTCCATAAAAGCTTCTTGAATCACTAGACGTTTTGAAATTTTTGATTGTTTCTAGTTTGTTTGGTAATACATTTTTAATTCATGATGCGTCACATAGACATTTTAAATTAAGATGGATTACTGCTGTAAGCGAAAGAATTTCAGGCTCTTGGAATAACTTCTGGGCACCGCCAACTATGGAGAACGTATTTTCATTGTTTTGAGTGTTTTGAGTACATTGTTTAGAGTAGTTAATTTGTGTTACACTTTGATATATCACTTGAATTATTTTAAATTAAAATGGACTGCTACTATATGCATGCGAGAGACTTTGAAGTAAAGCGAAATGCCAAAGATGTAAGAATTTAAATCAATGTATCTAATTAGGCTATAGAGACTTTCTGGGAAAACTTCCAGATTATATCATTTCATTTTTTTTTCAACATTTGCCCCACACATGCAGCATTTACAAAAAATATCTTCTCAGTTTAGTACGAGAAAGCATTCATCTTTCTCTGGAATCGCGTAATTCACGTTAAATCGCGTAAAATTATCGCGTCGCATTGAATTTTGAGAGCGTCTAAACAGCCGAAAATGTTATTTCCCCATCGAATGAATTTTGAAATGCATTTGAATACAGGGCGACGTTATTTCACAAACTATGCTTCTAGGAAATACGTATCATTTCTAAATAATATTGCATTTAGAAAAACTTTTAATTTCTTATCACGTTTCAAGTTAAGTTGGAAATAAATAAAAATATTGCCTTTTTCTCCACAAATTTCGATTAATTGTTTATTTATTGTATTGCATTTAAAGTCTCCTTACGGTAAACCCATACGTGATATAAAATTCGCTCGCGATTTCTTACAGGAAAGTATAATATTCCCTAGCGACAGACAGGGTGAAAAATGTTAGGATCGTAAAACAATGGCGTTACATTTTGACATTGTTTTGTTAACACTCTAATATTCAAGGTTTTTTGATAATTTAAAAACTATATAATTTGTTTGCGAAACAGGGTCATTTATTAATTTGTTGACAACCTGGCCCACAAATTTCTATTCATTATATATATCAAAATGTAAAATATTAGGATTTGTCAGAAAATCTTTTCCTACACACTTAATATGTATTTGACTCACTGGCAGTCAAATACGGAGTTTGTTGGAAAAATAAAGAACAAACAGTTTGCTATTGTTAGTTTGATCGAGATGAGAGGATCATTATTTATCAAAGTTAATAGCATTTTCAACCAAAACACAAAATTTTCAATCTAACCAAAATCTTTGAGTATCCATGGGTTTCGTTTTCAGTACTCTTAATTATTAAAGTCAGTAACTAAAAATAAGTTCCAAAAACCTTTTACCCGATTTTTATCATAATTAGCTCTATTCCAGGCGATATCCTTAAGGATCCCATGATGTCTAATTTCTGGATCCATATAAAAATCTTTTTTACCGTCATATACTCTACACCTATATATGAAAAAAAGAAAACTCATTTTTAATCTTGTCGTTCAATTAAAATCTACTAAGTTATTAAGAAGGGTAACGACCTTTTCTCTCAATCAAAACATTCAGTCAAACGCGCAGTCGACGGGAGTCTGAGTAATATCCACGTGGCTGTCATCTGTTCAAACATTTAAAATTCATGAAAAAGCCACATCATTGCGCCACCATCACAATAAGTGAATGCAGACAGCTGGCAGATTATTTAAGATCTGTTTGCCGAATACTTGAAGGAAAACCTGAGGTATTTCATCCACGGGAACATATTTGGTTAGCAAACATTCAGCAAGGAATCTTGACGCGTAAAAAGAAAGACGGTTCCCTTACAACCTAGCAGCTGCCTGTGAATTCTAATCCTTTAGTCCCCTCCGTCACTTTCTTAAAAGATAAATACAGCTGTTTTTTTTTCTTGTGGTCAATTTGAAATTGAGGTCTCAAATATTGAAGGGCGTGAAATAACGTTAACATTCGAAATGGTTATGTGAGCATGTTTTAAGGATATATTTGTACTTTGTTAGCATCCATTACTTGCTTCATTGGAAATCTAGACTTTGAGGAATATTCTGGTTTTCTAATCTTTTCTCACTGGATGTATTGCAAAGCTACACAAAGAATGAAGGAAACTAAACGGTACTCGTACATAGCTTTAGTACTACCAAATTATATTTTCATAGTTAGGGATATAATACAGGAAAACAGCTTGTCCTCGGACAGACGGGAATTGAACCCACAACCTGGTGGTGAAATCACTTAGAGAATACCCGTGGGCCAAACCACTGTACTACCCGTGAAGTAATCAGAAATGTCATACGTCCAACTCGCATTAGCGCAATTTTAATCTGTGTCTTCGTGAATGGTAATGTTTTCATTTACAGCAGAAGGGTTTCCCTTCCTTATATGTGTGTGTGTGGTGATGGGGGGGGGGGGATTAAGAAGCAACAAGTAAATTTACACCTTATTGAATATTTAGCTCCCTGGGTTTGGGGAAAGGGTTCTTTACCATATCCACCTCGCAGGTTACGCAATTGCTGAACCGTATTTTATCCGGTTACGTTTTGCTCGGTTTCAATTTGGCTCTTATAGACGCTGCCCATCAATGCTAAGTGAAGAGAACTACACATGCACGAATCTAGCAAGGACAGATGAGAGGCTGTCGGGTTTAAATAGCATGCACGAATTTATCAAGGATAGTGATCAATCACTTCTCAAAAATTATGCTTTCAAGTATAAAATGTCAAAACAAGAATCGTTCGAGAAAAATTTTTATACTTAATCTAACTCTAGAGAAAAATACAATGACAGATAAAGTTTATTTAAAGCATGTCCGAAAAGTTTTCTCATATTCGTAGCTTTTAACTGAATCAAGTGAGAAATTGGACTTGTCTCTTTTTTCTTTTTTTTTTGATAGAAGTTTGCACAGTAATTTTTTAAATTTTTTCCCATTCGCGAAAGAGTTAACAGCAAAATTATACTCATAATTAAACTTGAGCTATACCTATCAGCAATATCATCCCACGTGACTCTGACTTATTACTTTACCTCGGGAAAAGATTAAAGAAATAGTAAAACGTTTATAAACGGAACCACTGTTTTGAGGTTTCATTCAGTCAGTGTCTTGTTCACTTGAAATTTCTTTACGAACTTTTCTAATATTAATGAAGTGCTGAAATTGGTTACTACTTCACCAGCTGACTTAAATGAGAAAAATGAAGCTATTTATTGATATTGTTTTTTGAAACTTGATGAAATAAAATGATTTGCAGAAAATATACGTTTTATTAGTAAGTCTAATAGAGACCTTCATAAATTCTGTTTAGTTTTTGTTCCCGTTCTCCGAACTGACTTGTTCAACAAGCATGTAATTGATGAACAATATTCGGATCCAAAGGGGAATTCTAGAAATCAAAAATGTTTCGCAACTGTTTATAAATCACGTGATTTATTTGTTAGTAGTTGTCTAAATAGAAAAAGTAAAGTTGTAAAGGCTTTTCGACTATTGTTGGAAAGCAATATAAAGCAGGATTATTTAATAATTTTTAAAAAATATGCTTTTTCAGTAAAGGGCTGTTATTAAAACATCACAAAAAAACACTGAATAATTATAACTTTAAAAAAACTTATAAAAGATGTATAATTCAAAATAAAGTATTTCCAAAAAATTCATTGGTTTTATGGAATTCTTTAAGAATTTCCCAAAAAGTAAAAACATTTTAAAACAAAGAATCCTTGTGTTTTTACACAATATAAAAGTTATAACAGCTTATAACCAAATTCCTTTATGATTTGAATAAATTTTTGGAGGTCATAATAGTTGGTATTGTAAAACGTTTAAATATAAAATTTTAAAAAATCTTGTTTTGGAAATCCGATTCAAGTTGTTAGTTCGGCTTGAAAAACGTTTCATGCCACCAGGTCAAACGTTAAGAATTTAGGGATACTAAACAACGAAACACTAAAACGATTTCCTTTATAATATCTGTATTAATGTTCTTATTTCAATACAACGAAATTTCGTTATGTATAGAATCTTAAGATCGATTTTCTAAATAAGTGCAAAAAGCGATCCTTTAAAAATACGTTACTTCATTACAGAAGCATTTATAAAGTAACGTATATCAAAAAACGATAAGGAATCCTTTCAAAGGAAAATGATATTGGAATTTAAAATTTTCTCCACAAACCTTCAAAAACATTTGTTAGAAATCTGAAACACGTAATACAAATTATCTAATATCTTTTGTAAAAGTTTAATTAATGATAGCATTTTTTTTTCGCTCAAAGCAAGGCTCAAAATTAAGGTACGCTGTACATGGAGCTTAATTGAATTAATATTTACTTTGGAAGGATTAAAAAATTAAAAATATATATATCTATACAGTAAAATCTCGACTATAATACGCAGCCGAGTATAATAAACATGCTTGATTTTGCGCGAAATTTTCGGAAAAAATTAAAATTCGACTATAATACGCACCCATAACTTTTCATTATTTTATTTAAAAAATTGCACAAATATTTATCAACATAAATAAAATTTGTAATAAAAAGAAACGAAAACGTCAAATTCGGTAGAAAAAAAACAAATTGTTAATTCAAAATAAACAATACTGTCAAATTATTAGTCTTAATCACTTTCACTAGAATACACCTCATCTATTGTTGTTACGTCCATTCATAACTATTGTTGCTGTCGTAATATATATTCCCATCATCATCCTCACTTGACGATATGAACTGTGAGTTCCGTTTGTTTAAAAGGAATACCTGCTTAGTAAACGGGTGGATGAATCACGGAGTGCAGATGCTCACGCACCCGTGTTGCGACAATGTCTTACAGCTGCTGTACGTTTATCTAATGTTTAAAACTACGGTTTTTTTGGTACGCGAGTATAATACGCACCCTCATTTTTGCGGACTAAAATGTGAAAAAAAAGTGCGTATTATACTCGAGATTTTACGGTATATATATATATATATTAGGCGCTTATACCCTCTTCGGTATTGTTTGCAGTATCTCACTAAAATTTTAGTCTTTCATAACACAATTAATGTTTTCGCATCTAAGATATAATATTTTTGCCCAATTCAGATTTTTGTGCATTTCATGAGAATAATAAAGTATAAATTGATTACAAGTAATATTATACATAACAGTTAAAAAATTTTTTAAAAAGTAGGGCACAAATTTGAAGAGACACTTACTGTTCAATCAAAAATCTAACTTCTTACAATTATATAAGGAGATGGATTAGCATGAACTTATGAAGTGGTTGAATTATTTCGGCTTCCATTCAATTAGTTGTTTCTTTACTTTTGGCTGGATTTTTCTTCACTCATCTTGAATTACTTTTAACTTTAATTGCAACGCGAAAGAAAAATTCTATTTCAGAAATTTAGATTCTAGGTTTATTAAACAGGATATATAGGGCTTATGTCAGGAGAAAGATCACTTATCCAGGTGTCTAATCGCATTTTCCGAGAAGTATGCTTTGAGTTTTGTTTTATTCTTCTTAGAGAATTTTACACTAAGTTTTTATGCTGAAAATATTTATTTACATTTCAAAAAGGCAATGTAACTGAAGATATTCCTTTTATCATCATTAAATTTAGAATTACCAACTACAGAATAAAGATACATCCCCGTATCATAACCCATTCTTATCCACGTTTCACTGTTAGAAATAAGGTCTCAGTTTTTAGCAAAATAATAAAATGGAATCCCTAAGGTATGTTTATATCAGGAATATTCATAATGCATATGTATGTTGGGTATGTTAATAATGCTGAATGAGTAATATATTTAATACGAGTATATAAACAGTTAAGGCCCGATTTAGAAAATTCTTGACTATAGGCACAACTCGGGATGCCCCCCCCCCCCTTAACACTGATGTGGGCATAAAATTTCCAAAATTGACTCACAAAAAAAAATAATCATGAATCATTGTGAAAGTATCATTTTACCAAGAATTGGCTATTTGAAGCGAAGAAGCCTAGAACATTATCAAATAACAAAAAGCAATACAACATATTAACTTCATCATTAAAACACCAATGGAATGCAACCAGAAAAACTTATTAATCCCTTATATATACTATAACATACATATGATGAACCAATCAATAAAATTTGAAAGGATATATAAAAAAATTGCTATTATAGAAGGTAAAATTAAAAAAAATTGAATTGGCAATTTTTTTTCTTTTAAAATGAAAATTTTTGGGGCCCCCCCAACATTAGGGGGGGGGGCCTAGGCCCGTGCCTACCGGGCCTAATGGAAAATCAGGGCCTGTAAACAGTTAAAGTTCCGAATTCTCTGGATTCTTAGGATCTTTGTTAGTCCCGACGGCCTGTTCTTTTAAAGATTCTTGTCTCCTGGTTGTAACATGAAAAGATCCAATTTCAGTTTCTCCATGCCATTTCCGTTTGCGTCATACTTTTCCTTTTTGGGGGTGTTTTTGGATTACGGACATGGTCTCAGTTAGAAATTTCTATTTAGTTGTTCTGTATACTGACATGTAATACAAATAGCGAATTTGTTTTCATACGAATGTCTTATTTTGTCACATGATTCAGAATTTTCTAACGCCCATGATCAAAATTTAATCCTTAAGACTTAATGTACTTAGGAAATTATTCTCTTGCAAAGCAGGATTTTGATAGCGGGATTCGCAGTCAAAGATCTAACACATTGATTTAAGTCTTTGAGAGGGGGGAGCGGGGAGACTTCCCTCGGTCCCCTTTGTAAGTGGGCCACTGGTTTAATGCCTTTATTTATTATTATTATTTATATTATTATTATTATTATTATTATATTACATTAATTTATTTATGTATTTTAATTTATATATATATATATATATATATATATATATATATATTATTATTTATTTATTTTTTTTTTTGGGGGGGGGGGGGTCTTAAAAGTGAATCTGCTCACTTTTGAGACCCACAGTTCATTTTTGTAGAAATCTCATCAAAGATAAATCAAGATCAGGAAATTGGTTATAATACAGAATCTTTTATCATTGTTGTAATTTAAATTAAAATAACTTTGATTAAACTGTTTAAAAAATAATCATTTATGAACAATTACGTAGTTCACCAATCTAAGCTCTTTGAATATCCTTAAAAACATGAAAATTGGGCATTAAAAATTCTCTAAGTCCTACCGCCCAAATTATTTTGGTGTACATTTAAGTAAATTTTCCGTGTTTTTTCACATGTGCACCAAGTCTTTCAGAACCCGATGTTGATACAATGCTTCAAATATTGTGATTATCGTATGAAAACTCGATATTGCAGTTATGTCGTTACGAGTTAAATTACTGAGTTATTGTTTCTGGAACAAACAATCTATTCGGCTGAAATGCTTACTTAATCATTAAAAACTATTACACATTCAACAAGTAACAAAATAACCCCTTTTCACGCGAGGTGGATAAATGAAAATTTATTAAAAAAAATTAGACAAAAAATAAAAGAAATATGACTGAACATCTGATTTAGCCCATTTAAGGAATTATTTTCAGGATGGTTTGAGTAGAAGCGGTCCTTTACAAATTCCATCATTGCAGTAGAAAACTTATGAGAATTTGCCATTCGAAAAACACATTAAAGACACAATTTTCAAACAAGTAATCGCGCGCCAGAGAAATTAGCTCCTTTGGTTCACTAAATTTTGTAGGAATGAAATAGAAATCGGAAAAGCCATTTCTCTAATGTTCGTATAAGGTTTCTACAATGATTCTCAGCAACTGTATAGCACTCCAAACTTTTCTTAAAGGGGCGAGTGCGAAATAAATCAAATTCGACATTTTCTACACCAGATGTTATGTGGCGTTATTTGTCGACTTTGTAGCTTTCGGACGCCGCTGGATCTAACGCTATAGAAACAGGTTTAACTGAATAGCTGAAGTTCGAGTAACAGTGGCATAAAGGGGTGCCTTTTAGACTTTCAGAGTGAAAAGTAAATGCCTAGTGAGGGTAAATAAGTATTCATTCTTCACTGAACAACGAAAATACGATAACTGTACCCCTTTGAAGTTTAAAACATGCTGTTGGTGATTTTGACGTCCAAGATTTACTGCACATTCATTGCAGGGAAGAATGAAGCTTGATGCTGCTGGGATTGATTACAACCTTGAAGATTCTTCAGTAGTCACTCACTACCTTATGTTACGACTAACCTAGCTTATTAATTAAAGATTTTCCAATAATTAAAATGTGGAAATGCTATCGCATATACAATGGAGCTTAATTTATACGTTATTATAACGTAGAAATTAATTTATACGCTATTATAACGTAGAAATTAAGCTCGAACGGGGACGGGACGTTACACTACGACGGAAAAAAAACATAATTGTGAATTATGTTTAAATGAAATTTCAGTTGGACCAATAAAAACTCTGGTAATGATACGTTCAAACTGAAGGTAAAATTAGAAACCTCTAAAAAAGGTTTATTACCTTCAGAATGAAAAAGCAGAGGTATGGGAGACCGCAAGCTTCAGATGAAACGTGCAAAGTGAAAATTTTTCCTTAATTCGTATTTGTCTCTTAATCCACCATAACTCTAATGAGCAAGAAATTCGCATAGAGTTATTCCAAGGTTTTTTTAAACTTTTCTCAGTTGCAAGATTAAATGTAACGTGTCTCTGACCTGTTTGCTGTGTTCGGTGCAAATTATTATTTCTGGAATCGAGAGAGAATAAAAGAAAGCCTAAATTGGAATTGGTTGTAAATATCTACATATTTAAGTTGCTAAGCCGACATTTTCGGCAGTTGGTGAGAGAAAACTACTGCATCAATTTACTTCATTTTGGTCTTAAACGACAGATTGTAATCTGTAGATTTGTCAAATTTGGTTTTTGTGACCACAATTTCTATCAATTAGCGATAATTTACAATTAAAAATTGATTTCTGCGCATGCTCAGTGGCATGTTTAAATCTGGTTTTAGAAACTCGCTGTTTCTGCGCATGTTCAGTGACATGTTTTAATGATAAACACGTTTATTCCGAGGAGTCTCTCTAGATCTCTCTCTGCCACTTTTATTTTTATGATAATTATGTTTGTAAAATATAAATTAAACCCGATGAAAATTTTTCATTTCGCGCTGTTTAATTTGCGATAATTTACAATTAAAAAAATGCATTCTGCGCATGCTCAGTGACATTTTTAAATCTGGCATTAGCTACTCACTAAGCACGAGGCCGCTTAAACACATTAATTTGTTTCTGCGTATTCTTATGATTTTCAACATTTGGCAATGATTTGTTGAGTATAATTTGTGTATTAGTGCATTTATTTACTATCTAGCCGCCATGTTTTGACGGGTACCAACTAGTGTTGTCTTTAAGATGAACATAAAAATAAATAGCGTTCCTGATAGAAAACATACGTCGCATATCATGGATTCTGTTTGAATAGCTTCAGTCAAACACGTCCAATTTCTCAAAGATTGCAATGATATGCATCCCTGAAATGTGAGCACCACATTGACAATAAATTTTTACTTGTAATTAGTTGTTCACAAGAATTGAATTTCTTTTACAAAGTACAAAGCGTATTGCTACTAAACATAATTTCGTAAATTCATTCGACTGAACGTGTGACACGCGTAAACTTAAGAATTTACTGATATGGCACGCGGTCTGAAAGGTTAATCACGTATCGTTGAGTACTAGTAAAATTTACCTTTATACTACTAGCGGAGAACACCAGATTGCTCCTCATGGTAAAGATATCATTAATTTTTAATGTCTTTCTTTTATATAAAATGCTAGTTTTCGCTCCTTAAGCAAAAAATAGTTTTACATGCATGAAGAATTTTTTGCTTTAACAAAATTGAATTGCCAAGAGGGAATTTTTCTCTAAAATGGTAGTCTGGAAATGATTTCTTGGAGCAAAATAGCTAACGTGAACAATTAACTATGAGGCTGGATAACACTGGAATAGTTTGAAGTATTGTTACACTCGGAGAAGGCAGAGTCAAATCGAGCTCACAATGATTTTTCATTCTGGCAAGCCATGGACCACAAGCGGAATTAACAAGATAGAATACGGAGAACTTCTGAAACGCAGTGTGACGTATTTCTTTGATATGTACTACCAGGCATGCTGTGTTCAGTGAGCCTAACTAAGTCCTGATAGCAAAAGCGAAGGTTTGAACCCTGAATATTCCAGCTTTTATATAACTGTGGCTTTGAAATTGATACCTAAATATATTGTAAAAGGGAATTTACCTTTTATACTATTCACTAGGCACCCCATTAATTATGGGTTTAAAAAAGGGTTTCTCACTCTTTTATTTTTTGTTTCTATCTACTAATTTTAAGTATGATTAGCGACTGCCTATTTTTCAGGAAACAATGCTTAACTTTACAAGCTTCTCTTGAGTAGCTTAACTTTTACATATTACTTATAATTTTCAATATGTATCCCCATTTATCAAAGAAATCTTATTTTGTGGTTTCATGTTCAATAAAAGATCATCCGCAATTTTTGCAAGAATGCACTCAGTCTTCCCGTAGTGAATAAAAATTAGTATTCTTTCACTCGTCCGGCAAAACTGATACTGTAAAATTTTCATACATATCTTTACTTTCTTCATAAACAGGCCTATGTAATAATACCTGAAGGAATTACTTCCTCTGTTTAATTTCTTTAATCCCCATCCTTAACTAGCATGTCTGATGCTACAAAATGGGACTGATTCTCAATGTATAATCTTAGGTATGACAAATGCTTATAATTGTTTTTTTATTATTATTCAAAAGCTAAAACTAGGTGTTTTTCTAAATTGCAACAACAATGAATCATTCCTGATCGCCCAAGATGTTCTGTCCAGTGAAATGCAATCGGTTGAATTATCGCCATTCTCCTCCAAAAGTCCTTTGAATTGCAATCGCTGCCTAACAGTCTTTCTCAAGCGATGCATGTGAATAGCTTCACTGTTATCTCCCGCATCTCTCCGTAACGCTTTAACCGGATTAGTCCCCGTCTGGTTTAGAGAACAGCTGATAGATGGCGGCAGCATCGAGCCACTGCAGACTTCGCATCTGCTAACCTTGTTTACTGCTTTCGCTTTCCATCGCGGAAGTGGGCCACTGGGCAAGTGGTGAATCGCGCTGGGAGGGGTTCTCTTAGGTTTTGGGGGAGGGTCCGAGACCCCCAAATGGAGTTCTTGTTTCTTCCTGTCTTCTGCTTTGTACCCGCTTGTTTACCTCTCTCCTCTAGAAAATCTTCAGGTTAGTAGCACCGGCAGACGACCTTGGCCATGACCCCAGACGTTCACCTTTCATTTCGGGACCCCTCTTCTTACAAAAATTCACCCTCCCTTTGATCCTCTCCTAAAAATAGACCGATATTTTATCCCTAAGAATAGACGATACCCGATCGAATGCGATGCCAAGCCTCTAGGCTTGGCCCAGCTACTCATCGATTTATAGCTCTCCCCTATTCTTGTTTAGGATGCTGTTTACTTCCTACTTTTTATAAGGTGCCATCGTCTGGAAGAAAGGGTTAAGCTTCTAGTTCACCCTCCTGCAGTAAAGGGTTTTGGTTTGCACTGTCGCCTACACCCAATGCTAATCTCCTGGATCTCTTTATTAGAGCTGGACCGGAAAACGGAACATTTTCTCCCAATCTACCCCGGTCAAGAAAGACAGAGAAAGTCTATTTCGGCGCAGAAGCGAGGGGTTGGAGGTTATCAGATTAGATAGCTTAAGCGCAGCTGTTCATCAGAACACCAGACGTTAAAACTGCCTTCCCTCACTTATTCTCTTAGCCTTGGCACCCTACTGCCAATTGGATTTCGATTAGATCTCTCCGATTAGAGTCAGTCCTTTAACCGACATTTTCATCAAAAAAAGTTCACGTTTATACAAGTTTTTACTTAAAGTGCTCTCGCCCTCTTATCTGGATGTGTGGAAGTCAAAGAAATATTTAAATTATAAATTTTATTACTGCGCTGTACAAAATGAAAAGAAATATTTTATAAATAAAACAAAACATTCCCTGCATTAAAAAAAGGGGAAAAAATCAGTATAAAGTTTTTATCATGTACGTGAAAACAGACGTATAGTATATCGTTTCATGAAATGAGATTTGCTAAAGGCTTATACAACTAAACTTAGCTTTCATCGAATTTTCTAGAGAGGAAAAAAAAACCCGAAAAGCTTTTCTTTTTTTATTTTAAAAATCTATATTGTACACGATGAGGAGATCAGTGGCGGTTCTCTTTCGAAAATGCTGTCAATTATAAACGGGTTTGGGTAAATTTCTTTTGTTCTTTCTTTAAAGCAAATCAGTCAATTATCAAGGTTATTCATTCTTTGGAACTAAAATAACGCCCAGTTCTTGTCTGTATAGTCGAATGTCCATCTTTATTTCACATATATAGTTTAAAAGATAATTTTATGATTAATATTACCAACTTTAAAGGAAAACATTAAAATATAGCAGAGTTAAAACTATCAATGATGTAGAAAAACGCTTTGTTTGACTGAAGGAAATAAAGAATATCGCTCTTTTAAAATGACGTCAACATTATTTTTTCTATATGTCTTTCTATATTATTTTTTCTAAGCATTAAAGTTTTCTCAAATTTGTCGTTTTAATGGCACGAGAACTATAATTATTTAAAAACGCACTTTGCACAAAATGGTGTCTAGAACTCTAGTTTTTTTCTATTGTTTAAGGATGCCGCGTAGTAGCCATATTGATTTCTCTCTGCTAAATGTTAACCTATGGAAAAAAAAATTCCATTGAGATTGTCGACTAGGATTTAAAAAATTTTTTAATCGTAGATTTGTTTTAAATTGTAGATTTTTTTTTTAACTGTAATATTCTTTTTAGAAATTTCGTTCATCGAAGGAAATTATTTGCGTTAAAACACAGTATATCCGAATAATTTGAAAATATTTGCGTTTCCTTTAAAGAGTGAAAAAGATACTCGATTAAAAAATTTCTTTTCTGTTACGGAGTGCAATTTTTTTTAAAATAAAATCTTGAATCCTACGCTCAAGTCGACAGTTTTGTGAAAAAATTTCTCCATAGGTTAACATTGGGCTGAGCAAATCCAATATGGATTGTACTGACTCACTCAGCACTGACAGACACGAAATATTTACCAAACAATAAATGTAACCAAAAAATTCAACGGTAATTTTTCAATTTTTCCATGTTTTCATCCGTTACGAAAGTAATCTGATCACAATGTAGATACTTACAATACCTTCTTTCATTTTTATGTGCTGCGTTCCGTTTAGTTGTTCAGGCAAAAACTGCACAGTCTGTTTTGTTGGGGTATTAACGTGGTAACTCTAAAGTTTAAGAAAATTACGGTTGCCGAAATAGCGAATAAAGTTGAGGCAAATAACGGTTGTCATTTGCTCCAACAGGAAAGCGGAATTCCTCGCTGAATATTTTGAGACTTCCCCTGGGAGGGCTCGATCAAAATGGAGGTGGCACCAAGGGAGTAATGTTGACGACTCATCTGTATGGTGCCCCCAGGTAGAAGGTAGAAAGTAGTCCACAATTTCCCCCGTTCTGTGCGAATGGCCTCAAACAAAATGCCTCCGCATTAGCAAAAAAACATTCTTTGACCTCTGTAGGACGCTTGCCTGGATTGCCGAGAAAATACCCCAGATAACAGAGCTTGTGGTCACGAAACGTCAATGGTAGACGTCCTAAGCTAATAGTAGCGTCCAATTCAAGAGTCCTGCCTCTGCTATCAGCCCATTAATGGTTTGTCCTAAAACGATTCGTGTGTGGGTCTCAATGAGTAGTTGGACTGATAAAGGCGAGTCTGTTGGCGTTGTTGTATTACATCTCCAACTTCCGCATGATCCGGACATGGTGTTATTTATCTAACCCTTCCAGAAATTTCGACCCCGGTAAGTGTATGTTAATGGCCCGACCAGTGCGAAAAACAGTTGCACCACATCCAGTGGCGAATGATGTTTCAGATATACCGTGCACCTATCCGAGTCCCGTGACTCAACCTTTAATGAAATCCTGTGTTTGTTGAAAATTATCGTCTGTTAAAAGATCGAGGCATCCTTATTCGTACTTGAAAAAAAAAATTGTTTCAATGAAGGAACAACACTACTTATTTTTAAGTGATGCTCTTTAGGGGTAGTGGCTGTTCATCAGTGCTCAATATCTTACCATTCGCACAATACAAAAGAAGATTAGTTTATTAATCTAAGCATCTCTCAGTGTGTGTGCATTTTATATATATATATATATATATATATATATATATATATATATATATATATATATATATATATATATATATTGTTACGAATTTTGCCAGTCTATGGTAATCTCGCTAAATATGAGAGTTATTGCCAAACTGGCGATGGATTTGGAGACTTATTTTGGTCACCAAAGGGTCGCCAACCTTCTAGATCTTTCTCGTACGTTCTGGAGATTTCTAGCTGGCAGCCGATAGGGGACGCGTTGGAAGTCTATAAATATACCTGAGATTGGCATTGGAAGTCACTGTTCTCCTCTGTTGCGTATTGAATCTATTGAAAGTGCATTAGGTGTATATTGTATTGAAGACTCTGTTATCCTGACTTGTGTTTTTAGAGTTTTCTGTTGTATAGAAGACAGTTGTTACATGTGTTCTGTTAGTATTTGTGTATGCGCCTGAAGAATTTAGAGAATAATAAATTTTATTTTGTGTGCACTTTCTGAAGATAATTTATTCAATCCCAAATAATGAATTATCATATATATATATATATATATATATATAACGAACGAAAATCAGTTAAATTAATAATTGAGTTGTAAGATGGGAAAGATTTATTATTTATTTATTTACAAATGCCGGGCGTTTGGCAGTCAAGTCATTAGCCTTCTTGCTTCCCAGTATTTCTGAACAATAAAACCAAAACCATTAAGTGCAGTGCACGTGTCTAAATGTCCCCATGGGTCGCTCGTAGTCAGGGCCCGATTATGAACGCTGGGGGCCCCTGGGCAGATGCTATTTGGGCCCCCCCCCTTTATGGACATTTATAAAAATACATACTATTAGAAGTACTAGGTGCATACACCAAGGGGGTTTTGGGGCCCCCTAGTATCAGGGGGCCCTGGGCAAAGTCCCGATTTGCCCATGCGATAAAAAGGCCCTGCTCGTAGTTACATAAAGTACAATTAGGTGAGTCCCTAAGTCCTAATCTAAGAATGTGGGCATTGAGGCAATCGTGCAAAGTAATAAGACGAAACAGAGCAACAGCAGAGCCAAGAGGAAAACCCGGAATTTGAGATCTTCAAACATCAAGGCTCCCAAGTCTCTTATTACTCATCTCAAGTTTATATATAAGATGGAAAAGAAAAAACACACACTAAAGCTGCATATTATTACAAATAAACTTTCGGTATTTTATTTTCAGTCTAATTAGATCTTTAAAAATATTTATTTTAATTTGATCCAATTTTAAAGAGCTATTTCAATTTTAACCTGCAGTTCGAATTCGGTACACCTGTGTCAAATTTTGTTCATCTTCTGCAATCTGATTTACCTAAGCCTTGATATCTTTTATTGGTTGAAATACGCTAACATCTTTCCAGATTTATGTAACTTGAAAAATCCAATACTAAATTCTTCCTAAATTCTCAGCCGTGTCCCTACTCTGGTGACCTGCAGAAACTGGCTCTAGGTTCCCATACAATAGTTTATTTCCATGAGTGGCAACGACAGTTTGGGAGTTTCAATTCCTCGTTGTTTTATTTAGTTATTTTTAGTTTAAAATTAACATGGCAGTGGGTGGATATGGAATCTCTTCCATTTTATTATACGTAAAAGTCTACAGTCACCGAGATATTATTAATAATATATTTTCAAGAACACCATGCTTTTGTTTCATATACTAATGCAACGTACGAAGTGAATAAATGAGCGATAGAAATTTCTTTCATATGCTTATCTACAGTGTAAAGCTTAAATGGTTTACGATTCAGTGGAAAATATATATATATATATATATATATATATATATATATATATATATATATATATATATATATATATATATATATATATATATATCACCGTACCATATATATTATTTCTAGAAGGTGATTTTTGGTGACGGTCCCCTTTTTCTCCGTTCATACATAAACAAAATCGATAAATGAAGTACCATGTTAAAGATTAAGTTCTCCGTTTCTGGCGAATTCTTAATTTAGAATGACAAATTGTATTGCCTGATTCAAAATCGAAGTCAAAAATTGACTTTTGGCCCTAGAGTTCTTTTCCTGGATGCGTCGATATGGCACCGTCAAATAGTGTGCACAAACAGGTTTTTTAATGTAAATATCATATTTTCAACGAGTTTGTGTCAAACTTTTAATACACTAGTTATCAAAAATTTAGGAAAAATCACAAAAAGAGGGATAACATGTTGAAAAATAGACCAATCTGTTTAAAATTTGAATATGTTCTTAAGTAAAAGGTGCTGAACAATACTACATTATGCAAAATAGAGGCGCTGCAGTCGGAATACGTCATTTGCGAGGAGCATAAAAGTGCATGTCTCAGAGCAAGGCGGTAATTGTCGCTGCGAGGCTGAGATTAGACATCTGGCATAGCCAAATTGTAACAATGACCTCCAGGCATCATTTGACCGAAGAACTGCAATGGCGAGCTATTGGGAGACTAGAGTCAGGACAAAGTCAGACAAAAGTGGCCAAATGGCTAAAGGTCAGTCCGTCTGTGGTTCATAGACTTAGCAACAATTTCTAACCACGGATTCGGCATCCAGGAGGTTCAGCCAAGGACGGCCATACGCTACGACGAGTGCCGATGACCGATATTTGTCATTATGCGCACGAAGGTATAGAACCGCAACTCCGTCTGAACTCATCCTCCCTCGCTGCAAGCTCCGGAAGGTTGGTATCAACGTCAACCGTGCGTAGAAGGCTTCACGAGAGTGGTCTTTTTGCGAGGCGACCAGCCATTTGCGTCCCGCTCACGTCACGCATAGGCGGGAACATTTGCCGTGGGCACGTCAACATGTCCACTGGATGTGTGATCAATGAAGGGCTGTTCTCTTTACGGATGAGTCCAGGTTTAGCCTCCAAAGCGATTGTAGTCGTATTTTGATTCGGAGAGAACCTGGAACTCGTTTTCATCCATCACACAACCGTGAAAGAGATGCATACGGATCAGGCAGTGTCTGTGTTTGGGGTGGTATCTCTTTGGGTGGACGCACAGACCTCCATGTCTTTCGCCGTGGAAATGTGAATTCTCACACCTATAGAGATGACATCTTTGATGCTTATGTGCGCCCTTATGCCGGGGCAATAGGTGATGCTTTCGTGCTACAGGACGACAACTCGAGACCGCACAGGGCTCGCATCGTGGATGATTATCTTGAGCAGGAAACAATTCAGCGCATGGAGTGGCCAGCTCGATCACCGGACCTGAATCCTATCGAGCATGTTTGGGACGCTTTAGGACGACGTATAGCTGCTCTCAATCCTCCTCCTAGGACCCTAGCCACGCTTTCAACTGCTTTGCAAGAGAAATGGATCTCACTTCGTACCGAACTCATAGACCGCATAATTGACAGCATCACACATCGCTGTATGTGCTGTATTGCTTCTCTGGGGGAATCATACGCCATATTAAAGGTACTTTTCCTGTACCAAACTGACACATCCGATTTGTTCATTGTATACATATGCTAGTTTCTATAACACCATAATTGTCTGGCGATTTCTTTTTATACTATTTTATACCAACCTATGTGTTGTATAATGTGCATAAGTTTCATTAAATTCTACGCGTAACTTTTTGAGTAATCGCTATTTTTGTGACTTTTCCTTAATTTTTGATAACCAGTGTATTATCTACAAATGTGTTTTGACTTGCACAACACATTTGTAGTGCACAACACATCTCATGCTCCCCTGTTTTGTGTTCTGCTTCACCTCCAATAGTGTGTCCAAAGTTGTTTTGTAATGGGTTTTGTACTATTCCTTACGGACTATTGTTATTTGACAAATAAACAATGGCTACAAATGAACCGATTCTTTCATCCTTCTACAAACCAACAATCTCGCTATAAAATTAATCGTATTCCATTCCCATGAGAAATTTTCGCACGGGCTACCTAGTGTGTGTGTATTTGTGTGTGTGTATATATATATATATATATATATATATATATATATACAGGGTGTCCATAATTAAACTTCCCTTATTTTAAAGTTCTCTACGGTCGAAAGTATTGTTCAGGACGTTATGAAATTTTGTGTAGGACATTTTGAAGGGATGGGAATTTGTTTGAGCGAATAAAAAAATTAGTTCAAAATTTCACCACCAGAGGGCCTTTTTGATGAATTACACATTTACGACTGGTTCTTTACTTAAGATTTCACCATCTTTTTATCCATAGGCCCCCCTAACATAATAACTCACACTCATTAAATTGTGTATGTATTGCTTGTGTATGTATTGATTTAAATGTAAATAAGATGTACTATTGGTGTTAATAATTTCTTGTATATGTATTTTAGAATTATATTTGTTCATATGGTTAAGTATAGATAAATGAATTGTGGACAATAGTACATACAGAGAGTAATGTAATGCACGCTATATTTTAGTACTTGCTGAATTTTTACTCCATTTTACAAGGGAAAAATATTTTCCACAACAATATCTTATTTGATGTAATGATAAAGTAAAGTGTAAATATTTTAATTTTGAAAAATAGTACATACAGAGAGGGATGTTTAAAATCATTGGTGTTGGGTTTCTCAGTCTTATCTTTAACTCTGTTCTGAAGTAATGAAAATTCACATATTTTAATCACGATGTTTTAGTGTGTTTTTCAGTCACGATGTATTTATGTGTGTAGAGATGCAAACATCCAATACAATATGTTTGAGTGTGTTTGGCGAGGTGTATGTGTGGAGCTCTGCGCTTCGGATCGGCAGGACTGACGGCTCAGGCCCCGCAACATGCAAAAAAATTTAAATTGATAAAATTTAACAAGCGACCAGCAAGGTCGCTTTTAGTTTTATATTTTCTTTTGCAAAACAACTCAACTGAAAGTAACAAATGTAAGGAATGTTACCATTACCTGCCATCATAAATAAACGTTGTTAAGGGGTATTCTCTATAAGGCTGATTCTAAAACATTGTGATTAAAATATGTGAATTTTCATTACTTCAGAACAGAGTTAAAGATAAGACGGAGAAACCCAACACCAATGATTTTAAACATCCCCCTCTGTATGTACTATTCTTCAAAATTAAAATATTTACACTTTACTTTATCATTACATCAAATAATGGATTGTTGTGGAAAATATTTTTCCCTTGTAAAATGGAGTAAAAATTCAGCAAGTACTAAAATATAGTGTGCATTACATCACTCTCTGTATGTACTATTGTCCACAATTCATTTATCTGTACTTAACCATATGAAATAATAAATTGTTGGAAAAATTTCTTCACTAATAAAAATGGAGAAAAATTTCATGACGTACTGAAAAAAATGTAGAAAATTAACTATTACTGGCTCTCGGTTGCTATGCCGGAGACGGTTAAGCCTAACTTCGTTAAGCCTCTTTCACGCCTCTCTCTTAATGAATTATTTCTTCTTCGCTTTCTTTCTTGAGACTATTCCCAAATTTCACTTGATCGGGCAGCTCACTTTCGAGCATTACTAATTTCAGTGCGTAAATCCATGTTGACACGCGGTTGCAAATTGTGGACGTTCGGTAATGTTTACATCTGGTAGTGGCAGCCGTTGCCATTCGGAGTGTAGAAATATCGTCGATTTTTGTGCCGCATACCTGCGCGTTTTATATATATAGACGAGAAAATTTCAGGAGTAAAGAGTTACAGTAAAATTGAAGCTGCATAGTGTTATTAATATGAAATTAAATTTAAAATTTACGTTAAATCGGGTATACTAGCTGAGTGGCAACCCGATGTGTCGCTTTTTCGATTTAAAATGATATAGTTTCATTTATTAAAGATTAAAAACCATTTAATCACTTTTAAAAATATATTAGAAATTTTAAAAAATGAAATAATAATTTAAAATTCTCTCTCTCAAATTTCGGTTTTTGGCTTTTGAAATAATTCTTTCAAATTTCCGTTTTCAAATTTTGCCTTTTAGACAAAAAAGAAATTCATTCAATTAGAAAAAATCTAAAGGTTTTAACTTCTCATTTCCTAAAACTCATTTCTGGTACTTTACAGTTATTTCTGGATTTCAATTATTAAATGACTCGTTCTCAACTAATAATTTTTCGTTTTCGCAACTGAGCAGAATTTCTTTCGAAGAGTAGAGTTCCTAGGTCTATTGACTTTAACTCCTGTCGCAAGATGCTTATTATCAATGTATATGTGCTCAATAGAAAAAAATATTAAGTTACATTAAGTTTAAAGTTACCAGTTACATTAATATAAAAATTAAGTTTAAAACTTTCAAAAAGTAGAAGGGTAAGATAAATTTAAAAATTAGAAATATATTAAGATTAAATAAATTAAGATTGAAACGAAGAATTAAAAAAATGTAAAGAAAATAAGTTGAAATTAATTATAAAGTTACGGAAAAAATGGCCCTCAGCAAACAAGATGGAAAGTTTGCATAATAAAAGAAAAATAATTACAAGATAAAAAGAACTTTTTATATACCATGTTTTTAAATTTTCTGTTGAATCATATAAACTTGACAATTCTATGTATTAATAAATACTTTTTAAAAAATTTTTTGATGAATTATCCCATCAACTTGAAAGAAAATGAAGTTAATTGGAAATTAACTTGCATTTAACTTTTCGTTCCCGTTCTGGCCGATAGATGGCTGCACCAGCCTACAAAACAAAATTAACAAAAAATAACTGAAAATTAATTTAATTCTGCTTAAAGATGGCTAAAATTATTAAAAAATTCATTGTCATCGTGTCCTGAGTTATTCTAAAAGTTTCAAATGTCTAGCTAGTCGGGAAGTTAGTTAAAAATCGATTGCAAGATTTGTAAGGGACAAACACACAAAGAAACAAGAAAGCAAGTTAATAAAAACATGGTAAAAAAAGGCCCTATGCAGGGTCAAACAATTCGTAATGAGATGATTGCAGAGTTCCGCGCGGGAAAACAAAATATATCAAGATAGGGAAATCTGGAACATGCGACAGCACCTGGGACCGAACCCACAACGTAGGGTTTACCAGGTCAGCGCGATGGCACTGCGCTACGGCAGCAAACAAGCAGGTGAGCAAGGTGGGAGGTGTACCGCGATAAGGCCGAATGTAAATATTTTCTGCTGTCCGCTTCTTTTAAGTTCGGCGGTTTTAATTTAATAATTAAAAAAGCTTAAAGTTTTGAAAGTTGAGGATAGCATCAGTGAACGCGTCTCGTCCGTCTGCGTATATCGGTACCAGTCGTGATATCCTGCTATGCTCGGTTCGCGAGATAAGCCCGTCCCCGTGTCTGCTCACTAACATACATTTGTTTACCTTCAGCTGTTAATAGTAAGATAGTTAATTAGTTGTCATTTAATTGAAAGGGGGTTTAAAAAAGATTAGAGACATTTAAGAAATGGAAAACATAATGTTCAATATGTATTTATAGCTTTGTACAGTTTTAAGTTAGTCAGTTTAAGTAATTGTGGTGAATTAGTGGCGTTGCCGTCCCTATGTAGTTAGAAATAGGTAAATTTGATATGAATTGAAGAAGTATGAATTCGAAGTAGAATTATTTTATTTATTTATTTATTTATTTTTTTATGTGGAGGCACTTGTCACGAAGACATTTGCCTATAATTCACCGCAGTTTTGCTGGCCATTTTATTATGGGGGTGCCATATAGGCGGACCAGCATTGCCCCCTATGAAGGGACGATACAAACGGAGGCATTTTAGTACTCGATCCGAGCACCCTCAGCACCGAAAACCAGAGCGCTATACCACAAGGCCGCCACGGCCTCATTTGAAGTGGAATATGAATTTGTTAAGACATGAGAAGGATTTCTGTCGTGGTGATTGGTATCAGAATCAACATTGAAGTATAAGCTATCCGCTGGGGATGGCATATCTTATTGAATTTATTACTCATGCTAAAGGTCGTGCGATCCCTTACTGCCGGAATTTCAAGTTTCTCTATCCCTTAGTTATTTTGGTTTGTCCACATTTGGAATTTCTACCATTATTAATTACGTATATACAAAGTAAGAGAAAGAAAAAAAACTCGTTTATAATCTTCCAAACTTATAACACAACCCTTTCGAAAAAGTAGTGTAATCAGCTAATAAAATTTTAAGGGAAAGGAGCATGGCAAGATTAAAGCTCAAAACAAATTCTTTCAAAACTCCCAATGTTGGCGATTATAATATTTTTTTGCCTATACTGAATGGCGCTATATATCTTGCATAAAAAAACACTAGATATTTATAAATGTTGCCTTTACTTCGTGCAAGTTCATCAATTTATTTATTTACTTTTAAACCAATGCGGAGGCAATTGTCGTGAAGATATTCGCCTATAATACACCGCAGTTTTGCTGGCCATTTTATTATGGAGACACCATATAGGTGGACCTGCATTACCCCCTATGAAGGGACGACACAAACGGAGGCAGTTTAGTGGCGCGACGCCGGGATTCGATCCGAGCTCCCTCAGCACTGAATGCCAGCGCCAGAAGGCCGCCATAGGCCAAGTTCATCAAATAATGCGAAGGATCTTAAAAGAGCTCGGGCGAATGCGCAATAAAATGAGAAAGTGAATAGATGGTCACGAAAGGTAAATCATAAAAGAGACATTCCTGTATCGAAAATCTTATAGCTTAACTAGTGTAATATTTTCTATCATAGAAATATATTTATAGAATTACACAAGACTATCAAAATAAAATATCGTCTCTCCTTTTCTCCCGTTAGTAAAGCAGCAACTAACATTTGGATTTTTCTAATTATACAAGGTGCGCCCATAATGCAAGCGGACAAATTAAAAATGATAAAATAAAAAAGTGAAAGAATAAGCACCTAGCTAGAATGGGCGTCATCTCAACTCTTGCATATCAAAACGTCGTAGTAATTTTCATTTACTGAGAAGGCATTGTACAAAAAAATTTGCTTTCGGAATGGAACAACGTTGTAACATTAAATTTTGTTACAAATTAGGTAAATCTGCTACCGAAACTTTTGAGTTGATTCGAACAGTATATAGTGATACATCGTTATCAAGAACACAAGTGTATGAGTAGTACAACCGCCTTAAATGTGGGCGAGAAAGCAGTGAAGAAGAACCAAAGACAGGGCACCCGTCAACTTCAAAGAATGAAGAAAATGTGGAGAAAATTCGTTCTTTGGTAAAAGCTGATAGACGTAACAACTCAGCTACTTTCAGACATGCTTGGGATAAGCAAGAAAGCTGTAGATTAATTTTAATTAAAAATCTGAAAATGAAAGAATGTTTGTGCTAGATTTGTGCCTCGGATTTTGACAGAACAGCAAAAGGAAGACAGAAAAGCTTGCTGTGAACAACAGAACAACAATTTCTTAAAGTGTATTATAGCAGGAGATGAGACCTAGTGTCTACAATACGATCCAGAAGCAAAAAGACAAAGAGCACAGTGGAAAGAATCGTCTTCTCCCATACCAAAAGAAAAGCACGGATGTCAAAATCAAAGACTCAGGTGATGCTGATTGCATTTTTTTTTATTACAAAGAACTTATTCACCACGAATTTGTTCCTGAAATCAAACAATTAATCGGTATTTTTACAAGGAGGGGCTTTTTCGATTAAGAAACAGGATTATGTGAGTTAGGAAGGAACTGTTTGATTCTGGGCAATGGTTTCTTTTACACGATAATGCTAGGCCCCATACAGCAATTTCTGTACAACCACATCTTACTAAGCATTCAATTCCAGTGATAAAGCACCCACCATATTCTCCCGACTTATTGCCAGCTGATTTTTTCCTTTTTCCGAAGCTTAAGATGGCCACGGAAGGATACAGATTTGAAAACGTCTCGGATATTAAATCAAATGTTACGCGTATTTTCCGAACGGTTAGTTCCAACGCCTATAAACAGCGTTTCGATGACTTGAAGAAACGTTGGAAAAATTGTATAGACTCCTTTGAGGATTATTTTGAAGGAGATAAATTTATTTGAAGGTGAGTAGTATTTTTCTTATTTATAAAAAAATTGTCCGGTTACTTTATGGCGCACCTTGTGTATATATATATATATATATATATATATATATATATATAGGTGGTTATCAAAATAATGGAAACACCTATAAATATTAGTGGTGTTCAGGAAAGTGCTTCGTATTCCTTAAAATACAAGTACGGCTCCCGGTATTTTCTATAGAATGTAGTTTATATATTATTCTACCGCAAGGTAGCAGTAATGAAGCTATGGGCATTGTGGTTTTGGGGGGGATAAAGTAAGTTGTTAAACCTTGCAGACCTTGCAAAGAGGGCAAATTGTTGGAGCGCGTCAAATGGAATATCTCTTGCGGCAACCACCTGGGTTTGGGGTGTTTCTAGAGCTATGGCATCGAATGTCATGACAGCATACAGAATGCACGGATAAACATCTCGAAACAGAATAGTGGAAGAAAGGGAGTGCTGAGTGAAAGAGACGGACGAGTATTGAAGTGGATTGCGACTTGTAAAAGTAAAACAACTGCAACCAAATTGACCATAGAGCTCGATCTGCATCTACAGGTTCCTGTATCAGCCATTATAAGTGTAAGGGAACTTCACAAACAAAACATTTACGGATTAGTAACAATTCCCAAGCCACTTGTAACAGATGTGAATGCAAAACGTCGTCCACGATAGTGCCCCCAGCACAAATCCTGGTCAAGTGATATGCAAATTAATGTCGTGTGGTCAGAATAATCATCGGTCCCATTGCTCCCCACAGGAGGACGTGCGCACTACTGGAAAACAACCAAATATATGATCCTGATTGTCTCGTGCAAACTATCAATCATGGAGACGGATCTGACATGGTTTGGGCTGCTATCTCATGGTTTTCAGCAAGTCGCATTGTAACCCTAAAAAGGAGATACACTGGGAAGGACTATGTCGAACTTTTTGCCAACCACGTTCATCCTATGATGAAAACATTATTTCCCGTTGGAGAGGATGTTTCCCAAGACGATAAAGCCCCTGCCCATACAGCCAGACATGTCATATTGTTGCTTGAGGAACATGAAAACAGAGGCAAACATGTTACCGAACCCCCACAGTCCCCCGACTTCAATATCATCGAAACACTGTAATTTGTTTTAGAGAACAGTTCCAAGTATCGAAATCCAATAACACCAACTCTTCATTAACTCGCATCGAAGCCAACCCGCGTCTATCGTAAAAGTGCCAAAATACAATCAGCTCAGAGAGGTTGCCAGAATTGGTGGAGGAAGTTAGTGTGTGGAAAGGCGAGGCGTTTTCGCCAAAGAGTAGAAAAAGGGGTTACCAGAACAGAGATAAAGTTCAGAATGGGAGATTATAGGTTCTTAGTAATATTATCACACTATCACACACACACACACACATATATATATATGTATGTATATATACATATATAAAATTTCGCTATATAATACAAGACTAATCTGCCTAACTAGTAAATTTTTCTCAATTTTGTGGAACGAAGTTAGGAGTAGTTGGGACATTATGCTAAATTCCACATTATCTATTGTCTTGCTTATCTATCGACTCGTTGAAGTTTTTTTCAATCTAGCAACTTGCGCTATTCATAAAGCCTCACTCTCCTCTTGCTCGGGTGCATAGAGCTGAAACTAATGTAGCAACTTTTAGACAAGTTTGGAACGAGTTCGTAGTACGATGACAGCGATAAAAGAAAGTGTTTCTGCGTGAGAGGCAATTTCTTCTCTCCCGAAATCGTTGACTTCCCTTATGCTTCGGGGATACCCTATTTGGCCTAAAACATGGGTGTCTAAACTATGACCGTTTGAGGGCCACATTGAAAAAAAAAAATTTATTTGCTGTGGCACACATACAATATTTTTTCAACAAATTGAAATAAAAATTAACTCTATGTAGTTTTATTAACATAAATTAACTTCTTTTTATTATAAATTTTTTTAATTTGAATTAGATATGTATAGGTACATATTTATTTTAAATTTGTAAAAGTTTCGTTTCATTTAGTTTGGATTTCATAAAGATTGAAAAAATTCAAATTAATGAGATGGATGAATTTGCTTTTGTTGAACAAGCAAATCGATATCGGGTTCAATAGACGAGGTTGCAATTCTAAATGCATTTTAAGATATTTGTCAGTGATCTTTGTCCTATTTTTGTTTTTTGTATGCTTCATTCTTGAAAATAATTGTTCACAAATATAGGTACTGCCAAAAGCTGAAGACATTAATAAAGCATGATTGTGAAAATTAGGATATTTATTGCGAGGTAGGAAATCTTTATAAAACTCCAGTAAAGAAACATTCCCAAATTTTTCTTTCAGTTGAATGTCACTTTGCAGTTCAATGCATTCCATTTTAAGATTTGAAGGTAATTTATTTATTTCTAGAGAAAATGGGGTAGAAAATATGTTGAAATATTCTTCATTTTTTCGAAAATCTTGAAATCTACTTTCAAACTCTTGAATTAAATCAAAAATTAATGCAGCATATTTTGCATATTTGTGCAACTCACAGGTTTATGTGCAGCCAAAGTACTGAAATGTGTCAAATCTTTTACTTTTATTTGATTGTGCCAAAATTTAAACTTTCTTTCAAACGCTGTTATTGTTTGGAACATATTAATAAATTGATTTTTTCCTTGAAGTCTCAAATTTAAATCATTCAAATGTTCTGTTTAGTCTACTAAAAAAACTAAATCTAAAACCCAATCTTCGTCTTCAAATTCAGTCACAGGTTTCCCGTTTGTTTCCATAAATATTTTTATATCAGTTCTTAAATCGTAAAATCTTTTGAGCATTTTCCCCTTACTGAGCCATCTTACTTCTGTATAATAAATAACATCTGCAAATTCAGTGCCCCTTACCTTAAGAAACTCTTGAAATTGTCTATGATTAAGTCCTTTTGCTCTTATAAAGTTAATGGTTTTTATAACAACGCTTAATACACTTTCCATTTTAAAAATTTTTCCACATAAATTGCTCTGATGTACAATACAATGATATGCCATCAAGATCAAATTGCCGGCAGCGACGGCTTCATTATTAGCCATTTTAACGAGTCCCCCATTTTTACCAACCATGGCAGGGGCTCCATCGGTTATGATAGCTGATAAATTTTTCATAGATAAGGAAAACCTTTGCATCGTCGTTTTTAATGCATCGAATAAATCTACAGACTTGGTTGTGTCTTTTAACGATACTAAAGCAACCATTTCTTTAGTGATATTATAATGTTCATCGATTCCTCTTATAAAAATTCCCAATTGTGCCGTATCAGAAGCGTCAGTGCTTTCGTCCATGGCTAACGAATAAAATTTAAAATTAGTACAATTGCTTTTTAAAGACTTTTCAACTGAATTCCCCAACTCCTCAATTCTTGTGGCTATAGTTTGGTGTGATAAACGGATTTTTAAAAAATCCAACTTTTTTTAAGGGCAAATTATGTTTGCTACGCTTTCCATACATTCTTTTATAAATTCACCATCAATAAAAGGTTTTGATTTTTTTCGCTATTAAATTTGCTATGACATAACTTGCTTTTACAATGTTATTATTTTGAGTAGCTGTCTTTTTAAAAAAGTTTTGTTCAGACGATAGCCCTTTTTTTAGTTCTGTGATTTTATCTTTACGGCAAATGCCGAGATATACATCGTATTTTGTGGCATGCTTTTGACTATAATGTCGTTTCAAATTGTAGTCTTTAAAAACTGGCACAAAGTTCCTACAAATTAAGCAAAGTGCTTTATAATTCTCCTCAATAAAAAAGTATTTCACAGTCAAGTTTTCATTAAAAGCTCTTTTTTCATCTTCAATTTTTCTTTTTTTAGGTTCTGCTTGATTTTTTAATGACAATGAAACTGAGACACAAGGCACCTACCGGTACAGTAGCGTAACAGAATTCGCAGATTCGATTCAATCTCAAGTAGAGAGATCCTGAACTGTCAACTATGAAACTCTTTCAGAAATGATTACTGATCGTGGACCGGTCAGGGTTCCCTTTTATAGACTCGGAGAGCATGGAGAATTTTCTGGAACACCCCGAGCTGTAGCAGACGCGTGATTGGGGCAAGTCTACGGTGGTGCGGTGCGTGATGTAGGAACTGGACACGTGGCCATGCGCCAAGATCACGAGCAGAACGGGATTCAGCCAGAGTAAAGCCAACGGGTCGGATCGATTTGGCGAACTTTCGCGAACGTTCGATGGACCCTTTTTCTGTGAAGGGCTCCCTTAGCCAAAAGGATTAGGAAATCAAAATACAATGCAATATACTGCATACAAATATTGTAATTCTTCAAAAAATTCGCCGTCGAGTGGATACACACATAATTCGAAACGTAAATTCTCATGACATACTAAGAAGTTTTTATTTAAATTTTTATTTCAAAATAAATGTCAACGAATCGATTATATATGAAAAATATTGCAAACATTTATTTTTGTTAATAAAAATGTGTAAATTTAAATATTTTCATAATTTTTGGGCCGCATTTTAAAGGCTTTTGGGCCGCACTTTAGACAAGCATGGCCTAAAAGGAGTACGGTTTGAGTAGGTTTAAACTGAATTTAGCTGTGTGTTCGTCCTAGGAGAAGGAACTGTATTCCCCATCTTTATTGTAAATATAATTTTATTCGTAAAACTCGAGTCGAGAAATATTTGGAAAAGACTTAGTTTTTACTAACACTGAACCTTTGAAGGAAACAAGTTGTGTTGCAACAAAGGAAAACCAGTATACTTTAGAACACATTACATAAGGTATATCAACTTATATTTCACAGTTTAAAAAAAGAATCTTCTACAGTTTAAAACTTATTTTACATTATTCTTTGACCATGCATTTTGTTATACTTAGTAAAATATAATTTAAAAAAATTATTTTACAAAAAGAGAAAAGATAATTGCTTTCTCACAAAACAGTTCGCCCAGTTAGCAAAAGATTTTTTCGAAATAATGTCTTCAATGTTTATGAAAGGCCTTCAGTTGCACAATTTCCCTCTCGAATGAAGATATTTCTTGCGACTATTACAAATGTACAATTTTTTGTCTTACACTCTGAACACATCCAATAGATTCTACTTATTGCAGAATATTTTAGAATGCAGTAAATAAACCCCGATTTTAAAATATTCTGTATATTATTACTCAACTTTAATAAAATGGTGGTTTTTCAGACAACGTATTGTTAGAAAAGAAACAAGTGCTTATTGTAGTGCTATTAACCCTTGTAAGCTAATAGCCCTTGTAAGCTAACAGTAAACAAACCCCGATTTTAAAATATTCTATATGTTATTACCCAACTTTAATAAAATGATGGTTTTTCAGACAACGTATTGTTAGAAAAGAAACAAGTGCTTATTGTAGTGCTATTAACCCTTGTAAGCTAATAGCCCTTGTAAGCTAATAGCCCTTGTAAAGTAAACAAGGGCTATTGGCTTACTTTTTTTCCCTTTTAGAATGAAAAAAAGTATTTGTCGTTATCTTCGAAAGTAAAAGGAAATTTTCCCTTTTTTATTCATTCGTTTTTTTTCTGTTTCCTTTTTCCGTATATCAGTCACTAGGACATACTCCAGAAATCCACTTACACTTTCATCCAACCTTCATCCTAGTTTCCCAGTCCCCTGAATTCCAAATCAGACCTTGAAACAGCGGAAGACATTATTGGCCCACACCTTAAATGTTATTCACCCCAAGGGGAAAAAACTTTACAAGACGTCAGCTTCCCATCTGCCACCCAAACCCCCATTCAAAACATCCTCAAGAGATGTAGGAGATCAAAGACCCAGCAGGTTCCATTTCTTCGCGCACAACAATTACACGTGGTGCCGAGGTTATTAAAAACTCAACACTTTACATTCATGTTATGCCAATTCACAGTATACATTAAATTATGTTTTACATTGTCAGACGCTTTTTTTCATACCAATAACTAGGGATATGTAAATTTCGCATAAAAAATATCGAAATTTCGCACAAAAAAATACAATACATAAAATGTCGCGTAAAAAATATTGAAATTTCGAACACACACAAAAAATACAATATATAAAATTTCGCATTTATTCACAAAGAAATATAAGTTAGAAAATTTCTCCTTTAAAAAAAAAAAACAATTACAATCTATATATTTAAGTTGCTAAGCAGACTTTTTGGGCAGTCCGTGAGAGAA
Source organism: Dolomedes plantarius (assembly GCA_907164885.2). Taxonomy (NCBI): domain Eukaryota; kingdom Metazoa; phylum Arthropoda; class Arachnida; order Araneae; family Dolomedidae; genus Dolomedes; species Dolomedes plantarius. Next base: position 142,945,504 of record OU015501.1, read on the forward strand.
AACTACCGCATCAATTTACTTCATTTTGGTCTTAAACGAAAGATTGTAATCTCTAGATTTGTCAAATTTGGTTTTTGTAACCACAATTTCTATTAATTAACGATAATTTACAATTGAAAATTGATTTCTGCGCATGCTCAGTGGCATGTTTAAATTTGTCTTTAGAAACTCACTGTTTCTGCGCATGCTCAGTGACAAGTTTTAATGATAAACACGTTTATTCCGAGGAGTCTTTTTAGATATGTCTCTGCCATTTTTATTTTTATGATAATTATGTTTGCGAAATAAGATTAAACCTCGTGGAAATTGTTTATTTCGCGCTGTTTAATTAGCGAAAATTTACAATTAAAAAAATTGCTTTCTGCGCATGCTCAGTGACATTTTTAAATATGGCTTTAGATACTCACTAAGCACGAGGCTACTTAAAAACATTAATTTGTTTCTGTGCATTATGATTTTCAACATTTGACAATGATGTGCTGAGTATAATTTGTGTATTAGGACATTTATTTACTATCCAGCCGTCCTGTTTTGACGGTTACCAACTAGTTTTACTTACTTTGATAGGTATGTATCAAAATTCTTAGTTAAAAGCTAACATTGTAGTAGTCTCCCCATTCTCTTCTTTAAGTCTTTGTCTTCTGTCATTAATTACTATGCTGTACATACTAAAATATCTCAGCATCTACTCTGTTTACGGGACTGTAGAGGCTTTGTATAGCTGCCTTTGCAAAGTTAAGGTGGCAGCATTTCGTTGCAATTAAAATCTATATAATATCAACAGAAGTCTCTTGTTTGATTGCTTAAGTAGCTGAAATACCCTTGACTTTGGCGGTCAAGAGTCAAGAGACGTTCTTAAATCTACTGAATTGCCTCATAAAATTTGATGGTTGATTTTTACAGTTAGATTTTTAGGCTCGATCTGGTACGTAGGGATGCGACATCGATGTCGATGTTTTAATAAAAACATCGATGTTTTAAACATCGATTTATTGAAGCCGATGTTTTTTTAACATCGATGTTTTGGCTCGATGTTTTACGTTGTCTCGATGTTTTTTTTTAATGAAAAAGTACCGCAATAAAAAAAATTTACCACGTAGCATAATTTTCACACTCAGTAAATGTAAGTCTGAATTCTGAAAAGGACGAATACAAAAGGGGGAATGATTCCTTAGCAAACAGACAAATGGCAATTAACAACCAATGAACCAATCAGAGCGCTTGGAATGTTCCTGACACTCCAGAACCTTCCATGGGGTTTTACTTTACAAATAGTGTATACACGAGTGCATCCATTTAAGTTTTTGTTTTGTTCTGGTTTTATATAAGTTGACGTTAATATTATTAGTAAGATGCCTCCCAAAAGTACCATTTGGAAATATTTTTACAAAACCACTGACAAATTGGCGAAATGCAATATTTGCCTTAAGTCCCTCAAAACTTCTGGCAATACCACGAATTTATCTGGACATTTGAAGGCAAAACATGACGGTATTTACGACAAGAATTTTGAGTCATCAATGTAGCCCAAAGCAACCAAGTTTTTGTCATTTGTGCCTGCCCAATCAGAGAGTAAAATTAAATCACCCCCTCCCCCCACGACTAACGGAAGTAACATTAATGTTAGAGATTACTAAACCAGTTTTAAAAAATGGATGTTCTAAAACATCGATGTTTAAAAACATCGATGGTTTTTGGGCGATGTTTTATTAGCATCGATGTTTTAATATTGAATATCGATGTTTCAAAACATCGATGTTTTGTTATCGATGTCGCATCACTACTGGTACGGACAAACTGTCCGAGTGAAATTCGGAGCAAATCCAAAGGAGAGTGAGGTTTTTCAGTTATAGGATGGTCTTAGTTAAGCTATTATGTTAATAAATTATTACTATTATTACCTAATTTCGCTTAAAAAGCCGTTTATCACCGAGTTTTCGCTGAAAAGTAGTAAAAAAATAATTTTCGCATTTATTCGCTCATATCGGCAAATTTCGCATTTATTCGCATCTATTTCGTAAACTCGAAAATTACGTACCCTACCAATAACATATGATTATATGTATTTCGTAATTCTTTCTGAAAAAGGAGCATCAAAAGAATGTACAAAATATCAGCGTCCTTTAAAAAAAAAAAAAAAAAAATATCTATGAAAGATAGCTATAAAAGCACCACATATCTCGATTTGACACTGAAATCACAAGCTGAAATCCAGTGCTTTCAACAAGATTTCGGTTTATTTGACTTAAACGGGTAAAATTAAATTTGAAAAAAGAGTACACATTGCATCTTTTTAAATTAAGTGACATAAAAAAATTTTCATAGAAAATGTTATTCTAGGAAGAAAACTACTTCTAACGTGCTCTAGCATATAACATTGCCTGGCGTTTAATAACATGAAATTATCACCCCTTTAGTACTTTTCAGAAATAATTGGAATTTATGAACAACTCATCTTAAGTATTTGGCAAGGAATAGCGCAAGAGGAGTCGATCTGTCGTTTAGTTATTGAAAATTGTATCAGTATATATATATATATATATATATATATATATATATAGTGCGGCAACTAGGCAGGCTCAGGGCCCACTTGGAAGGGGGGGGGGGAGGGTCCAAAATACTATGCACAAAAAATTATATTTTAAATTTAAAATTTTTTCGTCTTCTACTGCGCGGTTTGGCGATTAGAAAAGAGCAAATGAGTCAGATGATATGAAATGTCCATGTTGACTTAAATGGAAAGGTAATGATCGAAGAAAGCTTCATCATCTTTATACAATCGCATGAAAAAATGGGAGAAGGTTTATCGACTGAAATTTTAAATAAACTAGAAGTTGATAAACTGGATATTCAGGAGTGCAAGGGACAAGGATTTGACAGTGGTGCCAATATGGCTGGCAAATATAAGGGAGTAATTGCACTTATTTTGGAATTTAATAATTTAGCAATACTTATACCTTGTGCAGCTCATAATCTAAATTTAGCTGGCGTCCACGCTGCATCTACAACTCCAGAAATTATTATTATTATTTATTTATTTTTTGTACTGTGCAGAGATTATTTAATTTTTTCTCGTCCTCAACAACACGTTGGGACATTTTAATGACGTTGGGACATTTAAAAGTTTTTCTGATACAAGGGGGCCAGTGCAATAAAGGCGTTGTATTTACAATTACTTGAAGTAATGAAAGGACTGGAAACGATTGCGAACGATTTTTCAAATCTGG
>OU015501.1:144151230-144491230 GCA_907164885.2 Dolomedes plantarius
ATACAATTGACGTAGGAAAAAAAATATATATATTTATATAGACATTTATATTTTTATGGATATTTTTGTAGACAAAATAATATCCAATCGTCTGCCGCATTAGCAAGAAAAAAAATATCTTTTTGTCTATTTAGTTGTTATGCATGTGACGATAAATTATTTAAAGTACCAGAAAAAGAAGTCACGTGATCGGCATTTAATAAATTAAATTCTAAAAATTAATCTTTAAAAATTCACCAAAAATCAGGAAATGGAGGTAAAAATTCGAAAAAAATTTCATTTTGAAGGAATTTTTATGATCTTTCTCGTGATATAAATTTTATAACCCTAAATGTATTATTTTAAATGCAAACGTAAAAAAAGTTACTAAAACAGCTTAAAAATTTAATTTAAAAAAATCTAAGAAGAATTTTTTAAAAATCTTTCTTAGTGCACCCCTACACTATTAGAAGAATCGCCATGCAAAATTTCAGCCCTTTAGGTCCAGCGGTTTGGTCTGTGCGTTGTATGTCAGTCAGTCAGTGAATGAATGAATGAGTCAGTTACGGAACTGTTTTATATATATAGATTACTAGCTGAAGTACCCGGCATTGCCCGGGATTTTAACAATATTTGTTAACCAAAATCAACACAGTATAAATAACATAGAAAAAGTATATGTGAAATGTTATACACATCTCAGAATTCAGGAATTTCAGCCTTTCATCATTGAAGCACTAAAATCTGAAAAGTAAAAATGTCAAATTGTCTAATGTTTGCTAACCAAAATTAATTTAAAACTAAACACGTTATGAATAACATACAAAAAACATGTGAAATCTTAAACACATGAATAAAATGAAAACCCAATAAAAAAATATATAAAATTATAATAAACTCCTCAGAATTCAGCTAGATTTAGCCTTTTATCATTTGGGCAAAAAGAAGCTGAAATTACAGGTTTAGCTGAAATTTCCAATAGAACCATGATATGACTCTAGCGTTGCCTCTTAAAAAGTGAAGTGTTTGATTGAGGGCTGCAAACTATTCAACTCCTCTCCCCATTAAACTCCTATAAACATCCTCTACATATTAAATTCCTTTTCTCTCCATAATAAACTCCTCAGAATTTTGGTAGATTCAGCCTTTCATCATAGTACCACTAAAACCTGAAACATCCTCTCCAGAAATATAAATTTATTATTTACAATAATTAAACTCACGCAAATGTATGAATTACATAAGTTTTTTAACCAACATTTCAATAATTCGTAAATGAAAAAGCATATGAAAATAAAGATAATAAGAACTTCCAGAATCGAAATTAATTACCCTTAATTTTTAATTACTAAAAAACTAACATAATATGAATAAAAACGATAGTTGTTTAAAAGCATATGAAAATAAAGCTATTATAAAGATAATAATAGAAAAAGCATATGAAAATAATGCTCGCGTATGAAGTTAACTTTATGATATAAAGATAGTAATAATAATATAAACCGCGTGCATAAACTATTTAGCTTTTCAAGCGAAATAAATTAATTTTTAGAAAAAAAACGAAAAGATAAGATAAATACATTGAAGATAAGATAAATACATTAGAAAAGATAAATACATTGCACAAAATTTTGATTTTACCAACTTTCTACCCTACAATTTACACCCTACTTCTTTGAAGTTGGGTGTTGAAACATCCTCTTTGAAAAATTTACACCCTACTTCTTTTAAATAGGGTGTAAATATAAAGTTTTAACAGCGAATTGAATGCCAGTTAAAAATTATTGTTGTTTAAAATCTTATGAAAATTACGCTATTATAAAGATTAAAAAAAGCATAGGAAAATAATGCGTGCGCATGAAGTTAACGTTACGATATAAAGATAGTAATAATAATATGTATATATAAAACAGTTCCGTAACTAACTGACTGACTGACTGATTGACTGACTGACTGACATACAACGTACAGACCAAACCGCGGGAAATAAAAGGGCTGAAATTTTGCATGGCGATTCTTCTTATAATGTAGGAGTGCACTTAGAAAGATTTTTGAAAAATTCTTAGATTTTTTTAAAATTAAATTTTTGAGTTGTTTTAGTAACTTTTTTAAAGTTTGCATTTAAAATAATAGTAATTTGAGGGTTATAAAATTCATATGATGAAAAAGATCATAAAAATTCCTTTAATATGAAATCTTTTTCGAATCTTTACCTCCATTTTATGATTTTTGGTGAATTTTTAAAGATTAATTTTTAGAATTTAACCTTTTACATGCCACACTATGATCAAGGAATAAAGTATCATATTTTGCTGCGTAACTTTGGTCGATAACTTCCAGGAAGTCGGTCCAACAGGTGTACTCCACTCATTCCTTTATTATATAATTTTATAATGTAAGGTTAAGGAAAATCAACTTTTATTTTAGCTCGGACATATCTTTTTGCTCTTCCTAATGGTTCGTGAGTGATAAAATTTGATGTAATAGTTACAACAAAACTAACGTTCCAATGGCACATATAAACTTCTCCATCGCATGGGTACTCAAACTCTCCACGTTGAAATTTCGATATTTCTTTTGCTGTTTTAAGAGAACATTGTCCCGTTCTGGAATCTTGCACTGTGCCGATTGCCTTAAAGCCTTTGTTAGATAAATCTGTCAGCAGACTGTACGATGTAAAAAAAGTTATCGAAAAATATTTTGCGTTTCTCTGGATTGTCAATAAAAGATAATAGTTCGGAGACAACTTTTGATCCAAGTGGCAAATTTTCATTTTTAGAACTTTTTCTACCGTAGATAGACATAGCATAAGGATAACCATTTGCTGAGCAGATCATCCAAACTTTGAAACCAAAGCGAATTGGCTTTCCACGTATGAACACCTTAGCCGAACGATCCCCATAACACGGAACCATGGATTCATCGATACTCATATTTTCATGAAAAAACCCAAATTGACTAAAATTTTTTCCAACCTCTTTATAAAAGGGAGAAATTTTTCCTAATTTATCGCCTGGTTCCAATTTACTATTATCAACAATGTGGAAATACTTTTTTAACATCCGAAATTTATTTCTGGGCATTGTATTGTTAACAATTAGGATATGCAAATCTTCCTGAGAGCTCCAATATGTATTTTCATCAGGTACTGAGTGGTAGCCACTAAACAACAGTAATCCAAGAAACTGCCGAATGTCATTTGCGTCGACGTCTAAAGAGTCTCCTTTTTGTAGGGCGTACAGCTTTGTAAGTTCGGCTGAATTTTCTAAGTAATCAGACGGCAGAATCACTGATTGACGGCAGAATCACTGATCACGTGTGATATCACTGCTTTTGTATATCGTTACATGCCAATGTTCCTTTTTTGGAACATTGCATTTTTACGCAGTCTTGAGGAAATATTTCTTGTTATTATTTTAATTTATTTTATTAACTCGTTAAACTTGTCCTTTGCAAGTACGATGGGGAAATTTTTGGGTGGATTTGAATTTTTAGGAATTTTATAGAATTTTTTTTCTTACGTACTGTAAAAATTGTGAAAAAAGCTGATTTTTAGAAATTTTTCTACGCTAAAATATTCATATTTGAAAAAATCAATCATGCCTTCTATAATATACGGTAATTTTTTCAAACTGACAGATATCACAGTTTATTTTTTGAAAAAAATATTAAAGATGGTGTTCCAAAAAAGGAACATTGACATGTAAAAGGTTAATTTATTAAACGCTGATCACGTGATTTCTTTTTCTGTTACTTTAAATAAATTTATCTTCACATAACAACGAAATAGGCAAAAAAATACTTTTTTCTTGCTAATGCGGCAGACGATTGGACATTATTAAAAAAATATTAAAATAATGTAAAAGATATGTTCCTCAAACTGTACTACATTAACTGTACTATATTCTTTAGTATGTCCTATGAGATTTAATTTGAATATTTTCTTCTACATTATTTGTCTATAAAAATATCCCTTACGATTTTTTATTAATATATTTTTTTGTTTTTTTACATCAATCGTATACATTGATCGTCGTATTTATTATATATATATATATATATATATATATATATATATATATATATATATATATATATATATATATATATATATGCATATATATATATATTGCATTAATTGCATACACTGACATTGTATTTAATTTGAATGTACCGTTCGTTTAGGAACACCTCCAAAACGAACGTTTAGGAAGTGTTGGTTTATGGAATACTAAAAGTTTAAAATAGTGGCGCCATCTATTGAACATCTGTGAATCGAGAATCGCATCCGTCAAAAATTGTTCGTTATCCTAATTGTTAGCAATACAATGCCCAGAAATAAATTATTGATGAATGCTTGTTAACCAAAATCAATTTTAAAACTAAACACAGTATAAATAACATAGAAAAGATTTAGCCTTTATCATTGGAGCAAAAAATCCTGGAAAGTGAAACATAAAATATATAAATATATAATAAACCTACCAAAATCCATTAAAAAACTAAACACAGTATAAATAACATAGAAAAAAAAGCATACGAAATGTTATACACATTAATAATATGAAAACCAATTAAAATATATAAATGTATAATAAACTCCTCAGATTTCAGCTATATTCGGTCTTTCATCATAATAAATCTGAAAAAAAATTTTTAAAAAATAATTAAAAAAAATAATAAAATAAAATAAAAATTTAAAAAATAATAAAATAAAATAAAGATAATAATAAAAAAAATAATAAAATAAAAGCTGAAATAAAAAAGCCTTCATAAAAAGCTGAAAATACAGGTTTAGCAAAATTTGCACGATCCCAGACTCGAACCCGAGTCTTACGGTGTACCAAATGAACAGTTTTAACGAACGCGCCACGATTTTACACAACATTGTTGAGTAAAGTAAAAAATATACCCAATGAGTTTTTTGGAAAGTTTCTATGGGTTGGTGAATATACATACATTTATGGAGTAAGAGGAGTTTTAAATGAGAAATAAGTTAGCAGGATAGAAGCTTAGTCTTTAACTCTTCAATAGACACAAAGACATAAGCTAGGGGGGTTGCAGTAGCGATTAAAAAAGATCGTGACACTTAGCGTGGTTGATTCGAATTTTCCATCGCGTGTGAGAGTGTCAATTTGCCGTTGGATCCGATTTATTTTAGAGTATAAAATCTGACTTGATAGATTATTATTTTCATTTATTATTTTGGTTTAATATATAACTTGAAACTTTTTGATTTTATTAATTTTTATCTTTTCGCTCGCTGTTTGCCAGCTAACCCTAACGTGGACGCCATATTCAGAGGGGTGATTCCACAAAGTGTAACAGCTTACAAATTGTTGGTTTTTTATTAATTAAAAATCAACGGTAATTAATTTCGATTTTTGAAGTTTTCAGACCCTCGGCTGTTTTTAAAGACGCCTGTATGTAAAATTTCACTATCGTTGCTCCTAAACTGTGGATTTCTATACAATTACAGAGATACAAACATTCATTTTTATATATTAGATAAAAAATATTCTTTAAAGCTGAATCACTAAAATTTATTTAGATAATAGAATCAATTAAAAGAATTAACAAAGACATTTTTAAGTTTTGATTTATCTGCTAATGAACATAACTGTAAAAATCAAATTAATTAATTAAAACTTGAACGTAGATAAGCATTATACAGTAATATTCAACCCCAAAAAAATCGTAGAATCTATAAAACTTTATAAATACAATCTATAGTATCCGAATAAATATTTGACATGCTACAGAGAAATTTAGATCGTAGATTTTACCGCGGCATGAAACTTAAAAGAAATTATCTTTAATTAAATTTTCTATATTTCTTTTGCGATTTAGATAAATTTCATATGTTAAGTGTTACCCTGATCAAACAAAGCGCATTCCAAAATGCAAATGCTGTTTCGTAAAACTAGAAAACTTTTCTTCTCCCATCCATTTGGGATACAATAATCCAAATAACAGTCCAAACGCCAAGCCAAATTTCGGAAAATTGTTGCTTTAACTAGGACATGTTTTTTCGTAATCGCTACAGCAGAACTTCACAATTACTTTAGTATTGCTTAGAACAATCATTAGCACTTTCAATGTGTTAAGCAGATTTGGCTCCCAACAAGAAATAACCTATTCAAGGGCAGTTTGGAGGAAATGAACCGACGCGTTTACAATTACATGTCGTTTATTTTCCATCTTAAAGAAGAAAAAAAATTCAGGGAAAGAAAAACAAATGTTGCAGTGTTTCCTTTAGACATGTATAAAATGTTAAATTATATTAAAATACTATTTAAATTATATCATTCAATGACTCTATATGAATTTTCAATGCATTTGAAAACTGTAAATTATTTTAGGGAAAAGTGAAAATAAAGATAGTAATAAGAAATTTGCAAATGAGCAGAAAGGATAAAAATGGAAAGAAAAAGCATAAAATTTCCAGTAATAAGCTATCAAATAACATTTTTTATCGCAACGTGGAATGTATCATAACATTAATGTTTTAAAGTAAGTTTTACCTTAAAAAGAAAATTAATTAATAGTTAAAATATTATTTCTGGAACCATTGCGTATACTGAATTACTGTAGGAACACATCTTCAATAAGTTGTACGCATATATATATATATATATATATATATATATATATATATATATATATATATATATATATATATATATATATATATGTATATATATATATATATGTATATATATATATGTATATATATATATATATATATATACATATATATGTATATATATATAAATATATATATATACATATATATATATATATATATATATATATATATATATATATATATATATATATGTATGTATGTATGTATGTATGTCTGTACTGACAGCAAAGGAGATGTCGGATGACAGGTAGAGATCATTTTATGTCGTGGAGAGTGCTGCGAAAGGCTTAAGCAGGGAGTCCAGTCGTGGAACAGAGGATTTACATAGTTGACACATAATCCTTTTATATTTTAGAATTTCTTTATTGCTGGACATCATTTAGTGTCTAAACTGTTGGACGGCACATAATTCTTGGAAGATTCAGTTTCACAAATACTTATTCCGGAGTTTACCGGAACACATATATAAAACAAGGGACTTAGCGCGCTAGAACACAACTTGACAGGATAGGGGCAGAACACAGAAGAAACGCGAAACTCTAGGTTCACGCCCTGAGTAAAGGCGCGCTAAACTTTTAATTGGTTAAAATTGACAACTGACTTTAACGCGTCATATGAGGTGATGGGTTTCGAATGTTCTACGACTTTCGATCTTATATAAGTGTTGGCCGCACGTGGCTTTTAGGTGGAAAACTAATGGCTTAATTTGGTATATAGATCAAAATCAAATTGAGGGACAATGTTCTGTTGCGGTAGGACAAAGTTAATGAGGGGAAAGGTTTATCGTTTCATATATATATACATGTTGTCGTCTAATGTGGAGGCTCTTGTCTGTAGACATTCACCTTTTGTTATTCTCCTCTATTTTACTAGCTACTTTAATATTGGAGCACCATATAAGTGAGGCAGTATTGCACCCTATCAGGGGGACGGCACGGAAATGACCAAGCCTTATTCGGGATTTGAATCCAAGCTCACAACGTGGCTGCTCAGAAAGCTAACCACTACACTATATGGGTGGTATACATATCTATCTATCTATCTATCTGTCTATATATATATATATATATATATATATATATATATATATATATATATATATATATATGGGGGGTGTATGTGTGTTACCATAACGCCCCACCTTTATTACTTAAAGCCTATTCTGAATTTCCCTTTTATCCTTTCAATAAAGCACAGTCCCTGTTCCAAATTGTGACCTCAGAATAAATGAATTAACCGACTATTCTACAGAAGGTCGTTCGCACTTTATGAAAATGATTTTATAGTTAAGTTGTATGTATAAATGCCGTATTTTATGCTGTGATTTGCTTCTACCTGATCGCCATGGTTCTTGACAATAGCTCTAGCTCGAATTTTCCATGAAAGTAAATTTTTGCTTAGTACTGCAATGCCAGATATTATAGAATGTCTTGATATTTACTTGCGTTCGAACAGTCTTAGGATGAGGTTTAGTTTTCATATTTTCATTTTTACTTTCAGTTAGACGTTTTTCCCCCTTTCAAATTTAATATATTATAAATAGCTATTTTTGAAATGCCATAACCGCGATATTTACACCGCATTATAATTTGTTTATACGAATATGTTACCCGGAAAGTGCAGTTACGTAACCTTCGAGCCATCTATTAATTTTAGGAGCCAATTTCAAAATAAATCTTTTATTTTACATTCCAATCAATGCAAAACAACAGAAGACGAAAATTCTGAAATTGCCAAATTTTTATCTCAAAATGCAAATTCCAAAAACAAATTACAAAATCGTTTCCATAAAGTGCGAACGACCTTCTGTATTCCCTAAACCGCCATGCGCTGGATAAAGTGATCTTCAGACATTATTCAGAGGCGCGTGTACTCGATCGCCTTTCGAAAAATCATACCACTTTGACTCATATACCTCATGGTTGTGATCATATGTTCGCCGGTAGCCAGTTAACCCTATCACTGTAACCTGGGATCAACGCGGACCCCAGGCACTTTTAACTAGTTGCCAAAATATATATATCGTACTTTGAGGGGTCTAAGCCAGTGACATATCATCTTAACATGTGTGTAACACAGGGTATAAATTTAATTACATAAATATCAGGGGTTGTTGGTTTTTTTTTTTAATTTGAAACATATGTCACATTTCTGTGACCTGGGGTCCGCACGGACCCCAGCGTTATGCCGGGGGTCTGAGAACTATTGGGCACATTAAAAAAGAATGAAAAATAGCTAGGAACAATGACGTGTTTTTGATAATACATATTAATAACAAGGTCCGAAAGTTTTTATTTCACAACAATGTTATTCCCAGAATCCGACAGGTGATGGCCGTGGCCCAATGGCTAGGGCACTGGCATTCGATTCAGATCATGTGGGTTCGAGTCCCACTGTTGGCATGGATGTTTGTAGCCGTTCGGAATCGGCTTTAAACTGTAGGTCCCGGTCTAATTAGCCCTAGTGTAGCAAAAAGTTGACCGTAGCAATCCAAACTAAACCTAAACCCAGAATTCGACAGATGGTGCTAGGTGATGCGACAGGTGTGTTTGCATTTTTCTCGTTGCGCATTTCTCTGTTGAGAGCTGTTAATCGAAGCTGCAACATGTCGCGACAAAGAGTTTCGATAGAAGATGTTTTACGCATGTTACAAGAAAATGATAGTGAAAACGATGTACATATAGATAGCTTCGGTGAATCATCTGAGTCTGAAGAGAGTGACGTGAATATTCAAGATCCGGACATTGAAACCGATAGTGAATCGGAAAGTGACGAGTTTACTGGACAACAATCTCCATCTCGTAAAAGATCTTGATTCACCCATCTGTTGAATCAAGTCCACTTGCTGTCAGGACGTAAGTGGACCACAGAAAAACGTAATTCAGTACAAACTTTGGAAGCTAATATTTTACGAGAGAATAGTGGATTAGCATATGCCAAGAATGTATCTGATAAATTAGATTCACTAAAAATGTTTATAACATCTGCAATAATCAACGTTATTGTCCAAGAGACTAATAGAAGGGCTAAAAAAGTGATTGCAACTTGCAATCAAGATTAAAATTCAATTAATTATCAATTTAGAATTGATTAAAATTTTCGGCAAATGAGAAGTGAGCTGAAACAGATGAAATAGAACTCTACGCTTTTATTGGATTACTCTTACACAGTGGTGTATACAAATCTGCGAACAAAAGTTTAGAAGAAATGTAGTCTTTGGACAGTGGAAGGCCGATATTTCGTACTACAATGTCTATGCGGCGTTTCCAAAATTTGCTTTGTTTCTGTCGGTTTGACAATGATGCAACAAGAAAACAAAGACTAGAGGTAAATAAACTAGCTGCCTGTCGGGATGTCTGGAAAATGGTTCTCGAAAATCTGGTGAAATATTACAAGCCCAGAAAAGATCTGACAGTCGATGAGTAATAAGTGGCAACTCGTGATCGGTGCAGATTTCGGCAGTACATACCGAGCAAGCACGGAAAGTATGGAATCAAAATATTTTGGTGCTGTGATTCCCCCACTTCGTTTCCTTTGAAAAGAAGAAGAGAATGTTGAACGAAAACCTGGTACTTCAGTTGGAGCAAACAATGTTTGTGACCTCATCAGGCGATTAGTTGACCCTTGGAAGAACAAAGGATGCAACGTTACCATGGACAATTACTTCACTAGCGCTCAGTTAGCAGAGGACCTACTAGCTGTGAAAACCACGGTAGTTGGAACAATTCGAAAAAATCGAAAAGAAGTCCCAAAAGAGTTGCTACCAAATTGTCAGCATGAACATAAGTATTCTATCTTTTGTTTTGATAAACAACTGACTTTAGTTAGCTACACTCCAAAGAAAGGGAAGACAGTCATTTTGCTATCTTCCGTGCATCATGACAAAAACTTCATTGAAGAGAAAAACACTAAGCCAGATATTATTACTCGTTACAACGCAACAAAATCTGGAATTGATAACTTTGGCCATTTATGCAGATTGTACTCATGCAAGAGAAAAACATGCTGTTGGCCTATGGTCTTCTGGTTCAACTTGCTCGACTGCGCAGCTGTTGCTAAATACATTATTTGGATTTTGAAATATCGAGATTGGAAATCTGGGAAGTGCCATCGACGTCAATTGTTCCTAAAAAACCATGGGAGAGGGCTGGTCAATAACCTCATTCAGAGAAGACTTCAGAACGTTCAATCGCTGCAGTCTAGAGTTTGTCATTCATTGAAATCTTTGGGGATTGAAATTCCGACACTACATGCTTCAGCTACAGGACAAGGAATTCAAGAGCAAAATAAAAAAATTACGGTGCCAAATATGTCCACGTTCTTTGGATAAAAAAGTAAAGACCCGATGTACTAATTGTCATATACCGTGTTGCCCGGAACATCAGAAGACCATTTGCGAGGTATGTTCAGCGAACATATAGAAATGCAGAACGAATCTGAAAATATGATTGTAAAATTATGTACTTAGTTTTATTAATAAAACTGTTTAAGAAAATATCTGGATAATCATTAATTACTTATAAGTTAATTATATGAATGCAAAGTTAACTTTCATGCGATGTAAATCGTATGAAATATGTAAATTACAATATGGAGTCCGCGTGGACCCCAGGTTACAGAAGGGTATATTACGAAACGATACAGTGATAGAGTTAATTAAATTCTAAACACCTAGCTCCTCCACAGAATTAAAAGCTCCACCAAAAGATTTTTGCACCCTCTTCGTCTTTTCTCTGGTCTTGCCATTTCGCGCGTCTCTTCTTTTCGTTCTACTCTGCCAATGCAGCTACTGTCTGAGTATAGAGATGTCTAGTTTACTCAAACGTCAGCCGGTTCCCGTGCCGTTATTGTCATTTCATGTTCCTCCTGTGAACATTATATCATCCCTTTTGTGCCGTGTTTCTGCTTCGATGTACTCTAAACTAATGCCATCACTCTACTTCAACATTAATAAACGATAATCAATTTGTTTCTCAACATCGAGTTTTTTTTTTCGCAGTGACCACGACTACTAGTTCAACAGCGACTGATTTCTAAGTGCGTTCCCATCTCGACAAACGCATTCTATGCACGTGGTTATCATTACACACACACACACACACACACATATATATATATATAATTTTTGGTACTGTCACTTCTGAAATTAACTTCTAATTTTTAGTTGAACGATGGTTGTTCGTCACCGTCACACACAAACACACACACACACATATATATATATATAATCATATTTTTTGTTTTTATGTTTCTCAATTCATATTTTTAAAAATGTTGCGAAAACGCAACATCAGTCCAATGTGTATTACTTATTTTCAATGTGTTTTACTAGTGCTGCCTAGTTTTTTATGCAGTAAATTGGTATTGTTTATATTTCGGATAAGTTTGTCTCTAGAAAAAAGCGATTTTTGACATTGGAAGAGACATTGGAGTATTTTCATGGGCTAGATTATGATGATACTTCAGAATCGTCCTTAGCAGAAGCTAATGAGGAACCATAATTCGTCATTATCCCTCCAGATTCGGATGATTTGACGGATGTAGAAGCTATTGATGATAATATTTTATGTGAAAATTTCGAATCCCATAAAGACATTGTAGGTGAAATCGACATTTTTTTTCTAATAAATGTAAAAGTAAGCAATATAGTAAGAAAAAGGAGCATATTGTATGGGAAAAATGGAGACTCTACATGGATGTAATGAACTCTAAAATAAGTTTATTAGAGTTTCAGAGATCTATATCCTTGAGAGAGCCATATCTTTGATAAAAAGGCTTGCAGAAATGCAGATGAATTCTGTTTTACCCGAAACTTTACATATTGGAAGACCATCTTCAATTCAAAATGTAATTCTCAACGAAACTCGGAAAGACCATATGGGTCATATTATTACTAAAAGTAGTGAAAATAAACAAAAAAAATTTAAACACTGCAAAAGTCAAACAATTATTGTATGTAATAAGTGTAATGTACATCTTCATGCGAAAAGTTTCAAAGATTTTAATTTTTTTTAAAATTTTATTATTTTAAATTTTTATATTTTTAAAATTTTTATACCGCTTTGGACTGATGTTGCGAAAACGCAACATTTTGTAACTCTCGTAAAAATAAATTTAATTTTATGGAAACAACTTATTTGTGTAATTAATGTTCTAAGATGTGTTAAAAAACTGTTTGGTGCATTTCCAATAAAGGAAACATGGAGCGGTCCTAAATGGGTTAAAATAACCTTCATAACGACGGTATTCCATAAGGAAAAAATAATGAAAGATATATACTATATATGAATAAGCAAAAAATGAAATCAATCTAGACATGCAAACATGGATATCCGAGAGTCGAGTCCCACTGTTGGTATGGATTGGCATTAAAAATGAGTTCCCGGAATAATTATCCCTCGTTTATCAAACTATGACGAACCAGCCAACCTATGTCCCCGTGTAGTAAACTTACATTGCTGACAAATATTATTACTTACGTTGATAATAATATCACAAAATACAATGGAAGATAAAGGTCTTCCCTTTAAAGTCCTTAAAAGTCGTTTTTCCTGTTAAGAATGTCGCTAAATGGGTAGAATTATTCACACTGGTCATACATCAAGAATCAGAACTGAGAGTGAAATGTAAAAAAAAGAAAAAAAAATCAGTATCAGATGAATTCATTGGAAACTGGCTTTATTCAAAATTACTTTTCTTACAGTTCCTAATTATAACAATGAGAAAGTTATGAAAATAAGCTGTATATGGATGATACTTCAAACGCAAAATTACTTTCATTGGTAAGTATAAAGAGCGTAATCGAATGCAGGAAGATAAACTCAAGTCCCCAAGGATTTGGGCATTTACATGTAAATTTAAGAATTGTTCTTCATATATTTATACACACAGAGTATATTTCGACTCTTATTTACCTATATTTAAATTTTCCGGGTAAAAGATTCCTCATCCCAGAAACAATTCCTAGCATTCATTTGAAAGAGATAAAAGAAAATAAGTTACTTTAATTTAGTACATTTAAATGTAATTCATTACTTTCAAAATAATTTAAATCGTCTAGTTTTACTAAGTAAAAGTAGATATACACTGGAAAAACAAAAACTGTACATTTATATAATGAACTTGAATCAGACAAATAAACATCAGATTGTTCAAATGTTTTGAAAATTTACAAACCTATGAAAGAGAAAATTAAATACAGTAAATAGCAATAAAATTCACAATCTAGTGTCTTACGACTAGTGTTAAATTTCGTAATGATAACAATGGAAAAGCAAAATTTCCTATTATGCCTGAAATATCTACCACAACCGTGGCATTGAATTTACTATCAACTGGTAAAGAGGAAGTTACAAGCTTTTCTTCGCTGGAATAAATTGATACAGATGTTGATAAATTAAAATCAAATTATTCTTATTAAGAGATGGAATCCAAGAATTAGATGGCCGACAAAATCGAAGAGCATACTGAATAATTTGAAAGATTTGATCTTCATTTAACAAATGATATCACAAGTGACGAATGTTTCATCACAAATAAAGACTTTCACACTAGTGCCAAATCTCGTAATGATAACAAGGTATTTTCAAGACAAGCAGAATTTTCTATGTCTCCGGAAATTCCTACCACAACTGAGGCAGTGAATTTACCATCAACTGGCAAAGAGTAGGTTACAAGATTTTTTTTCACTGAAATTAACACATATGTTGATAAAATAAAATTGAATTATTGTTTTGAATACAAAACAGTGAGATCTCTCGCCTATTCTTTTTTAAAAGGGACGGAATCCAATAATCATATAAACAACAAAAACCAAGAACACACTGAATCATTTACTCATATCAGGATACCGTCATATAAGTATTACGATGACCAATCAGGAAATACATCAGAGGACAATTAAGATCATATCAAGAACGAAAGTACTACTTCTAAAGGTTTCAGTAAAATAATATCAGAGCCAGAGATAACAGCAATGCATGATAGGCCCGATAAAACCGAACATCTTTCGAGAAATTTGAATACGGCTACTAGAATATATCGTTCAAAATGTCTTTCACAGAGTATTTCAATGAATATTATTTATAATACCAGTAGTAGTGAATTCAGTTTGCTCGATCATATTTCTACAGAATCAAAGCCTGCAAGTAACAATATCGCATATGTGAAACATGAAAGTCTATGATCTATGAAAACTGAAAGTCTATGATCTACTTTGCTAAGTTCCTTTTGCAAAATAAAGTAAGATATTATTTTCTCTAATTCTGATTTTGTACCTAGCACTACAATTATTTGAAAACAGAGAGATGGTGAAATATTTCTAAGCTATCAACATCACTCTCGAAATGTTTCTGATTCAAGAGACACAAAGATTCCGGTTCTCGAATGGCACCTTTTTTGGATCTTTGCATGTAAAACAGTAAAGTATTATATCAGATATTTTAACACGAGGAAATGTTTTACTTTTTTACATATTATTTTTCACATTTCTGCTGATGAAATAAGGTGAGGAAGTTCCTTTTCATTATGTGCAATTTTTTTTCATTTGGTAAATAAAAGAGGTAAACACTATTTTATCTGGTTTTTTACCCTTCCTAATGTATCTTTTTTTTTCATTTTCGTAATACGTAAAGGATTCTAAAAGTTGGAAGCCTCTATGTGACAGGAGTATCCAGATAGATCAGAGATAAAGACCAATTGCTTAAGATTTCTTCAAATATATCGGTTTCTGCTTTACACTATTTAAAAGTTTGTTTTTTTCTCTTTAACTCTATGCCTTTAAAATAAAAATAAAAAATAATCAAATATATCAAATACATAAAAAAGTTTTATTAATAAATAAGATTAATAAAAACACAAAAATTTATTTTATATTAAAATTCAATATGAATATAATGCAGTGTAATAAAGTACACATAATGTCTAAAATTACGGTTTGTAGAACATGTTTTTGAAGCACTTGTAGCGTCAGTCACCTGCAGTACGCTATCATAGCTCGCGAACGCTGTTTCGGAGTTGCATTTGTGAAACCGGATGCTCCAAGCATAATGCGCCGGCACCATCACTCGGGAATACGTAAATTAGTTCTGGTAGATAAAAGATCAGGCACGCTTATCTCTTTAGTTATGTCTACACTTTTAAGCTTTCGCATTGGACATGTCGCACGGAGAGAGAAATGCTCAAGGGATGCGTCACCACCTGCAAATTCCAGGACAGCGCATGCGTCGTGATACCGCATGCGTTATCGCAAGCGTATCCAACCCGAGTGAATTTTCGTGCGGAATTCCATGCGCTTTTCTATTCTGCAAGGCAGTTTTCAAGCCAGTGTTTAGAATGTTGCAGTCTTTGGAAGAAATTTAAAATTTTATTGATGATTACAGAATTTACCGGCATTGTGAGACGTCAACCTCTCCTCATACACAAATACAATTATTAATACATTTAATACATTTAAAATAATTATTTAATAATAAAATACAGGGCATTAAATTATTAATATCTATTATTTTAAAATTAAAACGAAATGTATTTTTAAACAAAGCAAATTGAAAAAAAATTCGAAAACATGTACTGTATCATTGAAATTTTCTTTTTGAAATACAGTGAGAAGATTTCAAAAATACGCATCAGCAAATTTGTTATTATAAAAATACTGAATAAAACATTCCCCATATCTTATCATAGGAATTAAAAACCACTTTGAAAAAAAAAGATGTTTTAGTATTATAAAAGCAGGTTACAACCTGAATTCGCGTTTTGCGTGACGTAATTCCCCCCCCCCCCCCATGTTATGCATTGATTGCGTCCAAATGCGTAAGATCTTACACATATCATTTTTATTTGGAGCTAAATATCATCGACACATTTTAAATGTAGGTATTATTCTATCATGGTTTTCTCGTCGTGTTCTTCATTTAACCCCATGTTAAAGAAAAACGAACGATTTTCATTAATAACAAAATATACATCTTAACTTCTTATATATGTAGGAATTTTTTTTATTACATATGAAAATTCAAAAGTAATTCTTCATGGTCCCCTTTGCTCAGAAAAGAAGTAAATGTCTCGTTTTAATTCTTTACATTATATTAAAGAGATTGCTTACTTACTCTCTCTCTCTCTCTCTCTCTATATATATATATATATATATATATATATATATATATATATATATATATATATATATATATATATATATATATATATATATATATATATATATATATATATATATATATATATATATATTTAAAAGAGCTCGTCTGTTTGTTTTTCCGCTATAGAATCATAGACTGTTTCACCCATCGGGACCATATTCTGCACAGCTAATGTTTAGGACCGGAGAAACTTAACGCAGCAAAAGCGAAATTTGGGGCTCAATTAGTTTTTTTTTAAATAAATTTTTTAATGATATTTGTGCCCCTAAGCGCATCTCTTAAATGTGGATACAGTCCCTTCACCACAACCAGTCAAATTCGATACTCGGAGGAAAAGAGGTTTGTTATGAGGGGTGATCTGGGTGTGGTTTGAGAGTTGGTCTGGGGGTGACCGGGGGGGGGGGGGAGGGCGAAGTGTTTATTTTATTTTTCTTACGTTTAGTGGACTCATGGGTCTTTAAAAAGGTTGAGAACCGCTGCTTTAGACAATTTTAGACAATGGCGTTCAAACTAATAGAACTTAATAAAATTTGGAAAAAAAAGGAAGAAAAAAAATTAAGTTTGTCCCATGGCCAGTTTTTGGAAGCCTTCTGTTGATCTAAATATATTAATTGGTTGAGGATCATAAAATGGGAAGATGTTTAAGAGTTCTACAGGTTTTTTCCCCTAAGTTCGCGAAACAGAGTTAACATACAATATGTATTTGAATTACTTATTCCGTGAAATCATATAACATAAATCTTTTAGAGTTTTGGGGTTTTCTAAACAGTGGGAGGAAAAGCTCTTTAAACAGAGAAACATAACTACACATAAATTTCATTCCGAACTATTAGTCTATTAGTTACATTAAGGCAAAAGAAAATTAATGAAATTATTTTTAAAGAATGATTGCCCGGGTAGATATATAGATATAAAAAGTTTCATGCATTCTATTAAAAAAATACTGGGCTGCACCCCCGCTCTTCATGTTCATCTGGCCAGACAGAGTGCGCTTAGCTCGTTTCTACTGAAATGATATATAAACAATAAGAGAGAAAGAAACTTTGAGCCTAGGCTTCATGCGGAATCCCACCTTAATTTGATTAAATAAAGGGAATAACGCATCTTGCACTTTACCTCTTAGGTGATGTGGAAAAAGTGCGTCTCTTGGGTGATATGGAAAAAACTGCGTTTTTAAGGGAAAAAATATATAATAAAGGCAAATGCAAATTATAAAACTTATTTCTAATTAAACAGTGGATCAAACAAATCTAATTAAATCTAATTAAACAGTATCTAACAAATATAATTAAACTAATCTTATTCAATCCAAAAGTGCGAATCACGCAACACTAAGTTATTAATTCTCAATAAAATCAGACGTATAATCAGAAGAAGGTCCACAGCTTCAAAGTTGATTTCTTTCTTGTTGTTTGTATATCATTTCAGTAGAAACGCGCTAAGCGCATTCTGTCTGGCCAGATGAACATGAAGAGCGGGGGGGGGGGTGCAGTCCAGTATATTTTTGATGGAATACATGAAAACATTTATATCTATATATCTACCCGGGCAACGCCGGGCAATAATGCTAGAATATATATATATATATATATATAGTATGATTAGCTAACGATTTTTCTTGGATTTTCTGTATACTTCAAAAGTAATATAAATGTCCCTTTTATTCAGAAATATACCAGTGTAATTTTACACTACATATTTAAGAGATAGAATTTTAATAACAAGCAATATTCTACCGTTTTCTATTCTTAGTATTTGTTTGGTTTTATTACTTCGTAAACAAAGCTATAAATTGTAGTTCTATTTCTAATAACTTGGCATATAAAAAAACAGGTCTTGTCTGTATTCCGTATCATCAGTTATTAATTTCTCAATTAAACTACATTGATGTAGAACCTACGTGTATAAAAAACATCCCTACTCGATTACTGAGGTATTATATAAAAATATTATGTTTATATTTATATTTATTTTTCAGTCTTCTCATTTAGATCATTTTCCCCTGCACGTTATAACGTATTTCGCCTGTGACACAGAGTCAAGTTGACTCTCAATGTTGCGTCTGTCACAGATACGTAACATAAAAACCAGCCAGACAACAGAATTGAGAAAATAAAATTTGTTGCACTTTATTATGTGCCTTCCATTAAGATTTGAGCGATTAGTGACCGTCACACAGTTACTTTACAGCTCGATGGATATGGATGATTGTCCCACACAGTATACAGTCGATGTCACCCGGGACAGGCATGTGGCCACGACACTCAGCTGAAGTTTCGATGAGGATCCGGCCCTGGAGATTTCACGGCTCGAACAGGAGTCGACTCCGTTTGGTAAAACTGCAGGTTCGGAGATAGGCGGCTCGCCACACTCCTAGGACTCTCAGTCCTTAAAAACCTCTTCACTCAAAAAAACGTCTCGGAATCACCCGTCCGATTCACACGACCCTGCTGACCCAGCTAACAATTAACGGCTATGTGTCATTCTTACTCGTAACTTTTAATTATTTCGCCAGTTGTTTGTTCTCTCAGTCTCTTTTTTCCCCCAGGTTTTACCTTTCTTGTACTATCAAAGTTTTTTGTTTTCCCCATTTTCTATTTTTTCTTCCTACTTTCGTTTTTTACTGATTACCGATGTTTTATGCGTTGCTATATCATCCTATAGTGAACGACCCGGCCCATCTACTGTAGTTACCACTACTCTTCCTGAAGCTGAAGCTCCCTTTCGAGCAGTCATCCGCACAGCTAGCCGATGTTGTTTGGTGCCCTGCCTGCCTCGCCGAGCTCAATTCGCCTGTTTCGCTGTGCTGAATTCGCCTGTTCCGCTGTGCTGATATCGCCTGTTCCGCTAAGCTGAATTCGCCTGTTTCGCTGTGCTGAATTCGCCTGTTTCGCTGTGCTGAATTCGCCTGTTTCGCTGTGCTGAATTCGCCTGTTTCGCTGTGCTGAATTCGTCTGT
The DNA here is from genome assembly GCA_907164885.2 of Dolomedes plantarius. Classification (NCBI taxonomy): domain Eukaryota; kingdom Metazoa; phylum Arthropoda; class Arachnida; order Araneae; family Dolomedidae; genus Dolomedes; species Dolomedes plantarius. Next base: position 144,170,974 of record OU015501.1, read on the forward strand.
TCCGCTGTGCTGAATTCGCCTGTTCCGCTGTGCTGAATTAGCCTGTTTCGCTGTGCTGAATTCGCCTGTTCCGCCATGCTCCACCAGTTCCTGCCTCGCAGAGTTTCAGTCGCCTGCTGCTACCGGCTCAGCCTACCTGTGCCTGGCTTCCCGCCCGTCGACCTTATCTCCCAAGCTCAGCAAGACAATAAAACTGTTAAATTTTGCTACTAACATTTGTTACTGTTACGTTCGATTTCTACTAATTAAAGTTTGATTGGATTTTGCATTTTTGTCCATCAGCAAACACGTCTATACCTGGAGTCATGAAACGAGACACCCTAGTAAACAACCCGCAAACCAGGTGTCTCTCTACACTTTAGAAGGTTTTAATCACACGTTGTATTCATTCTAAATTTAAAAATATTTCGCAAGCCTTTCCAGATATGTAGCCTGCTATTTTACTGTAATCCCACGCACTCAATAAACAAGAAATGTGTAAAAATATTTTTACTTTTTGCCTTTCAAAGACAGATGCCTATTTGTACAATGACTGGTTTTCATTTATCTGTATGATTCCTGTTCCTTGATTAAGTCATGTTTATTTTCTAATCTTGCAGGATATTACTTTAGGTTCATTTCTGAAAACTTTTATCTGAAATCTTTATTTTAAAAAACATATTACGAAAAACAGAAAATATCTCTTTCATTAATTGTAATCTCCTTCGAAGTTTCCTTTATTGAAGAAGAAAAAATTACATTAGAATGATTCACGCATTGTAGGATTAAAAAATAAACCCCTGATTAAGATTATATCCTTCTTCAGATTAAGACTTAAGAAAGAATAATTTTTACCAATACGTTAATGCCAGGTTTGAAAAAGGAGCTTTCATTGTTTTCTCGCTCTTAAACACAAGTTTTTAGTATTGCATCAGCTATTAACACACAAACAGATCTTTTGTTATAAATAATGTTTTCATTCTGAAACTTGAACGATGAGGTAAGTTTCTGAGTGTTCATTTCTAAAGTCTTTTTTCTAACAATAGTGGATTGCATGCATTTTTTAATCAAGCATTTTATTATATTAAAGTCAGGAGTACAAAGGATTAGCCACAGGTTCATATTTATGATAAGCACCTATTAATATACACTGATGGATCGATTTATTATGACTTCCAAACACTTTTAAGCAAAACAGGTATGATGTCACGCTATTGCTGATATAATTGTAAAGACAACAGAAGTCTATTTATTGCTTGTGAGAGAAGGCGTAAAAGAATGAGATTTAAAGGACTTTAAACGTGGAATGCTTGTCGGTGCTAGAAGCAGTGGAGCGAGTATCACCGAAACTGCTTCGTTTCGGACAGTGCCCGAGAATAGCTATCGTTCATATTTTCTAAGAGTGGGAGCTATCAAACAAAAAACTGGGTCTCAACATAAGGCATATGGTCAAAACTGGCTGCTGGATGCTAGAGTTGAAGAGATAGTTTCTTTACTTGTCCAGTCCAACAGAGGTGAAACATTACCGGAAATTACAGCTGATATCAGTCAGGGACCAACTCCAGTGGCTCCTAAACAAACTGTGCACCTCACATAACAACACACCGTACATGAAAGCCGTTGCAGATAACAATATCAAACGTCTCCTGTCCGCATATAATAAGACGAACTGGACAGTAAATGAATAGGAAAGGATGTTGCCCGATGAAGCACGTGTCCAACCACGCCGTGCAGATAGCAGACGAATATGTAAGATACAGCATGAAAGCATGCACACTAAGAATATTGTCACAACATTTCTAGCAGATGGATGCAATGTAATAGTTTGGGGAGTGTTTTCCTGGCATTATTTGGGACCTTTAATTCACGAGGAACAGTGTCTGAATGCCAAAACGTATTTAAACCTTGCCGCTGACCAAATATATCCAGTTATGATAATGGTTTACCGTACTACAGATCTAACTTCCAGCAGGACAGAGCTCTATACAACAAAAGTCAGATTGTCCACAGATGGAATAATAAAATGAAAAGCTAAATGGAGAATTCACGTTGTTAATTCCAATTCCACAATCACCAGATCTCAGTGCTAAAGAACATTTATCGAAAGGTGCACCAGGCAGCTAGATCAAAATCCATCCAATGAGAAATCGATTGCATGCATTTTTTTTAATCAAGCATTTTATTATATTTCATCGGATAGTCTCCTATTCCTCAAGCCAACGTGGAATAACAAAGGCTATGACAAAGAAAATCGTAGCAGATTTAATAGCAAACGGGGCCAAACGATACGGTGAATATGTAATCATAATAAATTGACCATTTAGCTTTATGTACACCATATCTGCGTAAATGCCTTTTACTTTAAAATTTTTTTACTCAAAATTGTATGCTAATTATGTTTATCGTAGGAGTATTTCTTAGAAAAACATTTCTGGTACAAGAGTTCTACGAAAAAGCATACCAACAAAAACTAGATTATATTTTCATTTTATCTTATATGAGAAATTTACTTGTTTTATTCTTTTTAGAATAATAATGAGGTTATATATAGCTTACTTTCATGAGCTCCTTTTATCAAGTTAAAAATTTTCTCTACAAAGAATCAAAGAAATGTAAAAAATGCTTTTTATATGTAGATAGTTCGCGAAAAAGTCCTTAATTAAAGCATTTTCCTAATATAGTTAAGTTTAATTTAATACATTAAAATTTCAGACTATTAACAGTTTGGAAAAAAAAATTATAAAGTTTAATAGAACATTTATTATTAGATTATTTAAATCTATGAACAAAGACGATGGCATTTTGTATTGTAGATACATTTATAATTGATAAAGCATCTTGTAAATAGTACTATTACAATCTCCAAATTCGTAATATAGTAAACAAATGTAATATGAGTTTTAAGGTATTTGAAGCTTTATGATTTATGAATTATTAATTTAAGGACTAATATCCTATGAAAGATATTTCTTTAAATATTTCCTCAATGTCAATTGTAATACTATAAAGATAATTCCATATTTTATATTAATCTTTACATATAGATATTAAAATTAATTACTTTATATTTAATATACGTGGATACCGATATAGTTTTTAGATAAAATATTTTTCTTTCAGCTTTTAGGCAGATTTAAAATCTTAAACGCTTACTAAGCTTCAGAAGTAAACATCTACTAAGCTTCAGAAGTAAGTTCTTATAAGATATGATATGTAATGTACTACATGATTTTAATATGAGTAATTAATAAACTTGTTTTTCCAGCATGGCAGCAAATACAGAAAAAAATATATAAATAATTTATTAGGGGAGCACCCTATAGGTGAACCAACACAGCTTCCTATGACGGGACAGCATGTGAACGTCCATGACTTAGCAGGAATTTGAGCCCTAACCCACTCTGTGGAAGATCATGTTAAATAAATGTACATTGAAGCTGTTACTCTTTTGAAAAGGGCATTTTTAACATATTCTTACAACATATTTTGTTTAAAATTGTTTGATTAATGAGTGTAATATAAATTATACGTACTAGACATATGTAAGCTGATTTTAATAATTTTTTTTTTGTGCAAAGAAATATACAGTTTAAAATTTATTAATTACATTTAAATATCATCGCCTTCTGTAAAAGGCTGAATACTTTACAGATTTATGATGTAAATTTGTATGAACAATAGAGCAAAAAATATAAAAAAAATGTTACTCGGCGATTTACGTCGTTTGGGATTTGCTCTATTTCGAATGAAACTTTTGCTCCGAAAAACATTAAACGTCCACTTTTTCTTTTACCGTCTACTGTTGAGTAAAGGGAAATAAGACAAACAAAATGAATGCTCTGCTGCTTCAGAGAGAAGATTAAGTTGGCTCATGGTATTTGCATTCTTCGTTTATGTTCTTTGGTAAACTTTGTTTCCGGTAATGAGATAAAGTGAACTTCAAACTGTCTCCCAGATGGCAAGTTAAAGCTATTTAAATTGTAGAATAAAGGGTAATATTCCTAGAGAAATCAATATAATCATGCTAATAATGATAAAATTTATTCTTATCGTGTTAAAAGTAGATATTTTACTCGCTGAAATGGCTACAATTGTCTTAAGCTGCAAGAAAAAACAGTTGAAAAAATAATCGAGAAAAAAATTAGCGTTAGCAGTGCAGTAAAAGAATCTGTTGTTGAAACTTTTGTAGCCCTTAGGAGACTGGAATCTTTGCTGCAGCGGCAATTTTTGTTTCAGAAAAAGTTTGACCTTTTTTTGTAAATGTTAAATATGTGACATTAATTACATACTTCAATGAATAAAAAGCATAGAGTGACTCTGTGCAATATATTTTTTTTGTATCTGAAACATTAAAATTATTTATACGTGTTACATGATGTATGTTTGCAAATATATATATATATATATATATATACATATATATACATATATATATATATATATATATATATATATATATATATATATATATATATATATATATATATATATATATATATATATATTCTTTTTAAAAGTATTTTTCAAGTATTAATTGGACCTGAAAAGAGGAGTATCGTAGAAGAATACTCCAAAATAAAAATAAAAATAATATGAGCAACAAATTCTGTATATATATATATAAAAATATCATTATTATTTCATAGGTATTTACTATTATTTATCTCCCTCCGCCAATTTTGGCAACCTCCCTGAGCTAATCGTTTTTTGGCGCTCTTAAGATAGACATTGCACTGACTCGAAGCGAATAAGATGTGTTGCTTTACTCGTTAATAAATTAGTTTGTTCCTGAAGCTGACTTTATTATTTTCCGGCCACGATGTAAGCTATTTCACGAGATGTCCATTCCGGTCATTTCATATATATATATATATATATATATATATATATATACATATATATATATATATATATATATATATATATATATATATATATATATATATATATATATATATATATATATATATATCTTTATACATTTATACATTAAGTTCATTTATGAACGTCGCATCCTGGTCTATCGGTCATATCTAAATTAAATACTATGAAATTAATAATCAATAAATTATTTTTTGTAGGTAACGAGGAGCGAAGTAATCCCTTCTAGCAGTGAACACCAAACATTTCATTATAAAGTTCACTCTAATGCCTAGAATTTGACATGGTTAATGAAGGTAGGAAGTAAAAGAGACTCCTATTAAATAGAAGACTCTTATTAAATATTAAAGTCATAGCGTTATAAATAGGTAGTAACGGAAGTTAGCGTGTATAAGACTGCTGATCTGAAGATTGCTTAGCAGTGCTTTGGGGTACGAAACCTCATTAAGTGTAGTTTTGCAAAGCTGGGACATATTCTACTTTCTTAGCATTATAAATCTTATCCATATTCCAATTATTAAAAAGAAAACTACGGCATTTTAGTTGTTTATGGCTTGCTGTTGGCTACTATAAACCGCCGGTATATGTAATCATGCTATGTAAATTACATTAATCCATTATTATCATTCAAAAAATTTGTTGGTTCTTATCATCAGCATACTTAAGTGTATATTTCAGCTATCCAACTCCGTAAACTGCCCGTGACCGTGTTGAGTGTGAAGGACTACTTAATGTCTGGTAAGCATGATGAGTATGGTAAGGTGTCCTTTTATTACCCTCTAGCTAGCAAGTATGACATTTGAGAATATACCTTCCTATACGAAAAATATTTCTTTTATCTCCTATAAAAGTTTGTACAGAGAGTTCTGAAACACTTTATGTATGGGTGCATCTTGTATATCTAAGATGTCACTTCACCTTATCCATTCGAAGAATTGTATCATGATCGGGCAACGATGTTCCAATCCGGATTGACATATTAAAATTGAATACTCTGATTCAACATGACAGTGACCCTTTACGGTCTATTTCTCAGCAAAACATCAAAGAAATATGTGAAACAGAATGTATAGTGTTCCATAAAATCATAGCCAAGACATTTCCTATCATATGGGAATGGGCGGAGGTCGAAAGCAAATTGATATGAGGAAAATACTATTAATTTAATGGAACAAAGTTTCAAATGCCAGATCTGACCAAAATTCGTACTACTTGTTAATGATACATAGGTTCTGAAAACAGCCTCAGATGCTAGAGGCAGAGCACAAATTCTAATACAAAAGCAGGAAAAAAATAAAGTTTTTATATTTATTAATAAAAATGCAAATACTGAATATATTAAATCCACATAGGAGGTAGATATGTGATACCAAAAAATTTACAGAAAGATAAAACTTTCTGTTTATTTAAAATAATTCCTCTAAATAACTTAGCAAATATTATCTTGAATGAAATTTTCCTTAACCGGATAATTTTTAAAACATGTACATTATTAGTGAAAAAAAAGATAAATAAGAATGAAATATTGAAATTGAAGTTTTAAACTCTAAAATTCTAATTCATTCCCATGCGTAAAATTAAAAATGCACATTTGTAGGCACTCATACAAATGTATCTATATGCTGACATTAATTTTTAAGTACATAAAAAATGTTCCTTTATAAAACGTTTAAGACATAAAAATAAAACTAGTATATGTCTTCCACTGCTTTCCCCAGACTTTGTAACTTTAAGAAAAATTACTTAACTTATTAAGTAGCTCTTTGTTAACTAAGGTTTAAGATTCAAATATATGGATTTCTTTCCACAAATGAGTTCCTGAAACATTCGCTTCCATCTGAAGTTTAATTGAAATACATAATTATGATGTGTGTATAGAAAGTAGCGTTTCCACTTCTCTCCCCAGTGTAATCTAGAGTTAAATCAACTGTAAATTAATGTACAGGCGCTTATCTCGAATAAAACACCTCTGATTAGGAACTCGCCAGCTCTTTCTGTAAATTAGAGCGTTTTAATGTCGCAAACCTAGTTTAGTAAAATAGATAGAGATAAATAAAGTTATATTGGTAAGTTTCAAAATAATTTATTCAGAGTAAAATGGATGTAATTTAAAAAATCTATTTCCTTACAGATTTCGTATTTGAATACACCTTGTGTTTCTGCATAAGTGCATTACGAATAAAATTATCGAAAACTGGAAACGAAGCGTGTTAGATTTAAATGAGTGAGGAAACTGTGAAATAAATGCAATGCACACTCCAAAGCAATTCATTTGGTTGAAAATATTACTATTTCTATGTTTATAAAGTTTATGAAATAGTACTGTCTACTCAAGTAAAGTGTAGAAATGGTGCTTAAAGGGAAATGGAATTAAGCATTCATGATAATGGCCGTACGTCTCAGCGCTATAAATCTTCAATTTTATATCAAACTTTTAACTCTGTACCTAATAGTTTAGACTAGCAAAAGCCTGAACATGCACAATTTTCTTTTTGAAGGATAAAACAAAATTTTGTCTCTATTATTAATGCCTATAATATGGAATTATTTGTGAATATTAAGGATATAAATAAGCACTGATATATTACACAACCAGACCTAAATTTTTAACGTGTTTTTCAAAACACTTGATGCTTACTTGTGTCCATATCTTTAATAGAGAAAGCAGCATTGCCACTTTATTAGCGTGAACTGTGAAATATGATTAGTGCAATTAGCGACTGTAACTTGAGGTAAATTTGTAAAGCGTTGCACAATTTCCCTCATGTAATTTTTCAAGCTTATACAACGTATCATCTGTCTAGTACATAAGATTTGGCTCAACATCTTGTTTCGGCTTCAATTTGATACAGGATATCAATCACTAGCTTGATAAATTTTCGCAACTGAGAATATCTCAAGGAAAAATGAATGGAACCGGAAACAGCCACTGTCAAAGCAAGCGAACTGAAACATTACGCTCGTGCATTTGGCTGCAAAATTTGATAGGAGGTTTTACTCATCCTTATATGTATAACTTCTACAGTATATTTAGAATTGTTTAAGAAATTAAACGTATACTTTTATCACAAATTCATAATCACATTACTTGATAAATAACTACAACTGAAACTAAACTACTTTTTCTTCAGGGAATCACTTGTCGCGACGACATTTGTCCATCAACATCACGAGGTCTTGCTGGCTACTTTATTATGGGACACCATTTAGGTGAGCCAGCATTGTTCCCTATGAAGGAACAACAAGAAAAGTCCAAGCCTTAGTCGGGAATCGAAACCAAGCTCTCTGTGTGAAAGCTCACGATACTACAATGTAATTAAGACTAATCAAAAATTGTGCAAAATGCTATAAAGACACCAATAAAAGTGAAACCCACCCTAAGAACGTTCCTTACCGCAATCAGATGGTGAATGACTCGGTGACTTGCTTCCATATCCAGAGGTGTGGATTCGATTCCCATGGTTCGGTGACAGTCGTTTTAATGACACTCAGCCACAATGCAAAATGTTAGGAGACCTATTAGAATAGAGAGAAACACTATTCGTAAAAGTTTAAAAGTAGAGACTCGTAAAAAAACAACAAATGGGACAAAGAGAACGCGTAAAATTGGATTTTCAATTATTGTTCGGAGTATATTGACTTCGAAAACGAGTAGCATGAGTTCAGTTTCGAGTTTAGCAAAGGTCACATACGACAGATGTATGCTAGAATTTGTATAGGGAATTTGATAATAACTTAATTCATCTTGATTAATTATAAAAAAATATATCAACATAAAGATTTCGTTGCAAGGGATAATGGTCGAAAAAAATATAGCTTTTTAGAAATTAATTAGAATGAATTAATAAAAGAATTAAAAATTAATAAATAAAAGAAATTAACCACGTTTTTATAATAGGTAAATTCCCTTAGTATTAATAATATATTATGAATAAACTGAGTACTATAATTTTAATCTCTACCAGGAAAAAAATGTTTGAAAATATATATCTTTTTTAATGTTTAAATACTATATATTGACGGGGGAATCAGATACTTTACCTGAATATCATTGTATTAGTCTGGAATATGAAAATAAAATTATATGTTGTTTTTGTGTTGTGGCTTATGCCCCTTGACCGACAGTATATCGCATCAAGTCCATAAAGGCAGAATGGTGCGGCGCCGGTTTCGAATAGCACCACGAGTGTCGGAGTCTGACTTTGTTAAAGGACTAGTCCCGTAATTTTTAACCGAGTCAAGTGATGAGACCGGTACACTTGACCCCCCACCTCCAGTGGTAAATTTTGAGAGCATGGAGGACATTGCAGCCCCGACAGATTTTTCGTGCACCAGCCGCCATTAGTGTACATGGCGGTGGATTTGTCAGTGGCTGGCATCGAACCAAAGACGTATAAAATTATAAAATTAGTGTGATCCTTTTAAAAAGCCTCTCTGAAGAAAAATAATTTTAGTTTAATATCTTATTGACTTAAAAATCTCTGATTAAATTTGATTAAGCGATATAGGTGTATTAAATTTTTAGACTATCCTTTAATATTCATTTAATTCCATACCAATATGGCACTCTTGTTATTGTCAACAATGAAATTTACGCATACTTGCGATATTTCTAATTATTCTGTTTAAGTTATTGTTATTTTATTTACTGTTACAAGACTTGTAAATAAACTACTATATTTTTTGCAGCTAGTCGTTCGATAAAATCCTTAAGGAAATATTTCCAATATTACAGATCAATGAGTATTAAATTTTGTTATCATGAGTTTTTACAACTACCTATAATTGTTCCTTTGCGAGTTCTATCATTCAATTCACTGTAGTCTTTATTGATGTAGATCATGATTCAGCAAAAATTACTTATTACGTTTTGCTTATTTAGCTTCTAGGAAACTTTTTTTAATGATTATTTTCACGCAAAAAAGAAGTTATGATTAGATAAACTTATGATCTTCGCAATTTTCTCTTTTTAATATGTCTCTTTAATATGTCTCAATACATTAGATATTGAGACAATCATTAAATATTTCCTATATAGTTAAGTATCGTAAAAGGTATTAAAAATAGCTTAGAATGGCTTAAACCGCAATTTTCTGTACATATTGATTTGTTTAAATTAATGTATAGTCACTTAGAAATTGTTTAGTATTCTAAGTTACGATTAGATACACTTATGATTTTCACATCTTTCTTGCTTAAATATATACATTAAATATTAATTCCCGGGTCATTAAATATTTCCTTTATACATAAGGCTTGTAAAAGTATTAAAATATACTCATTGAAAGGCTTCTAGACAACGTTTTGTATTGATTACATTGCGTGTACGCAGATGTATATTTGTTAATGTAGAGAAACTGTAATAAATAGTTTCATATTATGACGTAAAACAATGTGACAAATTTAGCACAGCTAAAATATTTTTTGAAATCGATATTAATTATAAATGCATACTTTTTAAATCGGAAATTATGTATTAATTTAACACTTTAAAATTTTACATGTTACCTAGAATTATTTTATCTATCCTTTGCAAATCGATTGTTAGAAAATGGGAATAAATTTTCAATATTATTTGCACGTTATCACTCTTATAAAAAGAAGCTGTAGATACGCCATATTTAATAATATGAGTTATGACGGAAATACAATTTAAACGACAGATAAGCATTTTCTAAAAAAACACATTTTTATGATTTTTGTGCACTAGTAACTCGTTTATGATTTAGACAATAAAATTTATTTTTTAGGAGACCGCATATACTTTCACGTTTTTTACCTTCAACCATATATTTACTTCTTATATTTTCATAAGTGTGAACGGTAACAGCTGTGTTTTCTTACTTATGGCGTAAAAATGTCACTTGCATATATGAAAAGCTGTGTTTTCAACTTTATTCACGCACTGTGATTTTTCTATCTACTTGTTTTCCTAAAAACATTATACAATGATTTTCTTTTTTGATGCATTATGTATGTACAGTTTTCTGGGAGAAAATGTGTTCTTGTAATTTTCTTCTACTTTTATTTAAAGAAAAGAGTTGGAATTGCGGGCGTGAGCTGATAATGGAGTCTAAAATGATAAAACTTGGTCATGGAGTATCAGGTTTTATTTTCTCTTGCACTCTTACTTGCGAAACAGGTTTAAAGATTATGATGAAACTTCTCACGATACAGAATATTTATTTTACATAACATTAAATTATTCTATGTAAGAAATACCAGAAAATATAGTGCTTTTTTAAGTTTGACATTTTTAAATGCAAAGTAAACTTTAAATATTCAAAGATTATAATTTTAACTGGCAAACATATATTTATTTTGACTCATATTTTAAATTCTTTCTTTCCCTAAAACATATACTTTGCTATAATACTTTATACCATAAGACTATTTAATATTCAAAATTAGGAAGATTTAATTTTAAAAGCCTCTTCTGTTGTAAAGTAACTTTACATCAGTTGTAAAGTAACTTTACAACTGATATCAACACAAATGTTAAGTTCTCACAGCAGGTTCACGGGAAAAAAATATTGTCTTAAGTGATGCACCCATAGAGAAGTAAAGAGTGACATACTATAATACCGATGTTACTCTTTAAAGGTTCACCAAATTTCTAGCAACATTAAGTGGACATGTGACCTTCAACTTCGTTTTTTTTTCAAATTTTCAATTTTTAACTCCATATACAAAATGAGAATAATTAATATTCTTTTTACTACATTGAAGACACTTATAATTCACGAATACGTATTTTGGGGCGGAATAGGGCATAATTTTCAAAAATATTTGAAAAATGCTAGCGTTTTCCAAAATGCTCCTTGCGCATTCCATATAATTTTAGAACCTTAAAATTTTTCCGTGCAAGTTTACCGTATAAATATAAACAAAACTGTGCTTTGAATATTTTTGCATGAATCATAAGCCAAAAAATATATATTTTTATTCTGTCTGTTATTTTTTTTATGATTTTACATCTTTTTACTTAATTGCATAATCTGTATATTTCGAACATATTTGTGGTTTCAAAGAATTATGCCCAGTTTAGTTTTGTGAGAAACTCTTCAATTAACAAATCCGAGAAATTTGGTAAAAATCGAAAGGAAATGAATGGGGTTCCATGGAGCATTTTGAAAAATGCTGTCATTTTTTATTAAAAATTTTTTAAAAAAGGTCTTTTTCTAAATCTGAATACTTATTTGAGAATTTTAAGTGTGGTTAATCTATTAAAAAATACTATTAGATATTCTCATTTTTGATGTAAAACTTAAAATTGAAAATTTAAAAAAAGAGTTGAAGGTTCCATGTCCCCTTAAGTCATAATTCCCTTCTTTGTTTGAATACTTAATGCAATTGGAATCGTTTCATTCATCATTACGCTTACTGTAAACGAAATCCAAACAAATTTCTCTTTAATTGTGTAAAGAGAAAAATTAAGCTCTGTTTGCTAATTTATTGTTGTATCAAAATAGCTTGGGCAATTTTAAATAAAATATAAATAACTTATAGATTATGCGTCAATTAACATTAGCCCTTACACAAAATTAGTTAATGTTTCGGATATTTTATTATGATAGAAGTATTTACCAACGGATTACCGTGATGAAAAATATTGAGATTTTTTTAAGAAAGTAAATCGTGGAGCGTGACATTTTTATATTAAGGGGATGGTGGACTTTCAAATTACCAAAAATCGAGCAAAAATTGGAATTTTTTGGGGGGATGTATTAATATTTTAAAAACATGTAAATAATGGAATGAAATGCATTTAAGATATGTAGTGAAAAGTAAAATGAAAACTTGGTGGCTTTACAAAAGTTAGTATTAAAGGTAGGTGAAAAAACATGTTTTAAATGTATTTTTCTCAAAATGAGTAATTTCCAGATTTGCAAGTCTTTAAAATGATCCTCGCGTCATAATTTTTGACGAAAGTTTATGAAATTTATAATAAAGACTCCTGTAATACATGAAAATAAAGTTATGTATCCATTTTAGGATTCGAGGTCATTAAGGTTATCAAAGTTTAATTTAAGTGTACAAAAGTACAAAAATTTCAAGAAAATTCAGAGTACAAGCATAAAAATATTTCCTGAAAATTAACTATTCAACGAAAGTACAAAAAAATACATAACTCTGTTCAGAAAGTATTTATAAGCAATATAAATGCAAAATTAAGGGGAAAAGTTTAAAATTGTGTCGCAAGGAGCATTTTAAAGAAGGGTAATTTAATTTCAATTTTTTAATTATAAAATATTTATTTTAAATATCTATAAAATCTTATAAGGTTTTTAATATTGTTAGACTTTAATGAATATATAAGCAAAGTTTCATATCTCTGTGGCAAAAATTTCAAAAATCGCTGTGAAAGGTCCACCATCCCCTTAATTAATCACGATTTTTTCTTTAAGACTACGTATTTATAGTTCCACAATAAATCTCAATAGGTCGCTAAAATGTTTTTGTTACACAGAATATGAGAAATATATATTTTTATGATATATTTATGATAATTTTAAAAAAAAGTCTCAAGAGGAACATTTTTCTTTATCTAGTGCCTTTTTGAAATATTTTTATTAAACTAGTTTTTCTCAGATTAATCCAGAGAGATTTTATGACAGGTAGTCGAAATGATAAAGAGTTTTTAGAACATTTTCTATTTCCAAAATTCTATCAACTGTATTTAGGGAAAAAAACGATTCTTTTATCAGTAGATTTAAAGGTACATTGTTGTCTCATAAAGCAGTGTTCGTCAGTTAATTATGTTATGATCAAAACGTGTGAATGAAATTTATTCTTGGCAGTGCGTTGTTATAGTAATTAATTAAATTAATATATTAAACGATAAATTGATGTATTTAAAGACTTAAGTTTACCCTAATAGATTTTAAAATTTTTCCAGCGAACAAAACTATTGTAGTACAGTTTTGCGTTTTTTTGTACATTTAAGGAAGTAGTCCATTTCATTCTTAATAAAATCATGATTTTTTTTTTAAATTTCGACGCAAATATTCTTTTTTTCTGTTATTGATATGTTCTCTAAAGATAATTTGTTATCCCTAATGGAACACATGTAGCGGAAATCATGCGTTGCTCTTCATTTTTGTATTCGATTGCGTTTTTATTGGATTTTTTCCCCTAAAACATAAAAAATTTCCACATAAGCAGTAACTTCATATATGTGATCTCATCGGCGAAACAACATTTCGTAAAACTCGAGAGAAAAGCAGCATAACAAGTTGTAATGAGCATAAAATGTTTAGAAAGAATGAGTAATTGTCAAACTAGTAGAAAACGTCTATCGTTCAGAGCATAAAATAGGTTGTTGCAATGTCTCCTTGATTTTATGTGTATAAGAGTTATCAGTGGAATTTATGAGTAACTAATTAGAAAACCCATATCTTTAAAAATATTTCATTTATCAATTGTCAATACGGATAAATAAAACAGATGTTGCGTTAAAAAAAAAGCTCTGTGCATCAATTGGAAACTTTAAAAGAAGCTTTTTTTCTGTTTTATATTTTTAATCCTTTCAACGATTCAAATTCTAATAACGTAGAATATGATTGAAGAAATGTTTTCATATTTTTTGTGTCTGTTGCTATTTCAGTATATTTAAAAAGTTATATCAAATTGTTTGTTGAATTGAAAAAACATTTAAAAACTTAATTATATTTTGAGATGTTCTGCCCCAAAAAGTAGCAAAATCCGAACACAAGTTACATAAAATGTCGAAAGAAAAATAATTTCAATTAGAATTAAACAAAGATAATATGTTCAGATTCTAATTAGCATTGAAATAAGATTTTGATCAAGTAGTTAACACTTAAAAATATTGAGTTTTTAAATTTTTAAAATTCACCACTTTTAGGTCATTTTACAAAATTAAATAAAAATAAGTACAGAAATGTTTTAATCAATATTTCAAAGTTAAAATGAAATCTAAAAAAAAGCGATGAAGTAAATTTCAAACTCGGTGTTGTCCCTATAGACAAAAGAAAACATTTCTAGTATGACGAAGTTTCACACATGATTTCTTACCTTGAAAACAATTTTATCATCTTTTTTTGTATCGTGCCAACATATAAAAGTTTTCACCTATGTACTGAACTTTTCTTATACGAGCGTTTTCTTATATGAATAATCTTTCCGGAACTCTGGTTTTTTTTTGTCTGCACGCATTTCGCAATGTTTTTTATGTCTCGAATACGTGTTTCTATAAAGATCGTTGTAAATATAGAAATACTAAGACAGTATAAAATTTTGTTTGATAGAATTAAAATCTAAATTTTAACACATTTAGTTTTTAATATACCTGCTGAATCAATAGTTGACTCAATTTTTATTATTTTTAATACTTAGTTATTTCAAAACAATTTAATATCAGGATTTATAAAAAAAAACTATATATAAAAATGTTTATCACTTTCTAAGGCAACAAAAGCCTTTTAGCGGAGTAATTTCGGGACCTTTTCCTCTACACGAATTTCGTAATGCTTTATGCCATTTCATAAAGATCATTGTAAGGTTAAAAATACTTGAGCAATGTCAAATTTTGATTAATATTTCAAAATTCCAGTTTGGTCTTTTCCTGAATCAATAGCTTTAATAGCATATATTATTTTAAATTTTTATTCATAGAAAAGGTTTTAGGGTATATTTGTCTTTAGGATTTTAAGCATTTTACTTTAAAAATATTTTATCATTTTAAAATTTAAAAAAATATTTCAACACAGCATTTCATTTTTTAGTATTCTTTTAACTATTTTTTCTCACAAATTGAAAAATACACATTTCATGAATACGAAAGCAATTATAAAATTCATACACTGAACTTTCTATAAATGACTGCCTAAACTGAGACAATTTCTTTTCGGGATGTTCAAATGCACTCATAGATTCAATAAAGCATTATAAAAGTATTCAAATTATGAAACATTTTTTAAAATGTTTGTTTTGTCGTTTTATATATTTAGTTTTTAAAATAGGGTAAATTATTTTATAACTATTGTTAAAATACTCTTTCTACTATTCCATCCTCTTACAGTATGAATAAAATAATTGCATTTTCAACTGTTGAAGAACAAAGATGACTATCCGCATTGGGCATCATTTTTTGTTTGAAAAAATATATAAAATGTTCTTAAAGACGTTCAGGGGGTGTTTTTACTTTTCAAAAGAGGCCCTATAACAACATAAATATCTGAAGATAAAATGAACACAATAAACATAAAAGAAAGTGAATATTTCCCTATTTAACATATTACACCATTAATACGAATCGAATTTGCTAGAATTATATATATAATAGCCGTTGTCTCTGTATAACACTTCCGGGCTGTACTCATCTTTCAATTGAAGCCCTCAGTAAACAAACAGCTGGTTAGGCTTAATTTCAATTTCAGATGTGGATCAGATTTTTTTCTTACCTAAAAACTAATATCTTCTCCATCAAATCAAGTTTGTTCAGCCTATTTTTCTATAAAACATTCAGAACTAAAAAAAATTGGATGCTTTTAGATGTATATTTAACAGTTTTTAAAAATCTGTTCACTTTTGCGATGAATTCTGAAAGAAACACACTTGAATGTGAATGAATCAAGTAGCTCAAGTATTCATATCGCGTAGTGAGCTGTAAAAAACTGGATGGCAGTCTACTACTCCATTTACAAGAAAAACTAAATAAATAAAAAATAATGAAAGGGTTTGCTTTTACAAGGTGTGGATTAAATGCAATATTTTAGATAATTCGGGATATTTTTTAACTTTCATATACTTTTTCCATTATGACGTCATTATTAGTATTATGACGTCAAAATGACGGGTTACCTTCTAGTTAATAAATAATTAAACTACTTTTTATCTTTTGAACGTGCGTATGTTTGAATTGTTAATTATAATGGCCATTTCATTCTTAAATTTATAAAGGAAGAATTTCAAAAAAATGAGAAATAGCAACATAAAATGTAATTTTATGTTGCTATTTTTCCCTAAGTAATTTATATCTGTGAATGACGGCTAATATCGTATAGTGGTTAGTATCGTAAAATCCCGAAAAGTGGGCTCGGTTTCGAATTCCTGGGGCCTGTGGGATCAATGTTGGTTCACCTCAATAGTTGTCATTTTATAAAGAAGCCAAGAAATTCGCGGGCGAATGTCCTCAAAGCAAAGTATTTGCCCCGTTGGGAGGAAAAATTTCTTGTGAAGTAATTCGTATTTACTCCCCGTTGTTAGTAGAGTATATCCAAAAGTTAAAAACATAGATCTGCAGCTTTAGAGAACAGAACAATTTTGTAAACTTGTCTATTTTGTCTGATCTTCATTGAAAATATGCCAAACTTAAGAATGTTTTTCAAGACTTTGTAAATTGAGATTGGCAGTATTTCAAGAGAATGCATTAAAACGTTTTCACACAAATTCTTCCAAGGCTCTAAGCATGACAAAAACTTAAGGAAGTATAAGTATTAATAATTTTAAATCAATTGATTTAATTATTTAAGTGTTAATAATTGTAATTTTTGATACTTAAAATTATTAATATTTAAATAGTTCAATCACTTGAATCTAACATTTAGAATGAATTTTAGAAATTGTTTTATTTTAAATGAAATGACGTAATACACACACACACACACATATATATATATATATATATATATATATATATATATATATATATATATATATATATATATATATATATATATATATATTAATCCCAATTGCAATGTATTTTTTCTCACTTCAAAAACAAATAACAATAATTTTAGTAAAAATCATAAACATATACAGAATAAAATCTATCGGACACATTTCTCAGAAGCAAATGTATGTAACAGGTAGAAGTTCGAAAAACTATTTTTGGATAAAAATAATTATTCATTATTTTAATACAAAAACAAGAATTTATATTCAGGAAGAGTAAAAAATATATTTCGCCTAAACATTATATTTCACAAATGGGAAACATAAACACAATCTAAATCTTTCGTCTCATATTGCAAACATTGTTAAAATACAAATATAAAGCAGAATTTGTGAGCTTAAATACTTCTACCTGCCCAATAAACCTAAATTCTTCTGAAAAAGACCCATGAATCACAAGCTACATATAAAAATCCCTGCAATATATCAAAGGAAATTTTCTAACTCTTTCACCATTAAGTTCAGAAACAACAATCGCCAAAGCTCCTACCATTATCTCAAAAATTGCCAGAAGAAAGGAAACTGTAACAAGACTTTAAAGAGTGGAACTCAAACAAAACACTCTCTTTCGAAAAATAGAAGAGTTTTTGGAGTTTACATGTTACCGATAGTGTTTAATGCACAGAGTTGTAAAAAAGAAATCTTTTTGATAAATGGCAAATATGCAGAATACCTAAAATTCCGTATAAAGGATAAAGTACTCAGGCTTGGTTTATTCATTGAGGAATCTTTGCCTAAACTATTAATTATTGCTTTAGGTAACAGTTTAGCATCATCCCTTTTACTCTTACCTATTAATATTAACCAAATAAAGTGGAAGCAATATTAAAAAACAATATTTTTTTATTTATTTTAATATTTCTAAATAAAAAATATCAGAATAATTTTAAATAAAAAAACTATTTTATCATATTAAATATACTTTATACTACATTTTTATATTTAGTACAGATATAAAAATAATCTTTTGTGCAGCTTTTTTTTCCTGATCATTTCACCATATATTTACCACTTCTATTTCAAACAGAACTTTAGATTTCTTCTTGTTTCACGTATCTTTCATTAGGTGTTCATTAGAACATTCTGTAAAATATTAACCTCACAATCAAAACAGTTTTAACGTTTAACTCCTATCTCCGTCTTTAATAATGCTTTTCACTTTAATGAGGTTAAAATACTCTGTTTTTAAATTATATGCAATATTTACATAACTAAACCATGTTTTAGATATATTAATCTCTGTGAGCGATTAAGGGCCTGTTCACATAGGAGTCCGTTGCGTTGCGTTAAGGAAAAGATGACGTTGAGACGCAAATAAACCAATCATAGGCGTTAAAAATTTCATTGCTAATAGTTTGGAGGCCTATGATTGGTTTATTTTCGTCTCAACGTCATCTTTTCCTTAACGCAACGCAATGGACTCCTATGTGAACAGGCCCTAAGAGTAATTGTCCGTTAAGGGCAATAAAAAGTAAGACTAAAATTTAAGATTGAACATTTTTTCCTTGGATTTTCAAGTTTTTTCTTATAACATTTTACTGAATAATCAATGACATTTTTCAAATGAAGCAACTTTTATTAGCTGATGTTTTTTTACTATTATGTTGGATATCATTTCAATAGTTTACTCATTAAGATACATTTGATGTCTATGCTTACATTTTGATATCTAATCAGAGTTTGCCACGATTTACTTTTCAAAATGATCTGGTCTTCAGAAACATCCATTAACCCTTTCAGGGGCAACAACCTACACTGTTTGCATGGTGCAGATTTTTTCCCGATTTTTTTAACCTAAAAATTTTTGAAAATTTTTCCAATTAAAGATTGAAAGATGTTTTTAATTCTTTAAACTGATAACAGATAGCAGCACTAGCCATGTTTCTGCTCATTTAACTGTAATACATTGAATGCAAGGGAAAAAAGGACAAGATTTAGGCGTTTGCACTGTGCAAACGGCGCCCTTCAAAGGGTTAAGTAGAAAGAAAGGCCTTCTGTCAACCATTTTTTGTCTTCTGTATACTGTGTTAATAACTGCATCAGATACATAAAATCATTAAAAATTAATTTATTTATTACGCATTTAATAATTGGAACTACAAAGAATATTCTGGATCAATGTTTTTAGGATGCACATTTCGTATTAAGTTCTCGAGAAATTAGCCGTATAAATACGCCTCATAAAAATTGTCGTAAACGAAAGATATAAATAAAAGACTTCATTTATAATATTTCATTTGGATTCGTTAGTTTTTATTCCCAGTTCAAATCGACATGGACGCAAATTCCCTGGATCGGAACGCTTTATTTAGCCTTTAATATGACTGTCTTAAAAATATTACTAATTTTAAATAACATATTGGTCTATATTGTTTCATATTTTGTATTTCCAATTACATAATTGAATTATTATAGTGTTAAACACATGTACTAGGGCTTCCAAGAAAAATGTCAGCGTAAATATATTATTAGTACTGAGATCCCTCGCATGCTATCCAATCTTCCAATTATTCAGCAGATAAATCATATGGATTTGTCATCTGGTGAGCAAATCCCAAGAAATGAGTATAATAGCTTGGAAGATCAATGTGACATCGTGGATTACTCTTAATTATAGAACAAAACAGATATATTTTCACAGGGAAAAAACGGTATTACTTATTATGGTAAATGAATAGTCTTTAAAGTATTTTAAGTCCAAGGATATATATTTTTTCTACATGCCATATTAAATGCTTTTCTTTATCCTTCTACAAAATGAAACAAAATTATGGTTAAGGGGACAGTGGACTTTTATAATTGTGAAATTTGTCCAAAAATTCGATTTTTTTTATTTTATTGAATTGTGAAAGTACGCACGAGTAGGAATGTGTTGCAAAAATAATTTTTAATTTCTGTGATTACTTTCCTAGTTATAGGCATTTGTATTTAATTTAGATATTATGTGGTTACTAATAGCAATAACTTTAAATGCATTTTTCCCAAAATAAAAATTTTCATGTCTTACGAATATTGGAACTGCTCCAGGCGCATTTCTTATTATCGTATTGCTTTGAAATTTAAGTTTTATATACTTAACAGTATATCAAATAAATTTTATTGAAAAAAATTATGCTTCGTAGCTCAGAATTTCTAAATTTTGTACTTGAAAAAATGATTTATAGGTATTTTGAATAATAAAAAGGGTGTTTTCACTATTATTATTTTTTTCTCTTTATATTTTTAATGAATGCTTAAAATAAGCAATAAGTTTCGTTGTTAGTTCTATAAGGTATCCTGTAAATAAAAATTACCATGTTATATGCAAAAGAAATGCGCATGGAACATTTTTAATTAGGCCAATTTTTGATATAATTAATAATTCATAATTCATAAATTATCAATATTTCATCTTTAAATTTTAACCACATTTACATATCTATGGTACTAATCACATATTCAAATTTCAAGCAAATCCATTCCAAACAAAAAAAGTTAGGTTTGAAGGTCCACTGTTCCCTTAAGGAAGAAAATAAACATGCACGGTTATCATTTACCTTTTTCGACCACACTGGCCTGAAATTGGACCATACTAGGGTGAAAACTGCTGTACAAGGTGCATAAAGGTAGTAGATATATGAGAGTGGAGCCAGTTCTTTTAAATTTATGTAAGTAGCGACAGCTGAAACAATGTATTCTGATATTGCTGACGATGATTGAATGTTTTATCTCTAGCGTACAGCTAGAGATAAAATATTCTCTCTTAAGAAATATTGATATGCTCCGCTTTGAAATTTAGAAGTGGTAATATTCAACAAATGGAGAAGCTAGATAATCCCACATGAACGCTCGTTATTAAAAATAGTACGTACAATAATCAGAATTAGATGCAGATGTAGAAGAGTTACACAAAGTGACACTAGGAGTCTGAAGTGCCCCAATTTTCAAAAGAACAGACAGGTCGAACACTTTGAAAAGATGTAAACAATAACCCATGGAGCTCTATCACAAATATTTCTCAAATATGATGGAGGTTGAGAGGTGGAACATGTGACAGCCGATCGGTGTCAACACCTGCTGACATGGTATAATGGTTAGAGTCGTGAGCTTCCAGACGGAGGCCTTTGTCCACATGTTGTCCTCTCATAAAGAGCAATTTTGACTCAGCTAAATGGTGCTTCCTTAATCAAATAGCCAGCAAGACCTCGTGGTATTGACGGGCCAATGTCGCCGAGCCAAGTGCCTGCCGGAAGAAATAAAAATAGTTTTAATTGTAGGTATTTATCAAGTAACGTGATTCTGAATTTGTGATAAAACATATCTGTTTAATTTCTTAAATAATTCTGAGTATGCTTTAGAAGATAGATATATATGTAATATCATAGCAATAGGCATCGTTGGAACAGCTGATACTGGAACACCTGTAAAGGAATTCTTGGGACGCAGTAAACAGGCGACTGAATTAACACAGATTTATTTGTCGTTTTATACGTAGTTCCCCCATAGGAAGGGAGCTAGACTTTGTGATACATTCTATGTTCAAACATTATCAGGAAGAGCGCGGCTTTTAGCCGTGTTCACATTTTATATCGGGAACATACAGAAGACTTGGTGTAAGCAATAATCCTTATGACGCTATGCTACGTCATGGACTAGGGCGTGTCCGATGATTCTTATCGGTTCAGTCTCCCTAGACAGAGGCTGTTCTAAGTCTATCAGGATATTTCTCTGTCTATAGGGGAACGAAGGGATTAACTACTGCAAACTTTAAGAGCTATTATATCATCATTAGAAATGGAATAAATTATGTTTTATAGGAATATAGACAAGTCAGATAATTAATATAAAAATTATTTTTATATTACATCTCCCCCTCAAAGAAAAAGAAATTCCCCATGCCAAACAAAAAGAAAAAAATTAATTTTCCTATTCTGACAATTTAAAAACTGAACCTATCCACCAACTCTTCTGTGTACAAAACTAACATTCAGAACTCTGAATGCTCAAGCACAATACAACATAAATATATAAGACGTCTTGAAGAAAAAACATGTGGTAACAAGTGGTGACAACCATGGTTGTTTTGTTTTTTGGCTTATACAGTCTTTTGCAGAGAAATTATTGTCCTTTCACTGCTGAGCCAAATAAAAATGAATACAATTGCACTATCATAATACTGAAAAAAAATTGCAATACAACAATACGTAAAAAATACAACCCTATAATAATATACAAACATACATACTTTATTTACATTATTCGTGACTCAGTTTTAATTTTTCTGGTGCATGGTATTTTCGTAACTTCGAAACATGCACAACTTCTGAAGATTCTTGAGAGTGGGTATTTTTCTTATTAATTTCATAATTAACGTCAGAAATTTTGCTAAGGATTTTATAAGGACCACTGAAAACTGGAGACAGTTTCCTAGTATTAGGGTATTTAAATTCTTCATAAATGACTGACTCATTAGGTGTAAATTGTATATCCACAAATCTAGCATCGTAATGTATTTTATTCCTTTCATGGTAATGTTTTGTTCTCTGAACTGCTATTTTTCTCGCCTCTTCAACAGGAGGATAAATACTTTCCTTTAACGGATTTGTATATGGAATTGTGCCATACATTAAATAGGCTGGAGGAAATTTAGTAACGGAATGAGGGGTCAAGTTGTATTCGTGAGTTACTTCCTTTAGTAATTTAGGCCATGGAACTTTTGTAGATGATTCATTAATTTTACATTTTAAACGTGTGATTATTGTTTGGCCTAATCTCTCCACTTTGCCATTAGTTTCTGGTCTGTGTGCTGTAGTCAATAGTTGTTTAACGTTATAATGCTTAAGAAATTTTTTAAAATGAGAAGATGTGAAAGCTGGATTTCTATCATTTAAGATACTCTTTGGCACTTGAATTTGAAAAATTTGGTTTAGGAAGTTAGTGTAAGTTTCTGTTGTAATTGATTTTGAAGCAAAAGCCCATATAAATCAAGTGTGATGGTCAATAATTAACGTCAGGTATTTTTTAGTTGAATTGTAATGGTTAAGGCCACCCACACTATCAATTGCAATCAAGTCAAATGACTTGTCAACCGGAGGCATTAATTGCAAAGGTCCAAATCTTTTTTGTTTTCATCTTTTTTATAAACAAGTGTTACTGGTGCCGAAAATGGAGACGAACTTTCTTTTATGATATTGGCTTTTAATAACTCTTCAATTTGAGTATCAATTTCTTCTTGTTGTTTTGGTGAAGTTTTATATGCGCGTAACGAAACTGGCAAATCGGAAGTGAATATCACTCTTTGGGGTTCTATTCTTACTGATCCCACGTCATATTTATTTTTCGCAAATATGTCTTTATATTCCTCTAAAAGTTCTTTTATTTCGGAACTTCCTACATTTTCACTCATTTTCGTTTTTTCCTCGACTGTACTCTGATAATGTGTGCACCCATTACCAGAATCCATCTCGGAAACATTCGAAAATGTTAAAACTTTTTTATTTTTAGACTTTGTCTTTACTTCCTTTTTCTCTTTAACGTTATTAACATTTAGCTCAACATGATTTTCAGGCATGATATGCAAAGACAAATCGCTGCATTCAGAACTAGAGAAAGTGATCAGTTTTCTCCCATCCTGCTCAACAATTTGGTTCGCACAATTAATTACCAAACGAAAATCAACACAACTCTTTAAACCCAAGAGGGCATATGGTAAATCGGTGTCAAGTATGAAAAACTCTGCCGATTTAACAATATTACCAATTTTAAGGTAGAGATTGCATGTTTTGTTAAGCTGTATTAGACCTTTTGTTTGTTTCACGTTTATCACTTTATTTTCTCTAATGGGAACATTTAATTTTTCAACAATTTTACTTGGAATTATATTAAGCGAAGATCCAGTATCAATATTTAACCATATCTTATTGTTTGAACTCGAGTTATTTTCATTGTTTGTTTTTCTTTTATTATGTACGTACGTTTTGTTTTTTGTGTATCCGGATACTATTAATTGTCACTTTTCGGTTTGTGGCTTAGGCGCTGCAATTTCAGACGTAGATGGTCTATTGATGCAAGAGAATCCCCAATGATAAGAATTCATGATCCCTATGTTTGCGCAAAACTTACAGGGGTTGGGGGGCATCTCTTGCACCGCATGCGTCGTTTGAGCCTTTGCTGGTTTTGAATTATTATACCTTCGTGGTGTAATTTTCTTGTTCTTACTACATTGGAAAGATTTGTGTCCTAGCTGTTGACAAATAAAACAACGGATTTCCGGTTTAAGTTTTTCTGTCTTTCCATTCGTATAGGGTACCTGATGGAACGGTACTTTTACTTTGTCCATGTCTTTGCGAATTTGTTCGTAAATTTTCAATTTATTTTTAAACTCAACTAAATTCTCACATCCATATAAAATGGCTTTGTTCTGTGTAGTGTCATTAATCCCGTTAATGACGTAAGTGATTAAAGCACCTTCGTCTATATTACTTTGATTAGCAATTTGTTTCATGGTTAAAAAATATTCTTGCATTGACTCATTATGTTTTATTTTACGTTTTTGTAGGATGTCATGTATTTCCGCCGAATTATATGTTACTTTAAACTCTTCAATTAATAATTTCTTTAGTTTGTCAAAAGAATTGACTGAAGTTTCACTACGAATGAACAGAAGTGCGTTCCCCCTAAGACAACGTTTTGCGAATAAAAATTTATGAAACTCAGATAAGGAGAATAATGCAGCATGATTTTCAAAAGTTTCAAACCATTGTACGATATTTTCATGTTTTTCTCCCTTAAAGAGAGGAATCACTGCCTCAATGTCAGAGAAGTTTACCATAATTTTTGTTTCTCCCATGTTTGACAATTTTGAATTTTTATCGACATTTTCGATTTTAGAATAACTGTTTTCCTCGTCATTACTGCTTTTGATTTCATGTTCTCTACTTGTATTATTTTTCATTTTGACTCTAAACGTTTCGGTTTGGGTATCATTTTCGTTATTACTTATAAGGTTTTCGGTTTGGGTATCATTTTCGTTATTACTTATAAGGTTTTCGGTTTGAGTAGTATTTGCGGTATTATCTGTAAGTTGTACCCCACCTGTTTCGATTTGAGTACTATTTTCATTATTGACTTTATTTGTGGATCCGGACTGAAATTCAGCATGTTCTGTTTCGAGACTAATTTCGTCTTCCGAAATGTCCTCTGCAATTATCGAATTTTTAAGAAATTCGAAATTAGATAAGCACGAAATAATATGTTTAGTAATTTCCTCTTTTTCACCTTCTCCCGAAATATTTAAAATATCACAAATCTTAATCAATTCCGCTAAATTAAACTGTTCTGAAATTTCATTCACTTTAGCTAAAAACTCTTTATCTCCAACTTCATATTTAAAGCCACAAAAATTTAAAACTCTATTACGATCTAATCTCGTGTTTCCATTTTGAAAAATGAGTTTATCTAATAACTTGACCGTTGAAGCTTTTTGCTTCTTCAAAGCTTTACAAATTACGTCAATATCCTTAAGTAACATGGTTACAATATTAATATACAAATTCCAAAATATTTACACATAAAGCAGATTCAGTTATAAACCATTATAAAACTACAGCATATTGAGATATAAACCATTTGTTAAAATTATTCATTATTCAATTCAAAAAAAAATTCCTATCCACATTTATTTATGACTTAATAAAGAAAGAAAAATTACTCACGTAATGATTCACCACTTCCTTGAACGAAAAAAAAATAATAAAAAAAATTTACTCCTTATGTACAGTTTTTGTTCATATTTCACTGGAATCGTCATGCACGAAACGAAAAAAAAATCGGCTTAGATTGTCCACTTTCGTATATTTTAATCCTGGAAGCATTGGACTCGCACTGTTCTTTGATTAATCCACAGGTAGCACTCAAATAGGAAAGTATCCAGGCTTTGGGATCCAGTTCGAACAGAAGGTTGGTCCTTTTCAAAACAAGTGTATTCACACGCAAAAACATTATTGATGTCGCAGTGGCCGTAGAAATACTGCATCGGAACTAACACCTCTTAAAACGCTGTCTGTCATCCTCCATCTGTATTCCAGCTTCCGTTTCGGTTTAGCAGGGAATTTGGCGGGTAGACACAACACATTCCTCCAAGAACGAATTTCAGCCATCGCCTGCGTCCCACAAAATTTAATCATTTTGTCTAGCCCCCTTTATTGTCCTGACGGCTTGTAATATCATAGCAATAGGCATCGTTGGAACAGCTGATACTGGAACACCTGTAAAGGAATTCTTGGGACGCAGTAAACAGGCGACTGAATTAACACAGATTTATTTGTCGTTTTATACGTAGTTCCCCCATAGGAAGGGAGCTAGACTTTGTGATACATTCTATGTTCAAACATTATCAGGAAGAGCGCGGCTTTTAGCCGTGTTCACATTTTATATCGGGAACATACAGAAGACTTGGTGTAAGCAATAATCCTTATGACGCTATGCTACGTCATGGACTAGGGCGTGTCCGATGATTCTTATCGGTTCAGTCTCCCTAGACAGAGGCTGTTCTAAGTCTATCAGGATATTTCTCTGTCTATAGGGGAACGAAGGGATTAACTACTGCAAACTTTAAGAGCTATTATATCATCATTAGAAATGGAATAAATTATGTTTTATAGGAATATAGACAAGTCAGATAATTAATATAAAAATTATTTTTATATTACATATATATACATATATATACATATATATATATATATATATATATATATATATATATATATATATATATATATATATATATATATATATATATATATATATATATATATATATGGATGAGTAAAACACTTTAAAATTAAGTTTGTCACATAAAAAAAGAACAAATAAGTTTCAACACTGTTTCTAAGAGAGAATCGAATGGCTCATACTATATTGTTTTGATTGCCGGTTCATAGAAAACTATAACAGGACCAAGTCTTGCAATAATGCTGATTAACTGGCGTCATGATTAAAGGTATGAATGTAGACAGTCGACAACCTTCTTTCTATTTGCCGTTACTGATACAATATCCAAATAATCACCATCTGCAATTTCATCCCTTTCTTGCTACATTTACCGCATATATCGATTGAATATGTTTGGAAAACTGAAACAAGACAAAACGCATGTTAGATGGTAACTCCTATAATAGCTGGTTGTTGGCTGAAAGTCAAGAGGGATATCGGAACAACTGAATATCTACGTTGGCAAACAAGATAAATCCCAAGTAAGCTAGAAGAACACTTACAATTGATCCTTTATGGCCATAGATAGGAGGAATTTCGTTTTCCTCAAGTTTTAGTGCATAGAGTACTTTTAATTGTTTACGTATTAAGAAGTGTACTATGATATATGATAAATATAGTATACGATCCGAAATTTACATTAATGGTTTCATAAACTTTTGTTGGTGTTATAACCTTCGGTTTATCAGGGTAATTAAAATATTTGTTAAATTGCATTCAATAATATTGTTCAATAACAATATTAAAGATTGTGATTTCTTATTTTTATATTATATACCCGTTTAAAGTTAAATAATAATCATGTGATACGAGAAAAAAGCGTCTGAAATATAAAATTTCCGAAAACACTAGAAACAATTTCACATATATGATTTGTTTCTGCAAAAGGGTCAAATACTCTAGTATATAAACTTTCCTTTCATTTAAATACACACAATTTAAAAGTAAAATATTCCTATTTATGCATATATTTAACAAAAACGGATGGTAAGCAATTTTCTATATACTATACCATTATTAAGAGTGTTTCTTTTGCCTTAGTGAATTTTGTTACATGGCGCATATTTCTTATTTCTAAGAGGAAACAGATGTATATAAAGAGGGAGAGAGTGAAAAGAAAATATATTCGCCGCAAGATCCGTCCGACAGTAAATGAGGTAATCAAGCAACTACGTGAGTTGAATCTGGAAGCCCAATAATAACAATATGTATGATTAATATATGATTTATGTTTGATAATAATCCTTTTCTGCACATTATACATCATTCAGAAAGACGAAAAAAGTTCGAGATCTTGAGGGTGTTTGCAAATATATCCATCAATTTCGGAATTCGTGTTAAATATGCCACTGGAATGAAATTTCTTTAAACAATGAATAAAATTATGATCATTAGTTAATACTATCTTAATTTAAGAAAGATTATTGAGACGTATTTTCTTCAGATGGGTTCCTGCTGTGGTAATCGATGGTTGAAATGATAATTATAAGTTTAACATAAATCTCATTTTACTGGAATGTTGGAGCAAGCTAACCTGTTACCTGAAATATGATGAGTGCACAGATAGATATCAATTATATTAATTAGATTTCTCAGATTGGAGAGATAAATAGAATGCTGCTGAAATTAATAGCGTTAAAGATGTGTTGCTTTCGTTCATTCTTCACAAATCCAGTATCATTACATATTTCAACATTATAAAAATTTGAAATCTCAATAAATATACACTTCTGAAGTGTCAGTAAACTTTTAGATATAGGCAATTATCATTGGGATAAATATGTCACATTTCATATCTATTCGCTTTTGTAACTCTCACAAAATTTCACTACTTCGCATATTATATGTTGCATTGCTTAATAATATTAAGAAATACTTTTTTAGAGATGAAAATTGTTGTGTGTGTGGTGCATTATTTTGTAATTTATTTTAAATATTTAGGGATATATTAAGAATGAAATAGTACCTTCCTCTGGGAAAGGATGAAACTTAAATTATAAGCTCGAAGTCTTCAAAATACAATTTGAACAGAACAGAGAGAGCGAGGTTATTTGACCAAATTAAATACTTTAAAGCAATGGTTCCGAACTGGTGGTACGCGAGAGACTTTCAGGTGGTATACAGAAGGGTTCAATGATAATAAGTCAATGGGCTGGTTTTCTTGCCTGTTCGACCTGCAATCTGAAATGGGCTTGAGTCATCCCAGTCCATCATTGTTTGGACCGGAGTTGAATGATCTCTCGTCACTCATGAGTCGTAGCGCGGAGCTGATAGGTACAGTGTGCTGCATGGATTAAGGGGACAACGGACCTTCAACCTCGATTTTGTTAAATTTTCAAATTTTACTCTTATGTACAAAATGAGAATAAGTAATATCATTTTCTACTACAATTAAAAGTGCTTAGAATTTAGAAATAAGTATTTTGTTGAAGAATAAGACCTGTGTTTCAAAAAATTCTCCAAAAATGCTAGATTATTTCAAAATGCTCCATGATCATTCATTTTCATATGATTTCTTCGAAATTTCTCAGGATTGTCAAATGAAGTGTTTGCCACGAAACTGTGCATCATTCTTTGAAACCACAAATATTTTAAAAATTCAAAGACCATGAAATAAAGCAAAAATATTTAAGAAATAACAAGCAGGATAAAATATAATTGTTTATGGCTTTAGATTCATATATAAAAAATTCTATACACAGTTATGTTTATATATATATACGATAAACTTAGAATAAAAAAATTGAGGTTTAAAATGGATTTAGAATGCACATGGGGTATTTTGAAAAAATATAGAAGTTTTGATAAACATTTTGAAAAGTAAACATTATTCTGAAACAAAATACTTATTAATTCTAAGGTTCTTCAATGTAGTAAAATAGATTACAAATTATTCTCTTTTTATATATAGAGTTAAAATTGAAAATTAAAAAATTCGGTGTTGTGGGTCCCTTGTCCCCTCAATGTTAGAAATAGTTTGTTGTTATAATCAAAAAGGTCTAGTAATTAAGGGGGAGATCACCTTTGCACTCGCAAAAATATACTGATTTAACTACCAAGCTTAATGTGTTGTTAAACAGTTCATTTCTGATTAATTTAAACCAATTTTTCAGAGTGCATTGTACAAAGCTTTATCTATCAAAAAACAATAGAAGATATGTTGGGAGATTATTAGAAATTATTTTATGTAAAAAAATTTAATGTTTTATGAAAAATGAATCTTAGGTCAATTCATTGAGCACAGATTTTTTTAATAACTATAAGAGATATACCGGGTGGTTATCATTAAACTTCCCCTGTAAACGTCATCCTACAGCGCAAACGGGTGAACGGAATGCAACGAAATTTTGTATATGGGCTATACACGAGATGCGCTCACGGAATTTCGAAAAAAAAATTGGTTCCAAAATGTCTACCAGAGGGCGCCTTTTCGGGAAAAAACATGAAATTTAACACAATAAATGACCAAAACGGAATACAGAAACAATATTAACATTTACTGACTAGTTTCTGGTCACCTTGTCATCGAACGACATTAAGTAAAGGTAAGGGGGAAACAAAAACAGTTCAGTTTGCAGAAACAAGAACAGATTAGGACGAAATTGCACAAGAGTAGCAGATGTTAATCGTGTCCAGGACGATGAAGGGAAAGCTGCTCCCCGTGACCACCTTCATTCACCTGCAAAATTTCAAGTCGATGGACAGTGTGTTCAACAGCAGATCGGAACTGATCAGTTGTGAGGCTTCGCACATGAAGCGTTATGGGGTTCTTTAAGTGATACAACGTCGCAACACCTCCGCGATACACCATACTTTTTAAATAGCCCCATAACCAGAAATAGCACTGAGTTAGATCCGGCGAACGTGGTCCTTTTGTGCAATTTCGTTCTAATCTGTTCTTGTTTCTGCAAACTGAACTGTTTTTGTTTCTTCCTTACCTTTACTTAATGTGGTTCGATGACAAGGTGATCAGAAACTAGTCAATAAATGTTAATATTGTTTCTGTATTCCGTTTTGGTCGTTTATTGTGTTAAATTTCATGTTTTTCCCGAAAAGGCGCCCTCTGGTGGACATTTTGGAACTATTTTTTTTTTCGAAATTCCGTGAGCGCATCTCGTGTATAGCCCATAAACAAAATTTCGTTGCATTCCGTTCACCCGTTTGAGCTGTAGGATGCCGTTTATAGGGGAAGTTTAATTATAACCACCCGGTATATTAAATTATTTGTATATATTCTATCCATAGGTTATATTTTAATCTACACCTAAAATAGTCCCATCTTACACATAAAAATATTTTTTAGGCAAATGTACTGTAATGTAAAAAAAATATCATAATTTTTAAAAAAAAATTCTGTAAAACAATTAGTAATATGTACATACTTAAATTGAATTAGAAATTGAATAAACATACAAGATATATATGTATACAAAATTTGAGCAATTTGTGACGATTAGTTTTGAAGAAACAGTGCGTACAAGTTTGAAAATAACAGTTTTTAGAAAAAGCCATTTAAAGTTTAAAGATTCTTTAATTTACTTTACTATTAGCTTTATACATTTGGCCATAAAATCGGTTCTAATTGTAGTATCAACTTAATTTATTTTCCAAAATATTCCTTATATTCCATTCGTCAAAATGAAATCAATAAAAAATTTAGTTCTTTTAAGGTAATATCCGCCCCCTTAATTTAATGCTTTGTAACTGTGTTGCGTGCTTGGTGTTATTTTCGCTATCAGCTTGGATAGCAATTTTTCTGCAAGCTTAAGTTCTGTGATGTATAATTAAATCATTTCTATAATGAAATATGAAGATATTTTTGGTGACTGGGGAAGGTCCTTCAAGATCCAGCTGCTCTAACAGTTCAAGAAAGAAAACAAAAAAAATGTTCCAAACCATAAGTACCATGATGCTTATTTAAAATTTTGGTTCGTCGTGAAGACTGATAGTGAAAAATCTAATTGCCCTATTCTTCGGTGTATTATATGTCAGGAATAAAAAATCTAGTAAAAATATGAAGCCTTCATTATTTAAAAGGCACTAACAAACCAAGCGACGTCACTTAGAAAATAAACCTATAGAATATTTTCAGAGAAAAGTTACAAATTTTAGAAAAAAAAATCAGTGTGTATGAAACGTTTTACGCAACTGACACTAACTTGCTGAAAGCTTTGTATCTAACTAGTTTAAGAATAGCAAATGATTGTTTCATAGAACTAATTAGTGACAGTTCAGCGAAAGGCAATTTCATGGAGAAATGTCTTGTTTATTTCTGGATGTCTACAAGAAATGAGTATCCTGATCATTTTAGTCAAGCCCGAAAATTTTTAACTCCATTTGTAACAACATATTTATGTGAACGTGAGTTTTCCGTGCTAGTATAGTAAAAAAACAAGTACAGGAATAGACAGAGCGAGGAAAACGACTTAAGATTAAAGATAAGCACTATTGAACATGGCTTAGAAGCTCTAATAAGAAATGAGTATAAGGCACAGCAAGTTTCTCATTAAGTCTCCTGATAAAGGTATTTTAGGGTTGGGAAATTGTATTTCCCATTTGTTAATAACAATTGCGTGTAAATTGTTTTTCCAGTTTTATGGATATATTTTCTGTATTTTTTTAATTTATACTTAAATACATTTTGTAAAGTTATTCATACATGTATATTATTTATCGAGCACACACAAACTGGCAACTATTAATAATAGTTATTTTACATGGGAAGGATTTCTTGTCTACTATAACACGGCTGAGATTTAACCTCTTTTTTCGGTATGTAAGTTTCTTTAGCTAAATTCTTTGTTTTACAAATACGTGGCTAATTCATGCCCACATTTCTGATACCAGCTTTTTAATTTCTTTTTAACTATGCAATTTCAGGGGATGAAAGATGTAGTAAATATTTGAAAATCCGAATTAATATGAATCTCTACTCTCTATCACAGTGGTACTGAAAATATTTTTCCTCCATTCATCCCCATTCACTATAGTTAGAATTGTAATATATATAATAAATACGATGATCAATGTATACAATTGATGTAAAAAAAATCCAAAAAATATATTTATAAAAAAATTATAAGAGATATTTTTATAGACAAAATAATGTAGAAGAAAATATTCAAATTAGATGTAATAGGAAATATAAAAGAATATAGTACAATTAATATACTACAGTTTGAGGAACATAATATCTTTTAGTGTATTTTAATATGTTTTTGGATAATGTCCAATCGTCTGTCGCATTAGCAAGAAAATTTTTTTTTTGGTCTATTTAGTTGTAATGCACGTGACGATGAATTTATTTATTGTACCAGAAAAGTAAATCACGTGATCAGCATTTAATAAATTAAATTCTAAAAATTAATCTTTAAAAATTCACCAAAAATCAGAAAATGGAGGTAAGGATTTGAAAAAGATCTCATTTTAAAGGAATCTTTACAATCTTTCTCGTGATATAAATTTTACAACGCTCAATCCACTATTTTAAATGCAAACTTTAAAAAAGTTACCAAAACAGCTTAAAAATTTAATTTAAAAAAATCTAAGAAGAATTTTTCAAAAATATTTCTTAGTGCACCCCTTAGTGCACTATAAGAAGAATCGCCATGCAAAATTTCAGCCCTTTTATTCCAGCGGTTTGGTCTGTGCTTTGTATGTCAGTGAGTGAGTCAGTCAGTCAGTGAGTCAGTCAGTTACGGAACTGTTTTATATACTATATAGATTGTAACAAATTTCTTGGAGCACTTTCCGAGATTTAGATTGTAATTTAATTTGCTAAACGAAAATGATACTGCAGTTTCAGGGACTGATACTGCAACAAACATTATTGAATTCCACAGGTTAAATTAAAAACAAACTACATTTTTACAAATTTCACATAATCTACAGAACATATCACCTTACTGAAAAGTGATGCCAATCCCCCCCCCCCCACTCCTCACTGAAATCCTAAAATTCCTCCCAGGGTGAGATTTTTCAGGAGCCTTGCTCTGTAAGCTAAATAACAGGAAATTAACACATAATATGTAGTTTCAGTTTCAGTAGTCTAGTGATAGTATTGTTGTATAACTTATAACATTAATGTGCAAAATGAAAATATCTATAATTAAAATTTAAATAAAACTTTTATATGAAAATATACTAATTATTAAAAGTAAGAATATTTTTTATTAGATAAAAGGATTTTAATGAACAATTTCTGAACAAAATGTGTTCTTTGCAGGTGAATTCCTCATTTAAGATAATGTGGAGAGACGAAATAAATAGGATACGTTTACAAATGATTAAAACATAACGAACCATAGACTTCACATGATTCTTAGTTCATTGAATAGGTTAATTCTTAGCAATCTGAAAATCTTTTAAGAGGACAGTGAACTTTCAAAATTGTGAAATTTCTCCAAAAAAAATTTTTTTATTTTACTGAATGGTGAAACTTAATGACGAGTTTACTGAATGACGAGTAGGAATGTTCTTGCAAAAAGAATTTTTAATTTCTGTGATTACTTTAATAATTATAGACATTTGTATTTAATTTAGATATTATGTGGTTACTAATAGCAATAACTTTAAAGTGTTTTTCTCAAAATAAAATGTTCATGTCGTACGAATATTCAAACTGCTCCAGGCGCATTTCTAATTATCGTATTGCTTTGAAATTTAAGTTTTATATACTTAACTGTATACCAAATAAATCTTAGTGAAAAGAAGAATGCTTCGTAGTTCAGAATTTCTAAATTTTGTACTTGAAAAGATGATTTATAGGTATTTTGCGTAATAAAAAGTGTGTATTCACTATTATTATTTTTTCTCTTTATATTTTTAATGAATGCTTAAAATAAGCAATAAGTATCATTGTTAGTTCTATAAGGTATCCTGTAAATAAAAATTACCATATTATATGTAAATAAATGCGCATGGAACATTTTTAATTAGGCCAATTTTTGATATATTTAATAATTCATAATTCCTAAATTATTAATATTTCATCTTTAAATTTTAACCACTTTTACATATCTATGGTACTAATCACATAATAAAATTTCAAGCAAATCCATTCAAAACAAAAAAAGTTAAGCTTGAAGGTCCACTGTCCCCTTAAATGAGGAAATTAATAGTAACTTAATTTAAAAACTGTACTTTGGAGAAATAATTTTGTCATAATTTTCTCAACTTATAAAGGAATAAATATTTACTTAAATAATAACTGTGTAAAAAAGTGTAACATTTAAGAGGATAGAAATTAAATAGCTAATAAACATATTAAGCAGAATAGGCAAATATTTCAAATATTAACGAGTAAAAATAAAATTAGGACTACTTCTGTCTCGTAAGTTTAAGCAAATATTCTTTTGTCATGGCAGATAATGGTATACGGAAAATATTTCTAAATTCCCTTTTTTTCGAAAGACTTGTTGAAAACTGAATAAATAAACTAAAATAAAATTTTCGGTAAAAATAAAAAAATAATTTATTACATGACAATCGAAAAGGAAATCGTGATAAGTGTCAAACATTTCATTGGTGAAGATGGGAAAAAATAGCTGCGAAAAACTCGGATGTATTATAATTTCAATTTTAATTAAAGATTTGCTGTCTGGAATCCTTTTCATATGACTTCTACATAGAGTGAAAATAATTTTTAAAAGCAACTCTTATTTACTATCGAAATCTCAAAAAAGTTATTTTCATTTTTTAAAGACTTTGCGTGCTTTGTATTTGTTTTGTTTAAACATTATACAGCATAAACCATAAGATTTTATAAAATTCTTTCTAAACTTCATTCATTGCTGTCTAAATACGCATTGCGTGATGGATAAAACTCAGCTTAATAATTTAAATAAATATGAAAAATACCTAAGAGTTTATTCAGATGTTGACATATCAATATTTTGCCCCGAATTCATTTCCATCATAAATAATTCATCAATAACAAAACTCAAGTTGACCTTTTTTGTAGATCAAACACGTCGCATCATTATTATGTAACGTTGTTCAGAAAATCTAATTGGTTTTTTCTTTGGAGTAACTTATGATCTTATTTGCATACCATTTATATCCATGGCATCAAATACTTGAAGTAAGGTAAAGCTTGAGTACAATCTACTTCTCATGAAAATATATAGAACAAACACTTTAATAGAATTTACTCATCACTTGACTAGCGTAATTAAATTCTTTTCACTATTCTATTGATGGTGATATTAAAAATTAAACAAGCACTTTCTCGCTCAAGTACAGAATGTTTTAATAGGGGGAAAAATACTTTTCGGAATTGCACTTATTGTCAGATAAAGAATTAACGTTTCAAATTCTCCTGAAGAAATGTTTATATATATATATATATATATATATATATATATATATATATATATATATATATATATATATATATATATATATATATATATATATATATATACATACATATATATGTATATATATATATATATATATATATATATATACATACATATATATATATATATATATATATACATACATATATATATATATATATATATATATATATATACATACATATATATATATATATATATATATATATATATATATATATATATATATATAT
The DNA here is from genome assembly GCA_907164885.2 of Dolomedes plantarius. NCBI lineage: Eukaryota > Metazoa > Arthropoda > Arachnida > Araneae > Dolomedidae > Dolomedes > Dolomedes plantarius. The sequence continues at coordinate 144,207,884 of OU015501.1, forward strand.
ATATATATATATATATATATATATATATATATATATATATATATATATATATATACCGGGTGATCAGAAAATGAGTATACATTTGAAAAAGTAATAATTCACGGAATAATGTAGGTAGAGAGGTAAAAATTTACACACATGCTTGAAATGACATGGGGTTTTATTGCAACCACAAACAAACTTGAAAAAATGGCCGAAAGATGGCGTTTCATGTGATAATAAAAGCAATAATTAGCATAAAAAATTATGACAAAAACAGAGACGATGTTCTTCAGAACAAATACTCAACATGTCGACCGTCATTCCTCAACAATAACTGTAGTCGAGGGGCAATGTTGTGAACAGCACTGTATAGCATATCTGTACTTATGGTGAGACATTGGCGTTGGATGTTGTCTTTTAGCATCCCTATTGATGTCGGTCGATCGCGGTAGACTTGCGACTTCAGGTAACCCTAGAGCCAATAATCACACGGAGTGAGATCTGGGGAAATGGGAGGGCAAGCATGACGAAAGTGGCGGCTCAGCATGCGATCATTATCAAACGACGTGCGCAAGAGATCTTTCACGCTTCTAGCAAAATAGGGTGGAGCGCCATCCTGCATAAAAATCGCACTACCCAGCAGGTGTTTATCAGCCAGGCTAGGGATGATGTGATTCTGTAACATATCGGCGTACCTCTCTCCCGTCACGCTAACAATTACAAAACAAGAATCACGCATTTCCTCAAAGAAAAAGGGCCCGATAACGGTAGATCTGGTAAATCCACACCACACCGTGACTTTCTCGTCGTGCCATGGAGTTTGCACGAAAGTTCTGGGATTTTCGGTAGCCCATAAATTTTGTTAATGAACTTAATCCCTTTTTGAATTGACAGACCCTGAGTGTGAAATGGGCTTCGTGGGTCCACAACACGTTACACAACCAATCGTCATCTTCCACCATCTTTTGAAAAGCCCACACCGCAAATGCTCTCAGCTTCACAAAATCGCCGGGTAACAGTTCTTGATGACGATGGATTTTGTACAGATAGCATCGGAGGGTCCGCCTTAGTGCTATCCATAGAGTAGTGCGACTTCACGAGCGCTGACTTCCCATGCGTAGACGAACCCGCTCCAATCTCCATTTCTTCCTGAACAATATCAGCAACATTAGCATTTGTGCTTGGTCGGCCACTACCAGACCCATCGTCTAAACAACCCGGGGCTTTGAACTTCAAAATCATTCTCTACACAGCTGCAGTTGTCATAGGACCTTTAGCCGTTCGTATACCTTTCCTATGGAGATAGGATCGTAAAGCTGCAGTAGCAGGTTCCGCATTCTGATAGTACAGATTAACTAACAGTGCCTTTTCTGGTAACATCAACATGCTGCGATTGCTGGTGCATCTTATTCCCTCTCAAGGTCAAGGTAGTTTTAGTTTACAGAGTACCTAGTACACGCGAAGCGCGTACTTTAAGCTCCGAACGGATAAGGATAATTAAAACATGTAGTGGATTTGCGAATTAAGATATGCCAATAGGCCAGATAATTTGTTAAAAGCGCTCGGTTGAAAGCCTGGATCGGTACCCGTCCTGGCTTAGAGACAGGCGAGAAAAAAACCCATTACCTCCAGCGTGAGGAAACTAAGAACACGTGCACCTAAAGTGCGTGACACCTTGACGATGACTCAGCGAAAACGGAAGTTCGTTCCTAATGAACTCTGACAAGAGAAGGGGGAGAAGCTCCCTGTCGCCATCTATGGGCGGGGAGAAGTAAAAGATTACCCCAAAGTGGGGAGGAGAGATAAGTTAGCCTGTGGATAAGTCCTTGGAAAAATACGTTTAAAGCTCAAAACGTGATTAAATTTCTAATTAAGAAAAGAAGAATTTAAATAAAAAAGAATGGTTAACCAACGCGTGCCCAAATGCACGGGGCAATTAAATTAAAAGTTAAAAATTACGCGATGGAGTGGGCCTAGCGGCGAGAATTTAGGAGTCCCTAACCATATTCTGAGAAGACTCCCTACGCTTTTTAGATTTTAATTTTTTAAAAACATGCAAATAATTTTTTTTAGTTATAATTAAAAAAACGAATATTTTTCTGTAGAAAAAGATTTCCATTTTGTTGTCAGATTGCTTCTCAGAAAGAAGTTGACAAATCTCGGTGTGAAATGTGGTTTTCAGTGAAAGAGTGTATTTCGAAAATGCTAATGACATGAATCGATAACAATTAAATTTCTTTTATTTTAGTGGACTTCATCGGGTTTTTTGTATTACTTTTTCTGCTCATCTTGCTTTCCGAAGGGCAAGAAATCGATTTTTTAAAACAAATACGTTCGTTTTACTTACAGTTTTATACAGATTCTGACAATAATTGCATTATAATGAACAATGATTTGTTTCTGTACTTTTTGATAGACTACTTCTCTTTAAACACTAGAAGTTATATGCGAAAATAGAGTGGTTCCATGCTCTTTCTAACGGGTTTCCATGATATATAATGCTTAGTGACAGAGTTCTCGAGTTCATCGATTTTAGGTTCTTAGAAGACGAATTACGTTGTTAGTCAAGGAAAGAAATCTAATGGGCTTGTGGGTACCACGATTCATTTAAAAACTGAAGAATATAGAGTCCTTCACAATCTATAAAGTACAATTTTTAATGTACTAACTAGACAGAAAAAACATATTGACCAGTAATATTTATATACTGGTCATATAGATAATACTGGTTCTTTATTATCCAAAATGGTATATTTCATGATTTTAAAAAGTAATACGAAACAAACTGTATATTTTATAATAATTACTCAATTTTTCTACTTTTAACGTTCCAATTCAAATATTATTTTGGGGACTATTATAAAGAATTTGATTCGATGCTTCAGTGGGCTTTGAAATAATAGAATTCAAATTAGTATGCTAAACAATAATTATATTTTGACAGAACATACTTAAAAGGGTTCCCTAAGATTGTCACTATAAATCTAAAATAAATAAGATGATATATCTATAAAACAGCTTTTTATTTACGAAAATGCAAAAAAAATCCTTCGTCTCATGTATTTTCCGTCATTTAAATGAAAAGAGCAAAGAAAAAATATTTTATTAATTTGTTTGCCTTCAAGCTTTCCTCTCCGCTAATGAAGAGAAACGTAATCGACGATGAATAATTCAAAATGTTTGCTTCTTGAATATTCTAAACTCTCTAACACTTAATTTAAAAACTTCTTATTAATTATTTTGCTTGATTTGTTACTTATTTGGTCATAAATTACTTTTATAGGAGCTTATAGTTCTTTTAAAGGCTTCTTCAGAAGCAAAGAAAAATATTAGTGGCTCCAAGATATATTTCAGAATAGTTCCAGCTAAATGAAGGTGAATGAGCTATTTGTTTTTATTGCGCATAATTTAAAAGTATATGTTTTTAATCACTTCCTCATTATTAAAAACTTCTAAAGCATGCTCAAGGAATATATTAATTACGAGGGCGTTTTTTTGTTTGTTTTTTTTAAATTTTGGTAAACTGTGCTGTTTTCATAACATTTTTAATAATCTTTTGAAAAAAGTTGAGCAATTAATAAAGGAGAGTTTTAGATTTTTATTCTCACTCGCGCCGTATATTTTACGAAAAACTTAAATGAATATACTTAAATTTCACGTAGTTCATTAATAAAAGAAAAAATTAAATGTAATAAAATAGACCTACACCGATATAAACGTATTTGTCTAATTCCTAATCTATGAAATGTGGTAATTGTGTGAATAAAGAAAAAGTAAATATTAGTCTGAAATTTGTACTAGTTTAACGTTAGTTTAAATGTAGTAATCGAGTATGTAAAATTTATGAAACTAAGTTAATAGTTTTTTTAATGTATTTTCTTTAATGTATTTTCTTTCTAAAAATTGCATTTACGAATTAAATTGCAGTGTCACCATAAAAAGTTTAATATGTATGTGAAAGGTAAAATATTTCCGTATGATTTCGAACATTATTATTATTATTACGACATATAATTGAGATTAAAATCACGGATACATATGTATTTATTTTCGCCACGTCGTGCTGAACTTTATGATTTTCTATCGAACAAAAAATTTGAATAATAATTTTTCTCTTCCATCGAAGGTTAAAGACCTCAAGAAATGCCAATATCGTGTAAAATATTAGCGTCGGATAGAACTCAGGGATGATAGATTTAAGTTCAGCATCCCTTTTTACACTTTATGCAGTGGTTTTTAGCTTACGTGATTTTGGAGCATGTTAACAGATTAAATTCTTTAGAAAACTTCCGCCTTGCATTAGCATTTTTATTAGACAAATCCATCAAAGTTGAAACCTGATTTAGAAATACATACCACAAACATGCGTACACAGATTACGAAGAGCATTTTCTAGTACTCGAATAACATAAGGATACATATTATTTCCATTTATAGTTAGAAATATTTACGATCCGAATTTGAATCAAAGCTCTATCCAATACTTCCTTTGTTTGGGAATAGAGTTTTCAGGCCCGGAGTTGTTTAAATAGATCTACTTGTATCTGCAGTCTTATTCCATTTCTTGTAGGGTGAAAAACGATTTCGGAACATAATACTCATGCAAGCGAATACAATATAAAAAAAGAGATTTTTCTTCAGTGGTACATAAGATGCCTCATCATACTAATGTATAAAAATATCTCTTCTTGAAAAGTATTTCTGTATATTCTAGTAATTTTTTTAAAATTGTTCCTACGAAACAATTTGATCATAAGTTAAAATGTTCAAATCAAGACTGAAAAATATCGATTCAGTTCAGTTTTCAACCAAATTAATTGATATTTACCAAATTATTGGTCTAAAATGACACTCATAAAAATCTTAAAATTAAATTATCAAGGCAGCTTCAATGTACTATTTTGTTTAGAAAAATAATAGTTTAGACTAGGAAAATAAGATACTTTTTTCATTAAATATTTAGTAAATGTGTTCATTTATCTTAACTTCTACAAACTATAAAATAAATATGGTAAACATTAATGAAAACACCGATGTTAAATCGCATGTTAATTACAGAACTTTTTGTAAAATTTTGTTAATTCTAATGAAATTTCAGTGTAATTAATAGTTTGAATTATTAATATTTTCAGTTTAACGCAATGATAAGAGTCCTCACATAGGTAACATTGAATGCTGCTATTACCTTATCCTAAAGTATTTCTTTTTGAAACGTCGAAAATATAAACAAAGTTCTATATTTATATCATTTATCACGATCTTTTGCATAAACACACAATCTCAACGACCTCATACAACTCTTGGAACTTTTTGAGATTATTTTGCTGAAGTGTTTTCTTTATGATATGAGATTTCTCTCGTGTTTCTGTGTTGAGCTGTCCCATATTTTCTATTGTTTTTCTGCAATATGCTTTTGTTGTACTGAAAAAATGAGCTTCATTTTAGGCTTAGAGTGAAAGAGGCATTACTCCCAGGAAATGACTCAGCTAAAGAGGCGAGGATGAAAGAAAAAAAAATAGTGTTGCCAGAATTCCTTCTGAAAATTCTATTCATGTTCTTGGAGAGAAGAAACGATCTTACTTTAGATGCGGTAAAATGATTCGTTGAAAAATATCTCGTTCATTATTGTAAAATGTCTAAGTATGAAAGGTTAAAGCGAGTAGTTTGGAACAGTTCTCTAAAAATTTTATATTTATATAACAATTTTCTTTAATACTTTCTTTTTTTCTGTGACCGCGATTGAATAAATCAAATTCAAACCGTAAGATGGATTATAGAGGAGAACAAGTAATTTAGCCTATACTGATAAATTTGTTTTTAAGAGGAATTTTCTGAGTAATAAAAAAAACATGCAAACACAAACATATAGATATAAAAATTAAAGAATTTGATCATAAATATTCTGTATCTTAAACACTTAACTAATATTTCCACGATACGCAGTTTCAGTACATATATAAACCATATACAATCTTACATCTAAAATATTTTCAAAAAGGTCTAACTTAAATACTTGTTAAAAGTAGGAAGAAATATCCCTGATACTCCTGATTTAAACATAATATAACATAAAAGTGTCTACTTTGGGGTTAACAAGCATTGAAAAAGTGCACAATCTAGCTTATGTATCGATACAATGAATCCATAACTAGTCTTGTAAAAAATGACACACCATTATATATATTTATGTGCCGTGATTATGAAAGTGACTTAAGTCATATATCTTTCGTTTCGAGATATTTGAAGGCTTGAGTTTGAACATGATCTGATTTCTCTTTAATGCCGCAACAACCAACTCAATCTAGCTGTTAATTTTTTTTCAATTGTGCGAAGATTGCTTCATATTACGGTAATATAAGAGAATGCAATAGGAAATAATTCACTTATTTTGTTGACTTAAGTCACTTTCATAATCACTGACCGAACCCCACCCCATATATATATATATATATATATATATATATATATATATATATATATATATGTATATATACCTCATTAATAAAAGCGAATGTTTGCGTGTAAGTGTGTGTGTGTGTGCGGCCTCGAGACGAATCTGGGAAACTTACAGCCATGAAATTTGGCACACGGGTAGTGAAGAGTCTGATCATGTGCACCTCGGAGCCCGAATTTTAAATTTTATTGCCCTTAATTTTTAATTAATAAAAAACCAACAATTTTTGAAGGGTGAGTCCAGAAAATGTAAGAGCCTCCCAGCTGCCATATTTGATAATATCAAAATCGATGCATTTTGTTTTTCATGAAAGCACATAAATGTTAAATATTCGGAAATAGCTTTGAAAACTGATAATTTTATCTGCTTGCAGTTATTCTGTTACTTTAATAGTTTTACAGATATTTTAATTCTAAAAGCACTCCACCGCTGAGACGAAAGAATCAAATCGCCCATCTCCAGTATGGTGCAGCCATCTGTCGACAGCGATGGCAATGAAAATTGACGGGAATTTAATACATTTGTATGGTCCTGAAAAGGGTCTTTTTTTCTTTTGTGGGGCATAGCCGGGTGAAGCCCTGCTAGTATATATATATATATATATATATATATATATATATATATATATATATATATATATATATATATATATATATATATAATAAATTAAATATTACGCCCTCCATTATCGCATTTATATTCCCTTTCCTAAATCGAATCCCCAGTAGCATTACTTTATCACTTTAAAGCCCTTAGCAACAGGACTTCCCATAAAATCGCATGTGTTGCATTCCTACACGTGTATACTTCGGGAGAAAGGAGTGGGTTCACATCGCGAGCCCCGATATTTTGCTGACCCTTCAAAGCCACATGTAGCTCGCCTCTCGCGCATGAGGTTGAAAGGTGATATCATTCGCTCCGAGCTGTCGTCTGAAATGGACGTACTTCTTACCGCTCTAATAAAACGATTCAACCCGACAGCTTTCCAAATTTCATTTTACTCATTTTCTAGCTCCAGCCATTTTAATATGAGCTGGTTTTTCTCTTTCTGATTAGAATTTCAGGAAGAATGTAATGGATATATATATATATATAGATAGATAGATAGATAGATAGATAGATATGTGTGTGTGTGTGTAAGTAATATGCCGGTCCCGTGGATGATGATGATGACCGGTGCCTGCATACCACAGCAGGGAAGAAAGTAGTAGCCGAGTGGACACAAAAATCGTTGTTCTTCTGAAAATATAAATGTAATCACATTCTGCTGGAAGGGTGACAGCGTGTTTAATAGGCAACAGAGTCACGCCAAAATCCGCTCCTGGAGGCATGCTTGGGCTTTTATAAACTCATAGACGCTTCGCTAAGTGACCGTGCAAACGAGCAGCGATTCGCTGTGCCTGTATCTCCTGGCTTGCAAAACTTATATAATGAAGAGAGATTTCCTGAAATTGATGGGTATCTTATAGTATCAGCCGAAATGAACTCCTTTGTTCTTAAAATGAAAGCGAGCAACGTAATTAATCTACGCACAAGGAAATTTCAAAAGAATTTAGTAGTTTGAATGGGTTTGGGGTCTTTATACCTTATATATATATATATATATATATATATATATATATAGTGTGTGTGTGTGTTGAGTGTACTCTTCTTTCAGGTGTAAAAAATTAAAGCATTCTTAAACAAATTAAATAAATGAAAATCTTAGACTTAAAGTTTTGTAGTATTTTTACTTATTACAGCTATTTATTATCAACAATAATTATTTATATTATTCATAAATCGTTAAAACAGGTTGTCAAATATATATGTAAATTGATCGTCTTTTCTATACCTTTTTGATTTCTTAGATATCCAAACACTTTTGAATAAGGAATTTTTTTTAAACCAAGATCTCCATTTATTGATAGCTAAGATTATGTACTTCAATGTATTGTGAATAAAACAGAATGGATTTTTTTGTGGACAAATATATTATTTTAAGATATTTCCTTTCTTCTTCGTCTGTTTTGTTCATAGGAGCAAATGTCAAAATATTTGGGGAGAAGTAATTTATTGATACCGAAACTTTATTGTTTGAAATAGTAAACTTAAAGTTTTAAAACTGCTGTCGTTAATCACGTCTACAATAAAGAAGTAATTTAGTAGGTTGGGAAATAAATATATTATATGATAACAAAGGAATGGCTATATCTTTTTCCTTTACGAACTCATTAAGTAATTCAAATATCACATACAAATTCAACGATATATTTATTTAACTTCGACGGTATAATACTACATGAATAAATTAATTACAGACATATAATGTATCAAATATAATTATGTATTACTTTATATAACTGTCAATTCTTACAAAATTATAATTTTTGGTATTCTCATACTCGTAGGATTAAAGAAAGAGTATTAGTGATTTATCTGTTATTGAATAAAAGCAATTGAAAGAAAATACTTTTAAATATGACGTGTCTATTATTAAATTTTATTAACTTTTTTAGAATAAATCATTGTTTTACAGTATTTGTAAATGGTAAGATCAGTACTATCTAATGGGGAAATAAAACTTTAATAAAGTGCTTGATGTGTGCTTGATGTCCATTTCAGAAAAATTAAAAGGTACAGGAAGCGTTTCACGGTCCGAGAATTCAATCATTGAAACTTAATTTCGTTGTTAAAATTGAGAAGTTGATTTTAAGAATGACTTATAAATAAACCTTACAGAAAAAATATAATTCGACAGAAAAGAATATAATTCAGCTTATCTGCCACATCAATATAAACCCTTTAAAAAGACTATCCACAAGCATAGAGTTTATGGCATAAGATATATATATATATATATATATGTGTATATATATATATGTGTGTGTGTGTGTGTGTTATCAAAATAATGGAAATACCTATCAATATCAGTGGTATTTATGAATGCGCTTCGTAGTCCTTACAAAAAATGTCTGGTCACTGGTATTTTTTATACAATATAGTGTAATTATTATTCCTCAGAAAGGTAACAGTAATGAAGCTAAGGGCATCGTGTTTTTTAGGGGGAACAGCGTAAAATGTCAAACCGTACAGACCTTGCGAAAAGGGCAAATAGTTTGAGTGCGTTTAAATTGGAGTATCTCTTACTGCAACCCCTAGGCTAATAGGTGTATTTCGAGCTATGGTATCAAAAGTCATGATGCATACAGAGTGCACTGGAAAACATTCTTTGCCAATCAGAATAATGGATGAAAGGGAGAGCTGAGTGAAAGAGATGGACGAGGTATTGAAGCGGACTGTGACATGAAGAAAGAAAACAGGTGCAGCTAAAATGACTGTAGAGCTCAATCTGCTTCTGGAAGTTCCAGTATCAACCATTAGAGGTAGAAGGGAACTTCACAAACAAAGCGTTTACGGAAAAGTAGCTATTCCGAAACCACTCGTAATACATGCCAATACAAAATATCGTTCACAATGTTGCCACGAGCGAAATCCTGGTCTAGTATTATGTCGAAAAACGGCATTTGGTCCGACGAATCATTGTTCACATTGTTCTTCTCAACAAGATGTGCGTATGTCTGGAGAACACCTACACAAGAACAAGATTCTGGCTGCCTCGTCTCAACTGTCAGTCATGGAGATAGATCTATCAGGGTTTGGGATGGCATCTCATGGTTTTCTTCAGGCCCTATTGTAACCCTAAAAGGGAGATTGAATGGGAAGGACTATGTCGAAATTTTCGCTAACTAGTTCATCCTATAGGGCAAACATTGTTTCATGCAGGAGATGGCGTTCTCCCGGATGATACTCCAACTATATATACAAATAAATCTATCAAGTATTTGTTTCAAGAGCTTGTAAAACAAATCAAATATCTTATTTTGCCCTATAATATTCCCCCCGACTATATATCATCCAACCACTGTGATCTGTATAAGCGGATAGAGAAAGGTATCCACCATAGCATCTCTACAGGAACTTTCATGATTTTTCTCTGAAGAATTGTATAATATATTCTTAATCAATATTCATGACATGTATAATCCAATTCCAAGGTGAATCACGTGGTATTGCATGACAAAGGTGATTCTGCACCGTATTAATAAAGGTTTTCATGATGTTTCTCAGTGTTTCCATTATTTTGATAACCACCTGTATATATATATATATATATATATATATATATATATATATATATATATATATATAAACCCTGTAATTATATGTGTGTGTCTGCAAATGAAGTGGTATATAGAGACTGAAATGAAATATACAATGAAAACCATTCGCTCGAATGAAATAATTTGGAAACTGTAGCACGAAATTTATAATAAGTACTGCTTAACAATTAAATATTTATGATCTTTTCTAAATTTTTGTAATACATTTAAACATTTTAAAAGATTTTACTAAAATGCAGCGGTTTTATACAGTGTTAATAGAGTTTCGGTTTTTAGTATTAGTGCCAAACTGCTTATTTTTCAAACGCATATAACTATTTATTTTCAGAGAATAAATCTCCAGATAATGTGTAAAATATATATTTATACTATTCTTGAAAGAAAATCATATCTAAAAATTTATGATAAGAAATAGCTGGAGAAAATCTAAGCTATCTTTCATAAAGAAGACGTGTTCTTTTATATTCTTCTCCATTCTAAAGACAGCAGGATTATTTTCATCTTCTAGAAAATCTCTGTATCACCTGGGGTCCGAAACAAGTCCGCACTAAAATTACGAAATAAATGGCAGACCTACTTTTCTACTTTAGTAACAGTGTACATCATATTTTTTCCCCTTCGTTTCAAATATACCGTAGAAGGACTTAGAGGAAACAAAAAATTATAAAACTGAAAAGAATACATAAAACATGCAACAATATATATTATAGGTTTACAAATTCAGTTTTAAATCAGTCAGTAAAATATTTCATCAGGTTTTCAGTCAGCTTTTTAAGTTACAGGTTTCAAATATTATATTCAGGTTTTAAAAAATACGGACGAAATAGGATTGTCTCAAAAGACACTTTTTAAAGTGTAAAATTTATTTAATATGCATCGAAATGAAAAGGCGGTTATGAGGACAATTAAGTCTAATGCAGAGGTATATGTCTTTAGACATTCTCTTTTTGTTATTTACCGCTATTTTCTGGCCACTTTATTATGGGACCACCATATAAGTGAGCAAGATGATGAGAAGTTCTTACGATGAGAAGGACGACACGGAAATGATCAAACCTTATTCGGGATTTGAACCCACGCCCACTGAATGGAAACTCAGACCGATAACCACTAGACCATGCGGGCGGTATTAATAAGGGCAATTATTAAAAAGGTTTTCTTTAAGAGCTATTCATTGAGTACAACATTTGTAAGTAAAATAAATTGATTTAGATATTGTTTAATTTACCTACTGTCTAGGACCTTAAAAACAAAATAGGTCATCAATTAATAGCCAGAATGTTAAGGATTTCCAAATATTGAGTGTTAAAAACAAATTTATTTATGTTATTAAGAGAAGGGTGTCTTAAACATATTCATTGTCATATAAAGTAAATATAAATCAAGTCCAAGTTATGTTGTTTGACATTATGTCAACCTCATGTGGTTTCACACCAAAACATTGCCTTCAACTTTCTTTATAATACGAACAAACAAAAATAACGAGAAGCAAACATTGACTTTAAATAATCCAGAAAATCTAAATTATTTTGTCAATTTTTCTGATACAGTTAGAGCCATTCAAAAATGTATAAGCAAGGCAATACGATGGCACACCTCATCGGACATCGTTCTATTTTACTAGACTGTTAATCCGTAAAATATCCGCTATCAGATATTAACAGCACGTAAATGAACGGATAATCTGAACATACAATCAATTAAGTATCAAAATAGACAAACAACCACAAAAATAGTCATACACAAGGTCATCGACAAATGTGTCCGTGATTACAAAGTGAAATAAAGAACCTTGTAATAGTACTTATGGTGTTTATTTTTTCACCAAATGATACAGAAACGAATCAAGTTTCGGAAATTATCTAGTAGGTATCGATAAGAGCAACCTTCGTCGTTCGACACACATCTAGGCGATAGTCGATTCCATCCATGTACGATCGGTCATAGGAGTTGCTATTGCAGCAGTAATACTGTCAGATAAATGATGTAGTCCCTAATATTCTCATAGTACAGAATGTTTTTCAGGTAACCCTATAGAAAAACAAGTCTAGAGCGGTCAAATCGGAGCTTCTTCGTGGCCAAATAATTGTTTCGTCTCTTCCTATCTAACGTCACAACCCATGTAGGAGATAGAACGACATCACAGCGTCGGCGCATGCCCCCAGCGCAGTCACGGTCACCATGACTAGGAAAATAAAACTCCCAGGGTTAAGATACCATCTGCTGCTTCGCAAAATCCAATCTTTTAATCATTGTTCCCTGTGTGCACAACTGAAATTACGGACACCATTTTCGATGACCATGTATTTTCTTTTCACACTTGAGGCAAATAACACAAAAGAAACGAAACATAAATGAGTGGTGTAAGTAATCTCCATCTAGTAATCTCCATCAGATCTTATTTTTTATAGGTAAAGGGAAAAGAACTATATCTCATGCCTTTTTAAAGATATAAATTTAAAATTACATTTTGAAAAACTCTCACATTATTTTTTATTAGCTGGCCATTTTCCAAAAATTTGCGTTTTTAACTGATTTAAATACTATAAGAAAGTATCCTTAACTCAAATTTGAAAAAAAAAATGGAGATTACGAGTTTTGATCCTACCCCAGTCAAATGTTTTATGTAATCTGACTAATAGTTTGAAAGTGTCTGCCTCCTCATTAATATGCTCATGGGTAACAAGTTGCATTCTGCAATGATTCAAGAAAAAGAAAAATATAATATCTAGAGTAGCTAAAGTCATTTCAAACATCGAAAATTACTGTCAAAACTTTATTTCAATAAAATTTACGCTCAAAAATATTTAAATTTTCATTCTTTTTTAAATGGTAATATTATTTCGATTACTGTTCTGGTTTAACATTAAAATGGCATTCACAAACATTCGTAAGAAAATAATTCATCAATTTAATTATAATTACTAACAAGCATATTTCAATATTGCTTAGTTATATTAACTAACAAGTATAATTGTAATATTTGTTTCTTTTTCGTTACATTAAGATTTTACTTCTATTTAGTTACTGCCATTTTTATTTCTCTTTAGTAATCCTGATATTAGTGAGAACAACTTTATATATCTTAATAAAATTTTGTATGTGAAAATTTTCAATATTTTTCTGTATTTAGAAAATACCAGTCAATGTATATTGTTTTTGCAGTATTACACCTTCAAATATTCTATCAAGAGATGAAATAAAAAATATTTATCAAATGCATATTCCTCATAAGGTTTTTTAAATGTAATTATCATAACGTAAGAACTAGTTGTTATTGAAATTATTCACTTATTAAATAGGTTATACAAAGCAATAATATACAGAGGACAAATATAGTAGTTTTCAAGCTTTCTCTTCATTTTCCTATTCTTGGTAATTGTACTTAATAACTACTCACGTCGTAAAATACTTGAAATAAAAAACTGTTGGTCTTTAAAATTTTAACGAAATGTCAAAATATTTTAAAATCAGTAGAAAATAAAATAATTATCTTGAGTAGTAATATTTGAGGTTACAAAGATAGATTTATAAACGCAATTCTCTGAAATATTTTGGTAAACTAATTCCGAATAATTTCATGGGCCATCGTATTTCTTTTATTACTAAAGCCTTAACAATGTTCAGCCATAAATATAAGGTAGTTGTATAAAGGTTTCTTTTCCTCTATGAAATTGCTTTTTGTCTCTTAGGAGCACTTGAAATGCAATAAAATTGGCCAAGATAACAAAGTGCTTCAATTGACTCGAGTGTAAAAATTCTAGAATGAGATAAATGTTTATGTGAATGTGTAGAAAATATTACGAAAATGCCATGAGAATTTATGTAAATATTCTTTGTACGCATATTAAAAGAGAATTGTGTCCATACCTGCATTCAGAATTTACATAAAAAATAGACTGAGGGAATTTTCTAGGACCAAAATAGTTATTAAATGGCTTCATTTTTGCAAGAATTTCGACATATTTTATTAACAATAGAAAATATTTTAGCAAGTTTTTACCTATCTAACTTCAATAAACTTATGTGTCTTACAAATTTCAAAAAAATATACAAATCAAAATTTTCTAAATATCAACATAAGTCTTTACATATCAATTATCTTACAACGACAAAGATAAAAAAAAGTTATATTGTAAAGCAGCAAGACATTCAATAAAAAGTAAATTTTATACTAAATAATACTATGTCATCAAAAATAAACTTTTTCTGAAATCAAATATACAATGAATGTCGAAATAATCAAGTTTCTGCATTTAAAAGCTACGACTTGAATTTTTGTAATGTAAGATTTATTAGAGAACTCTTATCTTTAGAAAGGCCTCAGCGAGTTTTATTCTATTTGCTCGCCAGTCAGATCTCACGTTCATTAGCTCTATCTAAATGTTTATATATATATATATATATAACATTAAAAACCCCATACCATTTTAAAATCTAACATTATTCTAAATTCCCTTGGGCGTACGAGCTAAATTTCGCTTTTGATTCTAAGTTCTAATAACCTCGAGAGAAAATATTAAATGGCTTCCTTTTTCAAACATGCGTGGCGTCACCCAAGATTTCATATAGGCTCTGCGCAGATTACATAAAACCACATGTGACTTATCGACAACAGCAAATCCCTAATCACTATCATGATCACATGATAAAGTTTATATAAGCCGCCTGAACAACAAACCTGTGCGCTTTTTGGATAATGTAACTGCCTTGGGCAGACGTACTCTCCTCTTAATAAAGTTTTTCCGTAAGAAGCCGGGATTGTCGTAATTTAGTATGGAGTGAGTTTTACTCTATTAACAGCACCTTCTCACCGTAGCATGGGAGATTTAGATATCTATTGGGCCAGTGTCTGTCTCCCATGTTACATAAAAGTCGGCAGGATTCGAACCTCTGCCGTGAAAATCCCAAGGATATTCCAAGTTTTTTTTTCTTTCTTCTAACGACGAGGATTCTTCAACTGACGGAGGAGGTTCACTTGTTTTTTTTTCTACAGGCGTGCAGTGCTGAGGCGAAAGTATTTCTCTCCTCGCTTTTTTCAACAAAAATGATGACAGTAAAAGAGTTCTACAGTTCGTAGTACTTCTGCATGGATTCTTCTGCCAAGACGTCATCGTAAGGATTTTGCTACAGCACGATGTTTTTCAAGCTCATTTTCCCAAATCTTCATAAAATATAATTAAACTGTCTTCATTCGTGCAACCGTATGCAGAGTTGGGACGACATTCCTGTGAATTTTAGTCGGTTTTTTTTCTTCTCTTCTCTCTCCAATGCACACAGGAGTGCATTCATTACGGACTGTGACTGGAACTTGAAGATATTTCTGCTACTACACGACCACTCTACAAGTTTTCTGTGTCTTCTAAAAAGTGCGTAATCCCCACCATTTAAAAATCGTCGGTGTGGGTGAAAATTTAGTATAACACAATCTCTTTTCGGTGCAAGTAAAATTTTCATTTTGATCCATGAGTGCAAGCCCAGCGCTGCTCTATGGAGATTTTAAGAGTGTTGTTTTTTTTTCCACTCTGTTCAAAAGGATTTTGGAATCTTCAACGAGACAAGCATCACATGACCAGGTTGTATGTCTCCCATCATAAACTTTTTAAAATTGTTTTGTAAACTGTGATTGTATGGTATTATATTCTTGTTTTTAATTGAAATATATAATTGTGATATTTTGTTAAACTTATAAAATGGAAGAAACAAATATAAAAACAGAAATTCAGGGAGGGACAGAATGCAAGGCCCATTTTCAACTTGAAAATTTAGAGAGAGAATTCAGGGATTTTATTCCTTTTGACCCAGAGGGGCTAATGAAACTACAAAAATGGCTTGCCTATATTGCGCAGAAATTTTCCCAAACAAATGTTCCAGCTGAACAAAAAGTAAGATGTATTTCAAAATTTCTCAAAGGGAAGGCTCTAACGATTTTCATAAACTCTTGTTTAGCCATTCAAGATTGGACAGAATTAAAAGATACTTTGCAAGAATTATTCTTTGAGGCTGATAGCGTGGAATTCTCTGAATTTTCCAATTTGAAATTTGAATATAATGATGACTTAACCAAATATTTTCATAAAAAAATTGATGTAGGAAAGAGATTGGGGTTATCACAGAAGTTAATACTAGAGGGCCTAACACAAGGCCTAAATGCTCAAATGAGAATAACCATAGCTGTAAATCCTCCTCAAACCACATCAGAATGGATAGTGTTGGCTAATAAGCTAATCAAAATAAATAATGAAGGAAACAAAGCTAATCAAGGGGATCGGGATAACTTTTTTAACACTAGATTTGAAAATAGGAACCAATTCCGACAGAATTACTACAACCAACCTCAAGTTAGGATGAATTATAGCCCACCTCATCAATTTAGACAAAATTACTCTTCCCAGCCTCAATTTAGACCTAATAATAATCAACAAACTCAGTTTAGACTTAATTATAGTCAGCAGCAACAATTCAGACAATGGCAACCCAGAGATCACAAGTTTAATAGAAATTTTGCACCCAATCCCAATAACCAAATTAATCACCACCAACAATATGCAGACTTACCATCTAGACCCTGTCGAAAATGTTCTAACTTTGGCATAAGTAATGCTTACCATTGGGAACAAACTTGCACTATTAATGGGAGATTTGATAAGATGTCGGTGTCAGAAAATAAACATCATTATGAGGAACCTGAATTTGAAAGAGATCAGGCGCCAGAATGACAATTACTGTCATTGAGGGGGAACATTATCAGAAATAATGGGGTTGACAAAACAAAAAGACTATATGAAAATGAGAAACAGAATTTTTTAAATTGTGTGATTGACATTGCTGCGACTATTAGTCTGATGTCACAAAAACTGGTTTAGCAATGTCAACTGAAATCTTATTCAAGTTCTCCAATTAAGGTCAGGCAAGCTGAGGGTGAAATCTTAATTACAACTAAATGTGTATTAACTTTGAGAATAGGGAAAATAATTAGAAACATTTCTGCATATGTTTTGGACAATGACTTGCCTTATCTTATTCTGGGACTTCCTGAGTGTAAAGAGTTTAAATTAGTAATTGATTGTAACGAATTGTGTGTGTATCAAAATAGAATTGCTTTGAAAATGGTTAATATTTGTGAGATAAGTAAAATTTCATTACACCTACAAAATAAATGTCATAATAAGCATGTGGATAATAATAGTAATGGTCATGAAATTGAAGTTTCTGATATGTTTAACCCTTATGAAGAAAATTCGCAGAAAGAAAATGATATTTTCTGTATTGATTATGATGTAAATGACAATTTTAATGAAAGCTCTGGTGGAATCAAAGCAGAAAGTAATCCAAATTATGAAAATGTTGACATTAATGATCAAATCAAAAATTTAGATGTTGATAGGGAATTAAAGAATTTATTGCACAAAAATAATAGACTGTTTTCAACTAACAAATATGACATAGGCAAAATAAGGATGGAACCCCAAAGAATAATCCTAAATTTTGATTTACCAGTGAGTCTAAGAGCATACAGGACTTCGCCAACTGAGGAAAAAGAGATCAGGACCCAAATTAAAAATTTGTTAGAAGCAGGAATCATAATAGAATCACATAGTTCATACTCAAGTCCTGTGACTTTGGCAAGAAAGCGAAATGAGGGAAAAACTAGACTTTGTATTGATTTCAGAAAACTAAATTTAATTACTAAGACAGATGCAGAACCCTTACCCAGAATTGATGATATTCTAGATAAATTAAGCAGAGCTAATTACTTTTCAACTTTAGACCTTACCTCAAGGTATTGGCATGTACCCGTCCACCCAAAAGATACTGAGAAATTGGCATTTGCCACTACTTTTGGCTTATACGAGTGGCTAAGACTTCCATTTGGCTTAAAGAACGCCCCTGCAATATTCAATAGGACTATCAGGAGAATTTTAGATAAATATAAAGTTAACTTTGCATGCCACTATTTCGATGATATTATAATTTTTTCAGACTCCAAAGAACAACACCTTGAACATTTAGATACACTGTTTAACATTTTCAAAAAAGAGAATATCAAGTTAAAATTAACTAAATGTACTTTTCTGCAACAACAAATTAATTTTCTTGAATATAATGTAACAAATGGGAAAATTGCCCCAGACAACATTAACATTGAAAAGATAAAGTGTTTGAAACCACCAACTAATGTAAAAGAACTCCAAAGATTCTTAGGCACAATAAATGTGTATAATAAGTTTATTCCAAAATATGCAAAAGTAAGACATCCATTAAATACATTATTGAAAAAGGAAGTAAAATGGGGATGGTCAGACAAGTGCCAAGAAGCTTTTGAGGATCGTAAGAATTTATTGATTTGTAAACCAATATTGCAATTGTATGATGTAAACAAAGACTGTCATTTATTTGTGGATGCTAGTAAACATCAGGTTGGAGCTGTTTTAAAACAGCCAGGTGAAGATGGGGTGTTGCATCCCATAGCATATCACTCTCGTGTATTAAAGGACTATGAGGCAAACTATTCTATTACTGAACTTGAGTGTTTGGCAATTGTGGACAGTTTACACAGGTACTATCATTATCTCCACGGGAAAAAGTTCACAATTCACACAGACCATGCTGCCTTAGTTTGGCTTAAAAATGTGAAAAATCTTCGAGGTCGACTCTTTCGCTGGTCATTAAAACTAAGTATGTTCGACTATGAAATTAAATACCTTAAGGGCAAATATTGAAGCAAATATTGAAGCTGACATGCTTTCCAGAAACCCTATTCTAGAACCTAAAACCCAAATAAATCATTTAATTGAACTAAGAAAAATTGTAGAATTTCAAAATAAAGACAATGTGCAGGGACTTAAATATAAAAAACTAAATGATGTAATCTACGTGAGAAAGAAAGGATTTTTAAAAATTGTAGTACCATTTTCATTGAGGTTAGAAATTTTAAAAAGAGCCCACGAGGACTATGGACACCCTGGAATAAATAAAACAATGCAATTACTTACACCCCAATATTATTGGCCCCAAATCAATGAGGACATTAGTAGTTATGTTAAACATTGCCATACTTGTCAATTAAACAAAAAGAAAAGACAAAAAAGGTTTGGATTGCTGCAAGAAGTACCTCCGACAGACCAACCCTTTGAGTGCTTAAGTTTAGACACAGTAGGCGGATTTAATTACTATAATTCCACAAAGAAATATTTACATTTGATAATTGACCATGCAACGCGTTATATTTGGGCTTTTCCATCAAAAAGCGTAACTACTGAAACTTATACAAATTGCTTAAAACAAATATTCCAAATTCAAACACCAAAAAAATTGCTAACAGACAGAAATGCAGCTTTTACATGTTCAAAGTTTAGAAAATTTTTAGAGCATAATAATGTGCAACAATTACTTACATCGAGTCATCATCCACAAACGAATGGGAAGGTAGAGAGGGTAAATCAAACAATAATTACTAGATTAAGGTGCAAAGTACATAACTCAACAAGCAAAACTCCTTGGACAACCCTATTAAATGAAGTAATTAATGAATACAATCATACGCCTCATTCAGTCACCCAAATGACCCCAGCTTACCTACTTTTTGGAATATTACCTTATGAACCTCATGTTAAAAAACAAGATTTTTATCCTCAGGTGGATGAGGCGAGAAAATTAGCTAAAGAAAGGACAATTAATTACCATAATAGGAATAAAGTAAAATATGATGCACGTTTTGTAGAATCTAAATTTAATGTTGGAGATTTAGTGTTATTCGAAGAATTTCACTACCCTAATACAAGAAAATTAAGCTCACCCTATTCTGGACCTTACACTATTCTAAAACAAATGTCAAAAGTTAATTATAAAATTGATAAACCAAATTTTCACACTAAACGAGATTCTGAAATTGTCCATGCTTGCAGATTGAGATATTATAATGCACCAGAGAACTTAAAACTACACCACGAATAATGACAAACATTGGATCCATTTTTTTCTTTTCTATGTGATGCTTAACATCATTATACATTTTTTAATTGATATAATTAATTATGTGTTGTCCTACTAAAGATATTTTAAAAAAAACAAAAACAAAAAAAAAACTGTCTAACTTAAACTTTTTTCTTAAGAATACTATTATATGTGAATTTTTTTTTTGGATCTCAAGTTAAACACCGACTATGACAACTCTACTTCTTTAACCTTTCAGTAAATTTTCTATTTCTTGAAAAACACTTTCCTATCACCCACCTCTAGAAGCGCGTTGGATGTCGTCCCAACTGTTTAAGATCTTATTAATTTTTTTTGCTATTTATTTTTAATTCATCAACTCAGTCACTTAAAGTGCTGAAGACCATATGCTTGAGTAATGACTAAAACAGGGCTGGGATGGCCACTCCTTTTGTCCTCCCATTTCTATATATTATACTCCCACAGGTATGACAACTGCACATTTTCCTTTTTCTCCATCTTTGTACTATGCAAGATGCTGTTTTTCAATGCAGTCATATTCTGTCGGAGATTCACGGTTTGTCCACTGTACGGCTAAAAAGAATCTTCCTCCTTATTAGTCAGAGAACAATAGGGAGAAAGAAAACCCACTTGTTACACAAACATAAACACAACCCCTCACTGCTTAGAGGTAGAATTAAAGAATTTGAGACTAAGAGTTGGGGAACACACATACAACAAGGTACCTTCAACACAAAAAATTGGATATCCACGTAGAATTAAAATAAGTGTACACAAATGAATAGTAAATAAATAATTTGAAAATAAAGTGAAAAGTATTGAGAATAAATAAATAAAGTTAGAATAAATATGAATAAGTATAACTAAAGAATATTGAATAGAATTTTGGAATGAATAAATATTGTCGGAATAAAAATGAATAGGAAATGATGAAATGAGAATAATAAGAAATATAAAAGATATTGAAAAGAGTTTTTTTTTGATAATAAGTAATATTGAAATAAACGAGATAATGGAAATTAAGAAAAAAATAATGAGTTAAATATAGATATGAAAACTAGATATAATGGAAAAGGATAGATATACTGAGAACTCGTACAAGATTGAGTTATTTGATTAACACAGTATATGTTCTGTAATTTTATATACGATCTATATTAGAAGTGTGATTTTATTAAAACTTGTGATTTTTATTGAAAGTGTGAATTTTATTATAAACTGTGATTTTTATTATATAACTGAAGAACTATTTTTCTTGATATGTAAACAGGCCAAAATAATGTTATGTTTTATGTACTCTACGTTGGGGAAGCAGAAATAAGACACAGCAACACAAAGACTGTGATTTTTCAATTGGTGTATTTTCCTCAACATACTAATGACTGTGAAAGGACTAAAAATGTTGCACAGATAATTCATTACAAGAGAAATAAATAAAAAAATTTTTTTGGACTCACTCCATAGTAGTGAACGTTGAGGAAGAATTTTTGAATTTTTCAACTTGTTATCAAAGTCAACTTCAGTTACTTAATTTTTGTTTGTTTTAATATTTTTATTACTATGTTTTGTTATTCTGTATTATTCAAATCGAGATGATGGTAGATATTGTATTAAATGTATGTTTCCAGTGAAAATTTTTGGTAGTTTACAAATTTTTGGTTATGTTAATTTATTTTTTTCTGAGATTGTGTTGTGTGGGGACTGCAGCCTTGCTCAACATTGTTTTCAGTTGATGATAAATACATTTTTAAATTAAATTTTTTTTTACAGCAACAATATAAGAAGAAATTTACATAATTTATAATTTTCTATAGTTGATCATTAATTACTATAATTTTTTTGCTTTTATTGTGTTCATAAATTAGCAAATCATTAGTGTATTTTTGTGTATTCAATATTGAAATGTGCAATGTCTTGTCATGTGATCATCATACTAAATTAACTTAAAACATATGTTCCTTTTCAAACTTTTCCAAATTTGTGGTCGACGCCCATTTTCCTCACATGGCCGGGTGAGTCTGTTCTCCAATGCAGGCATTATTGGTCAACCTCTTCTCGGACGGGGGGGGATATTCTATAACATTAAAAACCCCATACCATTTTAAAATCTAACATTATTCTAAATTCCCTTGGGCGTACGAGCTAAATTTCGCTTTTGATTCTAAGTTCTAATAACCTCGAGAGAAAATATTAAATGGCTTCCTTTTTCAAACATGCGTGGCGTCACCCAAGATTTCATATAGGCTCTGCGCAGATTACATAAAACCACATGTGACTTATCGACAACAGCAAATCCCTAATCACTATCATGATCACATGACAAAGTTTATATAAGCCGCCTGAACAACAAACCTGTGCGCTTTTTGGATAATGTAACTGCCTTGGGCAGACGTACTCTCCTCTTAATAAAGTTTTTCCGTAAGAAGCCGGGATTGTCGTAATTTAGTATGGAGTGAGTTTTACTCTATTAACAGCACCTTCTCACCGTAGCATGGGAGATTTAGATATCTATTGGGCCAGTGTCTGTCTCCTATGTTACATATATATATATATATATATATATATATATATATATATATATATATATATATATATATATATATATATATATATATATATATATATATATATATATATATATATATATATATATATATATATACATACAGGTGGTTATCAAAATAATGGAGACACATCAATATTAGTGGTGTTTATGGAAGTGTTTCGTATTCCTTAAAAAAGCAAGTTTTTCTGCGGGTGTGATTTGCGCCGCGTGGGAAATGTCTTCCTTAGTCCTGGTAGGAGAGCTACGTCCAATTGAAAATAGGCGCATTTCTACGTCAACTTCGGCTAGACCAATCCACTATTTGCGTGCCGCTTTTTCGCCTGTTTGGCGCAAGCTTAACTTCATTTTTGGCGGTGAATCGCCTTTTTAATCTAACCGGCTTTTTGCTGGACGCGCCCTTGTTCTCGGTGCCATTCTCGTGGGGTCGTTCTCGGCCTCTTTCTCTAAGAATTTTCCCTTTGCGATAATTTTAAACTATTGCAACCCTTTCCTATCTACTGTTGTCCAGTGATGAAAAAAAGATATCAGAGTGAGCCATGTTTCTCGATAGAGATTAGCATCTCTTAAAGTTTTGCTACTAAGCAACCCACCAGATTTGGTCAAACTCTGTGTAGGGGGCTTCCCTTTTTATATTGAACTGATATGTTAGTGAAATTTATTCTTCTGATCTTTTTTGACCGGAACGGTCACATCCTATTGTCTGGCTCATGTTTTCTTGAGCTCACCGTAAATGAATTGTAAATATTCTCCGATATTATGATCAAGAATTGGCTCAATGTTTTACTCCTAGAAAAAAAAACTTCTTTTTTAAAATTTTAAATGATTTGGAAGTTTCTTTTGATTACCAGTTTCTACATCCTTTTATGTAGACGTTACAAGTGAATACTTGTGGTTATTTTTGCTATCAACAATAGCGTTGTACTACACTATATCGAATTGGCCATTATCCCCATATTCCATTTCTTCTGATGTATGGACGAATTATCTGCTCGTTCCTTTAAATTGTTGCTGAAAGAAGATCATCATTTTTTCTGTTCTGAAGCTGAACTCAGCGTGCCGTACGTCCCTTTCCAGCCTTCCGAACTAGCGGACTCCTTCTTCCGTAAGTAGAACATTTGTAGTGCCGTAGTCTTTCGTGTACTTGAGAACTTTATCTGTAGAGTTATACTACTCCAGATGTCTTGGGTCAATTCTTCAGCAGTCAACTTTATAGATACATGCCGGTTCCACAACCACGCTCATCAAAGTAATTCCTTGCTTCATTAAAACTGTCTACAGAACTGTTAATAGAAATTAATCCCTACGACAGATGATGCCTTCCACAGACTTAATATACCTGCGACAATATATATATATATATATATATATATATATATATATATATATACAGGGTGTCCCAAAACGACCACATAAACTCTGCACAGCTAGATTCCTCGTTGGGAGTACATAAAAACTGCCCACAGAAGCGTTCCTGTATGATCCATAGTTTACGAGAAAATACGAAAAACAAAGTATGACGTCACTGCCGGTGCAAGAAAAAAACACTTTATTGGACATATCAACAACAATATTTGCATATCTTTCCAGACGATAATGTTTAAAACGTTCGCCGAGCATATCGCGTCATGCATACGCGCGCCATGGAATGACGTTAAGCCGCCGTTGAACTGGTATTTAAAAGGCTGCATCTTGCAGCTACCGGTAGTCTTCGTACGGTGGTCATGTACTCCGTTCGTGACTACTGCGACATGTACGTGATGTACGGCCGATGTAATGGAAATGCCTTACGAACTGCTAGGGAGTATGCCCGTCGATATCCGTCCCGCCGTCCTCCCGATGTTAACGTCATCCGTAGGCTGGACGACAGACTGCGAAATACGGGAAGCGTCTTGCCAACAGCCAATCTTCACGATACTGGAAGACCACGGAGCTCCCTGACGGTAGCACAGGAGGATGCAATACTGCAGCGGGTAGAAGAGACGCCCGAGGTAAGCACACGCGCCTTATCCCGTGATACGGTTTCGAGTAAAAGTACTGTGCACAGGCTTTTACGGTCTGAGAGGCTACACCCATTTCGGTACACAACCGTGCAAGGTCTGAAACCAGATGACTTTCAGAAACGCGTCGCCTTCTGTGAATGGCTGTTGCCGCAACAGAACACAGATAATGGTTTCATTGCACATATCCTGTGGACTGATGAAGCATGTTTCACTCATGATGGGGTATTCAACCATCACAACAGCCATATGTGGTCCCAGGTCAATCCGCATGCAATCCGGCCGCAGAAACATCAGGAACGTTGGTCTCTTAATGTGTGAGCCGGCATACTCGGGGATCGCCTGCTTGGACCATATCTGTTGCCTAAACGGCTCTCGGGACAGTCGTACTTGGTGTTTCTTAACCCTTTCACCGGCTCAATTAGAAAGACTAATTCACCTATCCTGGCTTCTGAAACCTTTACAGTTCTACCCTTAAAGCGGCCAGATTATTTCTCTAAAGGTTTGTTTTCACTGCATAACACTTCATTCCCCCTTTTCGAAGTATCCTTTGCTTGTCACTCCGCGACCCTCCCACAGTCATAATATCTGTTAGCCCTTTTGAGGGTATCCCCCAATTCCTTCTCCCAGCGGAAAAGGGGACTTGAAACGGTACAGGATACTAACGCCAGACAAATTTCTACTGCAATTCTTCGAGAAAGCGGGAACTGAACGTAACTCGTATTCAAGTAAAAAGTGACCCGTGGTGCCATGCATTTTCTCACGAAACAAGTCTTTCAGGCCAATTTTCAATGGGCGCCTTAATAATACGGCAAATAGTGGGGCACGGTAGCAGTATTATCTGTTATTTATTTAGACAACGTCGAAAGCTATCAGATTTGCCTGGCATTTAATTCTGCAGTACGCAATAAGTGTTGCCTGAAATTATCCATTTTCTCACAAATCGATTTCTTTGAGATCCATATTTGAGTTGTGCTAGTTCATATAAATATCTAGTGAGTTTTATAAATTTTTAAAATAAAAAAGTACAGTTTTTAATAAACAAATTAAAATAAGAAAGTTAAAAATTTGATTTACATTTTCATCTATTCTAATATTTATAATTATAATTTTTTGTGTTTATTAATTTTTGCACGACTAAGCGTGTGTCGTACTTTTTGCGCCATAATCGCTACTTTTAGTTACGTTATTGTAAAAGCAAGTTATTTCATTATAGTAATAAGAGGCAAATTTGAAAAGCAATTTGCAAAGTTTTGAAGAAGTTCTTCCAATTTTTTTAATAGTACGTAAGTTTTTTAGAACAATGTAAGAAAAAAAAAATTTGTCGTAAAATTTGTGCAGGTGCCCTCACTGAAAGGTTAAAAAATCAACTTTTGAATTCAAAAGAAAGTTAAAAATTGAATATTCTATTTCTCATGCTTTAATTATTAAACTAGCCGCTTCGCTCCCAGGCTTCACTCTGTGTTGTATAAAATCTGGGCTCTGAGGTGAGAGCCCCTTGCGTGCGATAGATTTCTGTGGACATCGCACACATACATACATATATAGCCAAACTTTTCTTTATCTCTATATTGTTATTTTAGCAGGCGATTTTAAATTTTCTGCGAGCTTAATTTTTTTTAAATACCAAATATGACGTCACTGGTTCTCGTAACACGATGGAAACGATTTTCTTCCTTTTTAATTCCATGTTTTGATGTATATCAATTATCAATTCGGTATTTAAAAATATCTGAAACTAAATCAGCGATTAAAAAGTCAAGGTAGTTTGCCGATATAGATTTCGCACGTGATGTAACGTTAAATTTTAACTCAAATTGAGATTTGAAAATAAAGAAATTGGATAGAGAGATGGCAACGATTTATGAATAAATTGAACAGTTTTTAGTCTTTTTTCGCTATTTAAAAGGTTTTTAGACCAAAAATTAAAAAAAGCTCATCGAGGTGTGTTAAATAGGTGTATCAGGAACCTTTTCCTAAAATTTCGTATTCGCGAACCTCGTAATCTCTGTGATACGCCAAATAACATCATACATGCTCACAAACACTCTTATTTATATATAGTTAGCCGCTGCGCGACTTTGTTTTATATTTTCTTTTGCAAAAAAACTCAACAGAAAGTAACATATGTAAGGAATGTTACCATTACCTGTCATCATAAATATACGTTTTAAGGTGTAGTGGGAGCTCAACCAAAAAATACATAATCGTTGCTAAATTCTCTATAAGGCTGATTCTAAAAACATCGTGATTAAAAAATGTGAATTTCCATTAATTGAGGCGGTGTAAGGAAAAGTGGTGTAAGTCACATTTTCAACTTTTTTATTTGAGGGCAAAAATGTAATCTCCATGTTCAGTTTATAGTGGAATTGCAAATAATTATTATTTGCAATATCATAATAATTATTATGAATTATAATTTGTTCATTTTATAGTGGAATTATTGTAGTTTTTGCAGTAAAACGCTTTTGACTTACACCACTTTGCCTTTAACCGACTCAATTCAGAACAGAGTTAAAGATAAGAATGAGATTCCAACACCAATGAGTTTAAAAATTACATCCCTCTCCGTATGTACTATTTTTCAAAATTCAGTGCGTAAATCTATAATCATCGGATACTACTCTCATGAAAATAAGGTTTTTTAATCAGGAAATTCAAACCAAACAAATTTGACCGATCTTTTACTACAGTGTCTCCCAAAAGTGTTCGTACACTTACGATTTTCAATGAAATAGGGGTCTATCCATTAATTAAAATGAATATTTAAGAATAGGTATTTAATAATATGATCTATAATCTATTCTTGACAAAACTACATGAAATATTTTGAAATCATAGTAAAACTTTATTTTTAAGAAACCAGTTATGAAAAAGTAACAAAAACTTTATCTCACAAAAGTCATCGTACACTGAAATAATTTCGGATAAATTCCTAATTAAAATTATCGTCTGGCACTTTATTTTTATTTTTGAATTTTGGTGGCATTTAAAATATCGTTTAGATTTATTTTTTGCTTGCCTACTCCGTAATATACTATTTATTCTTTAAAAATGCCTCGTAGTCGTAAAGAAACAACAAACAGCATTCGAAAATTGATTATTTTTCATCATAGTAGTGGTAAATCAATTCGGAATATTGCTAAATTACTTAATTTATCCCATTGTACTATGCAGTATGTGATAAAACACTTTAAAGAAGAAAATAGGATCGAAAACAACGTAAGAAAAGATCGTCCGGCAAAGTTAACAAAACGTGATCATAGATTTATAATTAAAAAATTTATGAAAAATCCACGTTTGAGTGCTGTAAAAGTTTCTGCAGAATTTAATGAAACATTTTCTACTTCAATTTCACCTGAAACTGTTCGACGAGTTCTCAGAGCAGCTGGATTATATGGGCGTTCATTAGTGCGTGATTTCCTAGACGAAACATGTACTGTGTGTACTGTAACAGAAGATATGTTAAATAACACTTGGCGGGAACTGGAATGCCGCTTCGACATTCTCCGAGCTATCAAGGGGGTACACTTTTACTGGGGTAAATGGTCTTATAAAAAAATTATAACTGTACTTACAATATATCCAAACAAACATAGGTCTAATTGTAAAATGTTTGAGCACGATAAATATTTATAATCAGGGCAAGACTTTTGGTTCACCCTGTATACACACAAGAGCCAAAACATTATGAACACCCCTACATTTTGCAATGAATTCTCCTGGATGACGTGGAAGGCATCTGATCAGGTGGAAGTGGTATTTAACTGCTGCTGGAGAGTCTGAAGAATCATTCTTTCACTTACTTCTGTGTGTGATGGGAAAGGCTGCGGATCTAAGCGACTTTGATAGATGGCAGATTGTAATGGCTCGAAGGCTCGGAACAAGTATTTCCGAAACTGTACGACTCGTGGGTTTTTCGCGACCTACAGTTGTTAGTACTTATGCAAAGTGGATGAATAACGGTGAAACCAGCAGTAGACGACATGGTGTTGCACGTCCACACGCTATCAAAGAAAAAGGTCGTCGGAGACTGTCTCGCATGGTGAAGCAAAACCGGAGCCAGACAGTGGCTCAGCTAACAGCCCAATACAATGCAGGGCCAAGTAGAATAGTATCGCAGCACACTGTTCAGCCGACACTGTTGGATATGGGGCTACGCAGCAAACGTCAGACTCGTGTGCCTTTGCTCACCAAGCGTCATCGCCAACTGCGCCTGCGCTGGGCCCGGGAACATCACGACTGGTCCATGGATCAGTGGGCGAGAGTTGCCTGGTCAGATGAATCACGGTTTGTCATTCATCACGACGATGGCCGTGTCAGGATACGCCGTCTTCCAGGCGAACTGTTGCTCCTTCAATGTACAGTAGGTCATACACAGGCCGGTGGTGGCGGTATTATGCTTTGGGGGACGTTCTCTTGGGAGTTTCTGGGACCCGTGGTTGTGGTAGAGCAGACCATGAATGCTACAGGGTATCTGAACATCATTGCGGACCAGTTGCACCCTTACATGGCCTCTGTTTTTCCAGCTGGAAATGGAATGTTCCAACAGGACAACGCCCCGTGTCACAAGGCTAAAATTGTGTTGTAGTGGTTCCAGGAACATGATGCTGAATTCCAGTTAATGTCCTGGCCGCCTAACTCACCGGATCTCAATCCGATAGAACACATTTGGGATGTCATGGGACGGCAGCTCAGAGTTCACAGACCACCAATTCGCAATATCTTGGATTTGCGTGACCGTTGCTTAAACATCTGGTACAATCTGTCTCCGGCCATCTACCAAGGACTTGTGGCATCCATGCCAAGGCGGGTTGAAGCTGTGTTGCACACCAAATGTGGGCCAACTCGTTATTGACAGGTGGTCATAATGTTTTGGCTCTTGAGTGTATATATATATGTAATGGTATTGCGGTCGATGAAATTCAGGAGCGGTGACTTGTTAACGGAACGGTGAACACTGGAACCATTGGAGGGCGTAGTCATGGTCGGCTTCAGCAAACGATTTTCTGACACGAAGAAGAAAAACTGAAATCCAACACCAGAAAAGAAGCGGCGAAATGGAGGCTCGGTGCACTTCACTGGAATCTTAGATTTTTTGCGATGGGGTTGGCCGGCATATAGATGCAGACACACTGACCCATGGACATGAGGTAGGCACGGTGAAGTATCAACTCAAAACAAATACAGAGAGACTAAAGTTCGGTCACATTTTCAAAGATTTATTTCACATACTTCCTACTTGACAATTTATATGTCGGACAAACGTACTTCAACTAAATTTGTCCGGAGCTCCACGGACAAAGGGTCAAAAACCCCGCACCACAAAAACTACATGTTGCTAGAACGGAGATCAGACACAGAAGACCCGCAAAACTCTAATTTAACGCCCTTGAGTACAGAGGCGCTGAACTTTTAATTGGTTAAAAGGTGAGACCTGACCTCATCACGCCGCATCGGACGAGGTCACGTCATAGCTTCTAGAACAATCTTCTTACATAAGCTTCCAGTCAGCACGTGGACTTCGGGGAAAATCTAATAGATTAATTTTATTATTCCTGGGTCAAATTTAAATGAGGGTTAATATTCCTTTGCTCTAAGACAAAGTTAATGAAGGAAAAATTTATTGTTTAATATATATATATATATATATACAGGTGGTTAGCAAAATAATGGAAACAGGAAAAAACATGAATTTCTTTATTAATATGGCATAGGACCATCTATTGCATTTAATACCACCTGGATTCACTAAGGAAGTGAATTATGCAAGTCATGAATAGTGGTTAAGGGAATATTATACCATTCTTTATGGATAAATCGTTAATGATCATATAGAGATGCTATTGCTGAATATTGATTCCTGACTGTTGCCTAAAACAGACCACAGCAGTTCGATGATATTGTGGTTTAGGGACTGTGCGGGCCAAATAAGGTGATTTACTTGGTCTTTATGCTCCTTAAAACCACGATCTGACACGTCTAGCTGTATGGATCAGAGCATTATCATCATGGAGAACGCCATCTCCTACATGAAACAATTTTTGCACCATAGGATGGATCTGGTCGGCTATTATTTCGACATAGTCCTTTCTAGTCAATCTCCCTTTCGGGGTTACAAAAGATCCCTTTTGAAAACCATGAGAAGGCCGCCGAAACCCTAAGTAATTTCCTCTCCATGTTTGATAGCTGGCATGAGACAATCATGATAATACGCTTGTGTGGGTGTTTTCAGACATACGCACGTCTTCTTGCAGGGGACAATGTGAACAATGTTTCGTGTAACCAAATGTCATGTTTTAACATATCAGTCGACCAGAATTTGTGATCGTCTCATCACTGTAGAGGACGGTTTGTTTTCATATCTCTTACAAGTGGCTTGGGAAATATTACTCTGCCGTAAATGTTTTATTTTTAAAGTTTTCTCTTACCTGTAATGACTGGTACTGGAGCCTGGAAATTCAGATGTAGCTGTACGGTCATTTTGGCTGCAGTTGTCTTCTTTTTTGATGTCACGGTCAGCTTCAACACTCCGGTACCAGTCATTACAGGTAAGTTTTCACTTACCTGTAATGACTGGTACCGGAGCCTGCAGATTCAGATGGCATTCTATGGTCACTTTGGCTGCAGTTGTCTTCTTTTTGGATCTCACAATTTGTTTCAACACCAGTCAGCCTCTTTCACTTAGCTTTCCATTTCGTCCACTATTCTGTTTCACAGAGGATGTCTTTCCGTGAACTCTGTATGCCATCATGAGTTCCGATATCATAGCTCGGTAAAACCCCAAACCTATGGGGGCTGTTGTAACAGATACTCCAATTAAACGCGCTTCAACAATTTGCCCTTCTGCACGGTCTACAAATGTTATCGGGGAAAAACGGTGACAATCAGTCTACACCTATTGTTAGCGACAGCAATTTACGGGGCAATTAAAGTACCCCAAAAGAAGAGTAATTCCGGGGATGAAATATCCAGTCCTTTTTTCAGGCGGCCATACAAATAAACCCATTTTAGTGACAACGGGGTTGCGTTTCCTGAGAAACAAACTAATTTTAAGAGGCTTTTTCCCGGCCACAAGAGAAAACGGGGGCGATTTTAAAGATGTTTTTCCTAGAATACCAAAATGGCGCAGGGCTAGCATTGAGACCTCCCACGTATTGGGGAACAAGTACAAATTACACTGTTCTATTTTTCAAGCAAAACTTGCTAATAGCTCAAGCAACCAAGTTACAATAAAGGAAAACTAGGGATTAGGATATTTCTTAATTCATTTAATATTAGCACTTAACGTTAATATTTAAACACACAGACTATAACGATAATCCCCCCTCTCTCTCTCTCTCTCTCTCTCTCTCTCTCTCTCTCTCTATATATATATATATATATATATATATATATATATATATATATATATATATATATATACATATATATATATATATATATATATATATATATACAGGGGCTGTTCACACATTTTTTAGACGATGTATATTGTATTCACAAAACTAAATTTCATAAAATTCTTGTGTTTTAAATGTTCTATTTGACATCCCTTATTCTGAACTATCTTTCGACACCGCAATTTCTAGGATAATAATGCCTTTTGAAGTGTCAGAAGAGGTATTCTATCCCATTCATCCTGAACAGCTTTCCAGAGTCCTGTAAGGGTTTTGGGACGACGTTTGGATAATGCAGATTTTAAAAGTCCGAAAGCATAAAAATCCATAGGTGATACATCGGGAGATTTAGTAGGGATATCAGTGAATGGTATGGCCTTGATACCAGTTTTTTGTTCCATTTCTTTTAGGAAATTTACAGTGGATTTTGATGTGTGACTGCTAGCTTTGTCCTGATGGAGTCTCACAGATTGATGGCACTGTGGGTAAAGCGATGGTATTTCATTCAGAAAAATTGGCGATAAAATATGTTCCTGATAGTATTTGGAGTTAATCTTGACATTTTTTTCCACTCTCTTTATTTTTAACTTGCCATTATACGAAAAACCAGAAATAATCATGAATCCCTTAAAAAAACTCTCTTTCGATACTTTGAACCATGTACTTAAATTTTTTTCTCCCCTTTTATTATAATAAATGGCTCTTTTTTTGTTGCAATCATTTAAATACACCCATGATTCATCTATTGGGACAATTGTTTTCCATTTTTCTTTGGATAAGTATTTCTCATATAGAATTCTGCAGCGTGTCCTGCGTTCAGCAATATGATTTGGAAGAAGACGATGCACATTGTGTTTTTTCGCTTTCTTAAGATTTAAATCAACGTTTATCATTTTGTTTACAGTGGACACCGAGCATTTTAATGATTTTGCAACTGTCCTTTGAATAGGGGATTGTCTTTTAACATTAAACAACGTACCTTTGCAATAGTCGAAGATGTCCGTTTTTTCCTTGGATACTTGTTTGGAGTTTTGTCCCACTTGAGGCTCCAATTTGACGTTTTTTTCCTTTCTTGTTGAGGATATTACCTATCGACGCTTTAGATATCACAAAACCATGACTCTCACATCATTTTTGGATAACGGAGTATGCATATTTCTCTTCGGAAAGAGCATAAATGTCACCTTGGAACCACTGCTTTGTTAAAAACACCATTTTGAATAAAAACAAAACTTTCAAGCCGCAGCCGATAATTTTGACTTTTAATAACATAGCACAATTGCAATTATTTCGTTTGCAGCAAACGATTTTTTATTACCTCTTATCAAAATCGTCTAAAAAAATGTGCGAACAGCCTCTGTAAATATATATATATATATATATATATATATATATATATATATATATATATATATATATATATATATATATATATATATATATATATATATATATATAATACATATATATATATAATATATATATATATATATATATATATATATATATATATATATATATATATATATATATATATATATGTATATATGGCGTGCTTCGTTTCACTCCCGTTTGTTAAATGATAATTTTCGAACTCCTGTTAATTTAGGTTGCAGTCGATGGTAGTCCGATGGCGTAGTGGGAGGCAGACCAATATTCAGGAGACAAATATCAGTTCGATTTAACCAACTTGTTTTCTTCATCTATTAACAACCACTGTTCCAAAGAAGTGCACATCGTAGCGCTCGCCATTTTACAAAACCCGCGGACCTGGCTAGCGCACGTCTGCTATCAATGACTTAATCCCATCCGTCTGCCGAAACTCTATTGTTGTTCAAGGCGTCGAACCTTATCCCGCATGATCATTGTGGCGTTTGCCGAGTAATCTAGGAGAATATTTGCTTAGTCTGCAATTAATTGTCGCGGGAAACCCAGTCTAAACTCCAAAAACAACTCCCCACGCAATGATGCTTGCAATTCTCCTTTCTTGATTTTCCCCAAGCGCATTAATCCGTAACACACACACACACACACACACACACACATATATATATATATATATATATATATATATATATATATATATATATATATAATATGCAATAGATGCATGAGCAGTAAGTGGAGTCTGGTCAATTGAGTAACGTATTACGTAACTACCAAATAACGGCTAAATTTATTTAATTGGTAGAGGCGCCATTTGAGAAAATATGTAGTAAAAAATACGCACCGAAGTGCATAACATACGGAGATGGTTGCAATGTATCACATGTTTATTCCAATTGGTTTGGTGAGATATTCCCAATGGGATAAGTGCGGGATAAGAGCGGGATAAGTGTTGGGATAAGAGCAAATACAGACTGCTAAGCTCTTTCTCTTTGATTTATATTATTATTATTTTTTTGTTATTATTTTATTATTATTTTTAATTATTATTTATTATGGTCTTGATTTGTTCATTAATTACATCATTTTCCTGGTTATGATTGACTTGTGTTATTATTATCCTATAGAAATGAATGAAACAAACAAAAAAATTCTTAAACTAAACCAACTAAGTAAAATTAAACATTCTAGAGTAAAATTTCCCTGGAATCTGATGGCGGTTTTTCGGAGTCACAGATTCTGACAACGAAATTAAAAATTGGGATTCTTTTATGGAAATGATGATATTCAACCATGACGAGGACGCATTTTAATTTAAAACAACTCAGAATGTGGCTGAATGCGACTGGGCCTTAGTCAAACTTTCGGAGAAAAAAAGTGTAGAGCACTTCGCAAGTGGGGTGATATTGTATGATAGGTAGCACCCCATCAGGAAATACATAAATTAGAGTTCAGCTAATAATGGCTAATCAACTTTAAGATACCACGCAAAGACGATATAAGTCCAGTTGTGACAGAAGTGATAAAGTTTCTGTCGTTCAATCAAACTGTCGTTCAATTTAAAAATTGCAAATTGCAAAAGAATCGTCAAGAAGCAAGTTATTTTTAGTTATCCTAACGTCGTTGCGGAGAAAAACAGGCTATAAATTAAAGCGAGTGCCATCTTACAAGTATTTTTGGTTTTAAAAACTGGAAATGGTTGAATTAAATTCTTCTGATTGCTTCTTTAGTGTTTTATCTACAAAAGACTTTCACATTTCTAGCTACTAAAACCAATTTTATAAAATCATTAAATATCAAACGTTTTGGTTCGCACTTACCCTGATTCTCCTTATATAAAAAAAGAAGATTTTTTCCCAAAAAACTTAAATTTAAAATTTAGATCTATAAAATAAAAATTTATTAAGATTAAATATTTAACCTGAATTTTCAAAATACTGTAGTACTTATGCTCATGAACGGTCCATTTTCCAAATCGATATTCATTATGTTGGAGTTTGAAATAAAATGGATACATTAAATTATTCCTTTATACTTTTCTTTTCTTTTATGTATTTAGGTAACATATTACAGTTTTGTTCCATTTAAATGAGTTTATATTTGTACTCATTATTGAAGTACAGCTTCCACCTAGTAAGGTTACTTTTTTTAAATATCCGAGCTTATAGGATTAAATTTTTTTATTTCTTGACTCTTTTTGTTTAGAGTGCGCGTATATATTTTAGTTTGTAATGAGAGATATTTAGTACTATATAGATGATGTCATCTGTAATATTTATCTTAATTGAATTCATTAAAAAAGTAATTACACATTTGTGATTTAGAAAAGGAAACAGTTATGTCAAGAAAATCGAAAAACTCCCTGGAGGCAGAATGTTAGAGACGTTCTTAAACACTTATAAATTAATTCACAGTTATTAAGAAGCACTTCAAAAATTCTTACTTTGGAAGCTCAAAAGCAGTCAAACTAAAATTTCCTTTACCCGTGGTTGAAAGGAGATTTAAAAATTTAACATGAATACTTCATTTTTCTTCTATTGACTCAACCTATAAAGGAAATTCTCCCTGTAGATAAGAGGCACAGAATCTAATGCTTATTATCGCACAGTAATTTTAAAAGATTATAGAATAACTTTATTCCATTATCTATTCCATTCAATTTAATACCGGAAGACTTTATTCTTGGTTTCACCTCATTCAAAATTAACCATTCCAAAATTTCTGGCGTAAACTCGAGAAACAGTTTTGAAAATTCGGTTCTGGCGTTAAAGTTTTGAGGATAACTTGGTTTATTAATTAACCATGTCTGGGAAAAAGGCTTTCTATTTATTCACTATCCAAAAGTTTACTCATGAAATTTTAAATTTTTGGTGCGAAAGGGCATATGCGGGCTGTCAATTTTTAGCAAAACGACAGATATGACATTATTTATTAATGGCCAAACGAACAGCAAAGAACCCAAATATTCTATGTATATTTATTTCTGACATCATGAATAAATGTTTACTATATGCAAATATTTATGCTCAGCTATATTCATCAACACTGAAAGCTTTATTAGTAAATTTAAGGCTTTTAATTTCTGCCTCAGTCACTGAAAGATAATTCTTATCTGCTCAAAGCTTGCTGCAGAATTTTAGATGTTTCAAACTCAATATATGTGGAAAATGATTCAGCTTCAGGTACTGCCAGTTCTAAAGAAATTAATATGTTTATCAAACAACGCTCTCTGTTTCTGTGCATGATATAAGAGCTTTATATATTGTAATCCGGGCATTATTATATTAACTGTGGATTTAAGTCCATGTTAGAAACATACACACCCCACGACTATTAAAAATCCCTGTATAATCATTAGCTAGCACAGATTTAAGAGATGCTTTAAAGCTTAGAAAGCATACGGAAGGCAAGTCTAATGCACATTTAAATAATATTTGCGCTATAAATTATTTCATTACACCAAAGAACGTTAAAATTTTTGAAACCGGCATTCTCATTAAATTAAGTAAATTTTTATGATTCCTTTAAGGATTTTTGCATAAGATAATAAATTTTAAGATAAGACCTGTCACTGTGTGAAAATGTTATATCTGCCAAAAATTATTTATTTTAGTAGTCACTGTTTAGCTGATATACCGTAAGGATACAGTCTAAAGTAGGA
Organism: Dolomedes plantarius; assembly: GCA_907164885.2. NCBI lineage: Eukaryota > Metazoa > Arthropoda > Arachnida > Araneae > Dolomedidae > Dolomedes > Dolomedes plantarius. Next base: position 144,245,450 of record OU015501.1, read on the forward strand.
GTCGCCAATCTGTAGCACGCAGACCATGGGTGGCCCGCCGAAACATTTCGATCAGACACACCAAAAGATTGATATCAACCAGCCGCTGCACGACCAGCATGGTCGCTTTTAGTTTTATATTTTCTTTTGTTGAACAACTCAAATGAAAGTAACATATGTAAGGAATGTTACCGTTACCTGTTATCATAAATATACATTGTTAAGGGGTATTCTCCATAAGGCTCATTCTAAAGCATTGTGATTAAAAAATATGAATTTCCATTACTTCAGAACAGATTTAAGGATAATACTGAGAAACCCAACACCAATGATTTTTAAAATTACACCCCTCTCTGTATGTACTATTTGTTTTCAAAATTAAGATATCTTCAATTTATTATTACATCAAATAAGAAATTGTTGGGAAGCAATTTTTTCATAATATATTGTTGGGAAAATTTCTTCTCTTATAAAATGGAGTAAAAATTCAGCAAGTACTGAAAAAAGTGTAGAAAATTAACTATTACTGTCTGTCGGTTGCTATGCCAGACACGGTTAAGCCTAACCTTGCGATCATTTATGCTCTCTCTTTCACGCCTCTCTCTTAATGAATTCTTCGTTTTCTTTCTTGAGACTGTTCCTAATTTTTACTTGATCAGGCAGATTGCGCTTTCGCGCAATCCTGATTTCAATGCGTAAATCCATGATGACATGCGGTTGCATATTGCAGACGGCTGCTAATGTGTACATCTGGCAGTTGCAGCCGTTGCCATTCGGAGTGTACAAATATCGTCGATTTGTGTGCCTCATACCTACGCGTTTTTTATATATACATTCGAAAAAACCCTTAGAATGACAAATCCTCTCAGATAAAATAGGATGGGAGTGCACGGTGAAAAGTAGCTAACAGGACATAGGATATCAGTGAATCTCAACAGCACAGATTCATCCTGATATTGAAGCTTTAGTTAAGCAAAAGCAATTTCAAGTTTCTCATTAACATTTAGGTGACATTCATCCTTCCAATAAGGTAAGTGTTTTATTGCCATTGGATTTTGAAATATTGTTATGTCCTATATAAGTCCTGCATTCATTCTGTTTCATGCAATATAAAGTACAAAATACATTTATTCAATTCCTATTGTTTGTTGTTTCTAGAAAATAATAAATAAAACATTTTTAAATAATAATAGTTATAAAGGTAGAAAATACTTTTTAAAACACACCATACACACAAAACTCCAGTGGCGTTTTTTGAAGAAATTAAGCCTTTATCATCTTGCTTTATAAAGCAAATCAAGAAATCATCTTAAAGGCTGAAGATAGTTTGCAAGTAATACATTTTTTATCTGCTTAAAAGAATCAAATTACAAAAAGAAGACACTGACAGCTGAAACAGTTAACAGAAATCTGCAATGAGCGCTCTACGCAATATAAATGCAAGATTCTGTAGCAATAATAAAATAAAATATAAAATCAAAAAGTATAACATAAGACTAAAGGAAAAAAAATGAAAGTATAAAATACAAATAAAGGCAAAAACTAAAAGTATAAAATAAAACTAATAAGCAAAGTATAAAATTCAAAACTAAACGAACAAACAAAAAAACTAAAGAAACCAAAAGATAACGAGGCAATCGACCGGCCTCTTGATCAGGAGGCCTAACTGAGGCACGTCACCTCAAGGAGTAAATTTCTGAATAGGATGTATATCCCTTTATATCTCAACTCCTCTGATTTGAAAAAAAATTACTCATACATTAGAATACATCCTTCTAAGCACGTAAAAAATAATAAAAAAAATTTACAACATAAAATTAATAATTTATTGAAAAAAAATTGATTGTTGCATTTCTGCAACATTATGGAAAATGACCAAAAAACGGATTGTTGCATTTCTGCAACAATGTGAAAAATGACACTAAGATTCAAATATTCAAAAATTTTAATTTATGTGGAAATTTTTAAAACAGTTGTTATTTTTGTTGTAGCAAAGTCCTACACCACATTTCTCACAAATAGTTTGTGTGAATCCTTTGCATTTTGGGTATTTACATCGGATTCTTTTGTCAGCCCAATTTGGCCAGTGCCCAATTTCATCTTGGCGCACTGGTTTTGGTGACATATGCTGAGTAGGCCCTTTATGTTTTTTATCTTCTATTCCTTCCTCAACTTCGCTCTTTCTTTTTCTTTTACCATTGGACTTGGTGTTCATTTTGCAAAGGGTTTCTGCAACTTCAAGGCGGAAATCGGCAGAACTTAACAACTTTTCAGTTTTTTTTTGCCTCTATATGAACACGTTTGTATAATAGCCAAGCATTAGACATTATTAAATCTAAGAAATGATAAAACATACGAATTTGCCATCTTTTGCTTCTTAGTAATATTTTTTGTCTTCCCATTATACTGTTTATCAAATCGACTCCACCCATATGTCTGTTATATTCACTTACGACAAAGGGTCGGTCAACTTCAATGTGCATTTTGGTAGATTTATCATACCTGCGGACCGTTGATTTTGGATCTTCACCAGCAAATGATGATGCTAAATGAACAATTTTATTGTCTTTCCATGATGTTGTTGAAACATCAACCCCATCAACTGTTGCACAATATTCAACAGAAGATCCACGTTCTTTTTTCTTCATTTCTTTTTCATCAGGTAATTTACAGTTAGGTATACGATTTCTCCTAACTGTTCCTAGACTAAGAATACCTTCATTCGCCAAATACACAATCAAAGGAATTGACGTAAAATAATTGTCAAAGTATAAACGGTAATTCTTATGTCGTGGAATAATTCTTGCTAAACGCATTACGTTATTGGATGCTGCTCCAAGATCGGGCTCTCCAGAGTTAATCACATTTTCCTTGCCTGAATCTGGTTCAATTTTGTAAGCAAATCCTGATGCACCACTCAAAACTTGCATTTTATATCCCCATTTATGTGGTTTGTTCGGATTATATCGTTTCATAAAATTACGTGACTTTGTTGAACAGATTTGTTCGTCTACACATAAGTACTGTTCAAGAGGAACTTTTTTTAAATTTTCATTTATTTTTTCTAGAAGTGGTCTTATTTTGAAAAGTCTATCACGATCAGGGTTAGATACAGGAAGATTTTGAGTGTTATCGTTGAAGTGGAGGACTTCCCGTAATTTTTCAAACTTATTCAAAGGCATAATGTCTTGAATAATTGGCAGACCAATAAAATTAGACCAGTAGTTTTTTACTCTTGGGAGATGAACTACAGACATAAAATAAATAATACCGACAAATTGCTGAATATCTAAGGTAGTTATAGTAAATGTAGAATTTGGATTTTTTTGAGTGGTGTACAAATTTGTTTCTCTTTTAACCATTTCAAATATTTCTGTAGGAAAGAGGAATGAAAAAAAAACGAAATGGTGTATCTAATTCCAAAATATTCGGTGGTAATTTAGAGTCACCTAAGAATGAAAGCTGCTGCTGATTCAAAATTAAATTCTTTTTTCTCCATATCATTTCTTTCTTTTTTCCCAACTTTTTTGAAATACGAACAGATGGACTAGAATCACTTGGAACACTAAAAGAGGGCCCAGGAACACTTACTAATGTGCTAGGATCACTGACCAAAGTACTAGGAGCACTGACTGAAGTAATATTTTGAAAATTATCATTGTTGATGTTTGAATATGTACAGGAATCACTCTCTTCATTTGTATCAACAGTTTCTGTTTCATTGACAAGCGGTAGAATATTTGGATCTGCTAAGCTATCATAATCATCATCAGATAATTCTATGTCATCTTCACTGTCTGTCTTGTTTAACAGATATTCTATTTCTTCAGGTGTTAGACCTCTACGTCTACTAAATGCCATTCTAAAGAAGTAAATGGCTAGTTTAGAATATATTAAAGAAAGCAGTCAATAAAAGTATCGCTAAGCTATTATAATATTTTTAAGTTATTTTTCACTCTGTTTGCATTATATTAGCATTTTATAATTTTAATTTATTACAAACAGCAGATATTTATTATTTACAATGAAAATATAATAGGACTATTATGTATAGAAAAGCCTAATAGATATTACATAATAACAGACAGTATTCCTATAAAATAGCTATATAAGAACTAAATATAATTTAAAATACGCAAAGAAGAAGTTTAAAAATTTGCTTTACGAATATTTCAGAACTTCAGATCAGGGAAAGAAATTACCAATTGTTGCATAACTGCAACAAACATAAAAGTATACATTTTATATAGATATTCTCAATTTTCTACAACAAAAGTATTTTGACATAAAGAATATGATCTTACCTTCATAAAATAACTATTTCCGAATGTCTCCAATCTTTAAAACTTTACTAAATTTAAATAGTATTTCTGCAAAAACCACGTGCAACTTCGTAAGCAATAAATTGAACTTTAGCTCTAGAAATTACAACAGTATCGCCATCTAGTAGAGAAAAGTTGAACAATATGTGTTAACTGCAATGTTGCAACATTGCAATCATCGTCGAAATCGACTTTCAAATCTCGCTGGGGAAATGACATAGGATTTTTGTGTTTGTTGCAGATATGCAACACGGTGACATAAAGGGATATGTCTAGCCAAAAAACATCCCAAGGCCCCGAGATCCCCACATTGAAAACAGAAAGTCAAAAGCATTAAAAATTTCACCAGTAACCTTGTCATGAAATGGGGGAGCCTAAGTTGCATCAAGTGGGGATAGTAGGTTTCATTTTTTTTCTTGTATGGGATGTGACTGAGGTGCAAAATCCAAGTTTTCGACCTCGGCAGCCCCCCAGATCACTTTTAAATATCCCCAAAACTGCAAAATTTTCACACTTCTTTCGATTTTTTCCCATTTTAACCATGAAGGAGAACGTTTTTAACAAAGACCCCAAATACACATTTGTAAACTAGATTAAATTTGCTACAATTTGAAACCAGAATGGGCTCGGTAGACCTAATAGTTTCCGAGATACAGCTTTTCAAATTTTGGCAAATTTTCCAAACTTTAAAATTTTAAGCTAATTTTCATGTTTACAATTAATTTGTCCCTGCATATTAATAGTATTTAAATCAACCGATGTCAATACAAAAACCCAATAAGGTTCACTTTTAAAGAATTAGATTCTTTTGAATCTTGCAGATTCGTTTTTGCATTCTTTTCAACTAGCCGCTGCGCGACCAGCTTGGTCGCTTTTAGTTTTATATTTTTTTTTTGCAAAACAACTCAACTGAAGTAACATATGTAAGGAATGTTACAATTACCTCATCAGAAATATACGTTGTAGAGGGGTATTCTCTATAAATCTGATTCTAAAACATCGCGATTAAAAAATGGGAATTTCCATTACTTCAGAACAGAGTTAAAGTTAAGACTGAGAAACCCAACACCAATGATTTTATAAATTGCATCCCTCTTTGTCTGTATTATTTTCCAAAATTAAGATATATGCACTTTATCATTACATCAAATAAGAAATAGTTGGGGAAATTTTTTTCACTTAAAAAAATGGAGTAAAAATTCAGCAAGTACTAAAATATAGCGTATATTACATCACTCTCTTTATGTACTATTGTTCACAATTCAGATATCTACACTTAATCACACCAAATTATAAATTGTTGGTAAAATTTCTTCGCTTATAAAATGGAGTAAAAATTCAGCAAGTACTTAAAAAAGTGTAGAAAATTAACTATTACTGGCTGTCGGTTGATATGCCGGCGACGGTTAAGCATAACCTCGCGATCATTTATGCTCTCTCTTTCACGCCTCTCTCTTAATGAATTATTTCTTCTTCGCTTTCTTTCTTGAGACTGTTCCAAATTTTCACTTGATCGTGTTTCTCGCTTTCGAACATTCATGATTTTATTGCGTAAATCCATGTTGACACACGCTTGAAATTGCGGCCAGCCGCTAATGTTTACATCGGGTAGTTGCAGCCGTTGCCATTCGGGGTGTAGAAATATCGTCGGTTTTTGTGCCGCATACCTACGCGTTTTATATATAATAAATGGTTTGATTATGCTTTCTCCTTATATTCGTAGTAATCAACAATATCGTTAATTATTAAAATAATTCTCTCAAATAATAATTGTTTTATGTTTTGATATAAATAAATTAATGTATGTAATTTCATTTTGCGATGTTTGGGAACAATCCCTGTAGAATTTTCCTTAGCCCTAATGACAAGGTCAGGTACTGACAATCTCTGAGTCTACCTGTCTTTAAACATTTAACATGTGTCCATTTGAGAATAAACCGAAACTATTTTCTACATCACAATAATATTATCACTTGCTATATTCCACTTTTTTTTTTCTAATCGACGTGAATCGGAAACCAAATCTAAATACATACTAATACATATTAATCTTAATCCCAATAATTATATTGTGAATTCCCCCCACCCAACACCACATTTCTACCCATTTTGTCTCTTCCACTCCTTTACCAACCACCCTACCACTTACTTCTGCAGGAAAACAACCCTAGGAACTTGAGCTGTGTTCCTTGTATTGTGTTCCCTCTTCCCCCTAGTAAATCAGCGGGCAACAAAAATAAGGGGTTCCTACCCCCGTCCCCCTTCCTCACCCATCGTTTCTATTCCTGTCAAAACTCTCTCCTCGACTGTCCGCTCAGTTGATAGCAAAGGCCCGAACGTTAACTTGCGGTTGATTCACTCGTTAATATCGTGTACTTGAAATTAGTTATTTGTGCCGTAGAGTCCCGAAATTCTCACTATGTCAGAGCCGGGATCATCCGCGAGTTCTACGTGTTTTATATGTAGTGAGAGTTTAAATGAAGGTGACATAGTGTTGGTGGAAGATAAATGAATTAAAAACCTACAAGCGTCCAGTGCTGCATTGAAAAATAGAGAAAATGAACATTTATTGAAACGTTTGACTGAGATTATGTAAATACAGCATGCCGGAAGCGTTACAACAATCCTAAGTTGATTAAAGTAGATGTTAAACGTGGAGACACAAATGTGACAAGACCAACAAGAGCTTTCACTTAGAAGTTCAACTTCAGAGAGCAGTGTTTCCTATGTGTAAAAATTATAACTAAAGAATTCTTTGAAGCTCAGAAGAAAAAACCCGCCAGAAAAAAGAAATACCGTGTTCACTGTTGAGAAGAATTTGAACTCAAACATACTGAAAGCAGCTGTACGAAGAGGTGACGAAAGGGCGATGAAAATAAAGGAACGAATTTCAGAGGAGACTGATTTGGTAGCACTCTACGAGAGATACCATATGTTTTGTCAAATGATTCTGTATAAAGCACCATCCAAAGGACTTCCAAGCGGTAGTCGTCGGCAGTCTACCGTTGATAAAGCCACGGGGTCCATTTTTGCTCATCTTGAAGAGCATGCAGATGAATGCCAGTTCGCACTTTCCCTACTTGTCAACCTGATAGAAGGATAAGAACCTGATACTCGAAACATAAAAAAGACTGTTTGACAAGTATGGGGATGACATACTCATTACGGACGTTGCATTTAAAAAAACAGTTGTCTGCTTCAAGAATACTGCACACAAAATCCTTACAAAGGCCTGGTGAGAAGACAGTGAGCTCATCACTTTCACTCACCCCTTCAGTGGCTGTGATTCCACCTCGTTCTTCTTCGGCCAGGGGAAAGTCAGTTTGCTTCAAATACTACAGAAACATGTAGACCTTAAAGAGAAAGCTGCATTTTTTTCTAATCCAGCTGCGACACCTAACAAGTAGCTGAAGCTGGGGAGAAAATCCTCATTGAACTGTACTGTGGGGAAAGATCCAGTCAAACCCTCAACGACCTGCGCTACCAGCTCTTCACAAAGGCTACAGCCAAGACCAGTTTCAACCTGGCCAGAATTCCTCCCACGCAACATGTTGCAAAGCTACATTCGTTTCGCACATACCACCAGGTGCAGCAGTGGCTGTGTTACGAAAATAATCAAATCGAATGGGGATTGGTTGCTACAAACCCAATCCTTTCCCCAAAGATGATGTCGAGGGAAGTAGCCCCCTCAAACCTGCTGAACATGATTTCCTGCAGTTGCAAGAAGGGATGCATAAATGCTTACAGCTGCAAGAAAGCAGATTTGAAGTGTGCAGTTGTCTGCGGAACCTGTAATGGGCAGTGTTACGAAAACCTGCTTGATATTACGTTAGACGTCGATGTCAACACCCCCGCTTTAGACGAGCTCGACGACTTGGACGAGATGGATAGGCTGCTCGACTATCCAGTCCGCTAACTCGCCAGAGATGCTATTGAACAAGTCGAGGAACAATATCAGGTATACTTACACTCGTATTTTTGTTGAAAGTTACCATTATATCTATTAATTAATACTTACCGTCATGTTATAGATACCATTATTTCTATTAATTAATACTTACCAAGATGTGTGTTGCATTTATATTAGGACTTTTTGACAGGGTTTTACCTTGGGATATTCAACAAATAAATATTTTCATTCTCTTTTTTGAGGTCCAGGACAATGAATATGGCACTGAATGAGGCGGATTGGTGGATTTGCTTGGCCCTGGTCCTTCGAAGAAGAGGGAACACCTTTAATTCATATTTTGTTTACATTTTCATTCACTCCATTTACACTTTTTGTGTACACTTGATGTAAATGTTTGTTAAATAAATTTTGTATTTCAATTTCAGTCGTCTGGTTATGAACAGTGACCTCCCCCCTCCCACAAAACTTTCCCCCTCCTCCCCCACCAACTTCAAAATGTTAAATTGAATAAATGTTAACTTCATTGACTCATATTAGACACGTTATTGAAGATATACAGTAATGAAGATAAGAAAATTGCATATAATGAAACATAAAAATTAGCTTAAAATTTTAAAGTTTGGAAAATTTGCCAAATTTTGAAAAGCTGTATCTCGGAAACTATTACGTCTACCGATCCCATTCTGGTCTTCGGTTGTAGCAAATTTAATCCAGTTTAAAAATGTTTATTTATGATCTTTGCCGAAAACGTGCTCCTTCATGAAAAAACTGAAAAAAGTGCAAAATTTTTGCAGATTTTGGGATATTCAAAAGTGATCCGGGGGGCTGCCGAGGTCGAAAACTTGATTTTGCATCTCAGTCACATTCCATACAAGAAAAAAAAGAAACCTACTACCTCCACTTGATGCAACTTACGATGTACTAGATTACTGGACTATTAAGTACGTGAAAGAACTAGAAAAAACAGAGTTTATGAAGTGACAGTAGAAAGGGAGACACACTAGCTAGTTTTTAATTTCTACTGTCACTTCTCAATTAATCGGGGTAGTGTGAGTTTTCAGGTAAATTTCTGTTTTGTGTAGTTCTTTGGTGGTGATCTCGGGGCCTTTGATGTTTTTTGGCTAGACCTACATCATATTCAGACAGTTCTTCCTTGAGGTGACCGACTCGGTTGGACCCTCTGATGAAGAGACCGGTCGAATTCCTTGTTATTTTTTGGATTCTTTAGATTTTGGGGTTTTTGAATTTTTGAATTTTTGAATTTTACACTTTGATTTCTATTATTATTTCCTCTGCCTATGCTACTTATTTCACAGACGAGCCCCCCAGATGTCTCCCTTCGGTCAAAATTGTGGTGGCACCTGGCTAAATCGGACTCTGACCCTTGTAGTGTCATTAAAAAACGGAGCCGCCTACCCCAACTCGTAACCTTATATGAATTTGGTCTGGATATGCCCCGGCATCAAGACATAAGACAGAACAGGCACTTTAAATTATAAATTAACGAGATCGTAAATTATAATGAATAGGATGTATGTTTGACAACTGAGATCACATTGCATGTTCAGAAGATTTTATGCTGGAATGTTTACCTTATCAATAGTGTTTTCCCACTATTTTTTCTATGGATACAAATTCATGTTTTATCATTTTTAGGAACAAATACGTAAACGAGAAAATGATTGAATTTCTATTTTACAATTTAATTTTTCTCCAAGATTCAGTTCATTCATTTAAGATTAATTCTCATGAGACAGCCATAAACGAAGCTAACTTAAGAGGCACTCTAACCAAAGAAGAAATATTAATCTAATATACTTTTTCAAATTTAAATAATCATCTTTTCTAAACATATGGAAACAAGTTTTAATGAATTAGCGTCTAAATATAGGTAACCGAAATGGTTGAATATGTTACTTAATAAATTCAAACTGAAATCTACCCAAATCCACAATAGTCTTAACGGGAGGTCTGTTTCTTTGTGAGACATTTGGAGTTTTGCATAAGATTTATTTTTTGTCTTACCAGAAAAATCATAAATACGAAAAGAAAACCTTCATTTTGATACGACGCATGATTTTGAATAACAAAATATCAAGGAAAGTTCACTTAAAAAAATTTAGAAACAATTGTAATTTTTTATATAAAGGACAAACAAACGATTACTCTCATATGTTCAAAAACTGTCCGTCTTATCTAAATACGACTGTAAATTAAAGAAGCTAACTTACTGGTCTTACACTTAAGTGTCTATTAGTAACTGTTGCTCAATCTTTAGTATAAATGCGCCAGTTTAAGAAAACATATAGAACTTAAAAAAAATTAAATTAAAGCTAAATGAGTTAAAGGCACTTTATGATATTGTGAAATGATATGAATAATCTTTACTAATAAAACTTTAATGTTCAAAAATAGTAGTTTAAAAATAAGTCTATTTCAGCACTTTACATAAATTACATAACCTTAAATCTAATATTTATAAAATAATGCTGTTAGAAATATAATTATAGTATCAACACCTAAACATTAATATAAGAAATACTCTGTCTTTTGGCCACACACTGAAATATTATTTTAAGAAAGCATGGAGTCTAGACCATTTAACTACCCCTTATATTTATCTAAAGTATTGTGTGGTCGAAGCGAAGTACTTTGCTCAAATCTGACAGAGAAAATCTTTACAAAAAGATTTGTAACATCTGTCGCATTTCATAAAATCAAGCTTCTCGTACTGGATCTACCTCATAAAATATCACTGCTGCCATACAATATAAACTCGATTACTTTCAATATCAATATACTGGGCTATAAAATAGCTCAAAATACAGAAGCTTGTCCACACATCAACTTAAATAATAAAAGATACTTTATGTTCGAGTCATAATTCAATTTTGGGTGATAGAAAAATGCTTGTTATATTTAATAACATTTCAGTTGACAACTCTCCATTTTCATTATGAAAAGAAACATATAATAAAAATGGGTGACATTCCTAAAACTATAAAAATGATAAAGTGAACGTATATCATAGCATTAAATATTTATGAATATGTACGTTTATTCTAAAAGAACTTTCTTTCAGTTAGTATAAATTGATATCAGTCCATGTCAAGAGGTTATTAATGATGCAATTCATAACACAAGATAATTAATTATTTTGTTGCGTCTATCACACCATTTAAATGTAAGAGGCATTAAAAATGTATAAATTCAGGTAGAGTCTTCTGTTTTGTGTTGTCGTGTATTATCTATTAGAAAATTTCATCTATTAGATTGATTTGTTTCGGAACTTAATGACAATGAATTTTGTATATGAGGCACTTATTCAGAAGAAATACCAAACATATTTCTAGAAAGATCGTGATACTGTTTTAAAAAATTAGGGTGAGAAGTTATATCCCCCAAATGACTATAAATAAGTATGTATAATTATTAGAGGAATATGTATATTTATTGATCACGCCATATATAAATAAAACTAATTTATGCATTTCAGTCCTTCTCCTAAGTTGTGATATCGTGTTTCATTTAAGTGCAAATATGAGTAAACTTTACAGAATACTCGGAATAACATTTGGTACAAAAAAATATTAACCTTTCTTCTTCCAGACGGGCCCATTGGACCTGACAGAAATATTTAATGCAGGTTTTCTCATGAAAATTAGGACTTAAAATTTTGCGATTACGTGACATTTCCTATTATTTGTACTCTATTTATATGCGGTTACGATTAACATTTTGTTTCAAATTTTTCACTAATACTATATAATTTGTTTCATTACTCATCGTGCGGGTCTATTGGACCCGCTATTGATACAGACATAATATACTGTTAATTTTTCTAGAGTTGCCATACAAATATTAATGGTGACAATAAAACCTGAAAATAATCGCTTGAAAATAAATTTTTGTGCCAATGTCGCCAAATGTCGCCAATTTTGGCAACTTTATGGCAAAGTTTTAAGAATATTCTGGATTGACTCAGATAATCTCGGGCAAGATATATTATATAAAAGGGGTTGCATACTATTCAGCAAGCCATTTATCAGCAGCCACAGTTAACGAATGAATGGTGTTGATCTATTGATGTTTTTTGTGTTTTGGTTGAAAATAAAACTTGATATCGGAACACTTTAGTAATAAGTGCAGTTTTTACTTGCTTTGCTATTTTGTGAATGTTTAATTTTTTTTTTTTTTGCTTTGCTTTATTTATTTTTTTATTTTAAAATCTAAATTGAACATGAACAGGAAAAAAAAATTCAATCAGGAAGAAATTTTAAAAATGATGGAACATCCGGACGATAAAAATACTACATACATGATGATGAATGTATGTCTTCCGATGAAGGTGAAGTAGATTATGTTGAAACGTCTTATGAAGTTCCTGACTCCTATTCAGAATCCGATAATAATGACAGTGAAGTAAATGTAGCACCATCATGTACTTTGCATAGTACTTATGTTTCCAAAAATAATATACAGATAGGTTTAAGGATGAAGTTTCCACAGCACCGCCCAGAGGGGGTAGCAACTTGGGCATTTTGCCCCAAGCTCCCAACTGCCAGGGGGGTCCGAAAAAATTTTAAAAATGTTAATTTATTAGATTTCATCCGAAAGAAAATTCTGAAACTTGTACCGTACTACAAAATTCTAAATAATCTCCTGAAAAATGCCCCCCCCCCCAAGAAAAAAATATTCCATTAATTATATTTATCGTACTCCAAAATAGTCTTCTGAAAAATACGCGATTTACTTTTAATGAAAAATATAACTGTTTAATCCTAACTGCTATAAAATTACATTTTCTCTAATAAATTAAAGAAAATACTAACTAATAAAATAAATAGCAAAAAAGCTTCGTGGATGGAAGGTATTAGAAAGTTAATTTTATCTTTATGAAGAAGTAAAAATTAAATTAATATCTCCTTTAGTAAGTCTCAAAACACACTGTGATGATGGCAACATATTCCATCCCCACCATAACGTTCTCAGAACGATAGTGTATGAAAAGGAACTATGCTGATACTTGAAAACGCCCGGCATTTCGAGAGTCGAGATGACTTGAATCTAAGGGACTAGATAAAAATCTTGGTTAATTCCCAATATACGGTGCCCCTTGTATTTCATTGCATTGGAACCGCCATCTTGGTTCCGTCTCCCGTCGCCAATTTGGCGATGGGAGACGGAACCAAGATGGCGGTTCCAATGCAGTGAAATAATATAAATGACAACATGCAGAACTTTCATTGAAAATTTATACAGAAAATGAAAAAATGAAGTTAAATAAGGGCAGTCGATTTTATTTTTTTTAATTTTTTGTCGCCCAAGCCGAACGCGTATTTTTGGAACGGGAAAGTCCGAAAAGTCCCAAAAATATGCATTTTTTAAACTGTACGACCACAATAAAGCACAAAAACACACAAATGCAAAAAATGAAAGCTGATAAATAATGAGAGATTTATTGTGTGTGGGCCAACCCCCCGCTAAAAAAAAAGTCAGTATATTGCAAATAATTCATTTAAATAGTCGATTTTATTTTTTTTGAATTTTTGTCGCCCAAGCAGAACGCGTGTTTTGGGGACGGGAAAGTCCGAAAAGTCCCAAAATTACGCATTTTTTAAACTATACAACCACAGAAAAAGCACAAAAATACACAAATACAAAAAATGATGAGAAATTTGTTATGTGTGGGGGGGCTGCCGCCCCCCCCCCAACCCCCCGCTAAAAAAGTCAGTATATTGCAAATAATTCATTTAAACAAATATAAAATACATCTTGGTTAAATATATCAGCAAGTAAAAAAATGAAAGTTCTGCATGTTGTCATTTATATTATTTCATGTTAAAATTTAAAAAAACCACTTACCGGTTATTCACTTTCGGTATAGCTTCTTTTACGTTTTGTTGATTTTTCGGTGTTTTTCGATACACCCAATTCGTCTGTAATCCAAGAACACGGTGTTTTTTTTACCCATAAATAAGTTAATTTTAAAACCATAATTAAATCTAATTTACTCGCTTCGAACCGGGAACCACATCTAATGGATCTTTTAACGCAATGTTCAGATCTTTCCTCTCAGTTATAGTCATTTGCAAATTACAATTAAGACAATAATAAATATTAGCTATTAACTCAACATAAATACAATAATCTATAATAGTTCTCTTACCCGCATTTTGTAAATCCCGAAAAAAATCCAAATCAACCCTCCCATTCGTAAAAGAAGCCATACCTCGCAAATAAATGTACATCCGAACGCTGGAACTGCAATCCCGAAAAGAACGGTTTAATTTTTTGAAACAGGCGCGTTATATAAAATCCAGATAACCCTCGTTTACAAGTAAATCACAAGCTCTGATTGGCTGCTAATTATTCAAATCGGAAGCTATACTAAACGGAACTATACTATCGGAAGCTTTAACTTAAAAGTATTTAACAACACAAACCACATTTGGCATTTTATCGTCAACTTGGCAAAAATCTAAAAAACATCGCCAAAAAAATATCGCCATCTTATTGAAATCGAGAGCAATAAATGGTTACCTTAAAAGCATTTAACAAACACAAACCACATTTGGCGTTCATCGCCAAATTGGCAAAAATCTAAAAAATCTAAAAAACTTATCGCCAAGCTGCGGCACAGTGTATTGGGGATGAGCCAAAATCTTTTGTCATTCTAGGGAGAAGCGGTTTCTTCCAGGCGAACGAGAAGTAGTCGGAGGGCGGTGCAGCCATTCCGCTCATTTATAGATAAAGAAACCGAGAAGGCATCCGCCTGCGTGAGCACATCGTTAAGAAAAAACACTTCATCAAGGAGTGTGTAAAATGTCCACTTGAAAAGGAGGAAGACAAAAAGAACCGACACCAACCAAGTTCGCGGGGAAAATGTTTCATTTCTGGATGAAATTGGAACCTGTTACGAAGAATGAAATGAGAAGTTATTTAAGCTCCGACACAGGTTTTGAAGACAGGGACAGAGATCAGGGAGCCTACGAGAGGAAAGCTAGAGTCAGGTGGCCCGCAGTCCCTTGGGAAGAGCTATTGTAGCTTAATAGCTCCTTGATTTTTGGCCGGCAGGCTTTTGAATCTGACGCGTGTAGTGGGCAGCGATCCTGGGAGATTGATAAAGAAACCGAGAAGGCATGCGCGTGGGCGAACACATATTTAGACTTTCAGCAGATCTAACTCCAAAACCATGAAGTGCATCTATCCATCTGGTGCTGAAAAAAGGAGAAAAAAGTTGTTAGGAAAGCTGAAGAAGAACGTGGTAAACGGACCCTCGATAGTTTTTTCGGACCGGAACCAGTACAGAAGAAGATATAAAACAATTTGACACGGAAGACCTTCTGCCATTGCAAGAGAGCGTCATGTCTCCCTCAGAGGGTCACCAGGCAATTAAATGAGTTTTCAGGGAAACTGGACTGATTAGTAATAGTGGGTCTCAAGAAGTGAATTGTTCTGTTCGTGGAAGTCAATATCAGAGAACGCAATCAAGTAAAATTCATAAATCAGAAACCGGACAATGTTTATTAATGCCTCCTTCTGACTTAGAAGAAAATTCCAAAGGAACGGAACATTATGAAGTGAGTACTGATCCAGTCACATGGGTTAGACCTGATAATAAATCTAGAGATATGGTAGTCCTAAAGGGGCGACCTAGTAAGAGCGACAATAAGCACGTCATATATATATATATATATATATATATATATATATATATATATATATGACATGCTTCGTTTCACGACCGTTTGTTAAACGATGTTCTTCGTACTCCTCTTAATTTAGGCTGTAGTCGATGATGGTCAGATGGCGTAGTGGGAGGCAGTCCAATATTCAGGAGACACACATCAGTTCGATTTAACCAAATTTATTTCTTCATCTTTTAACAACCACTGTTTCAAAGAAGCGCACATCGTAGCACTCGCCATTTTACAAAACCCGCGGACCTGGCGAGCGCACGTCTGCTTTCAATGACTGAATCCCATCGGTCTGCCGAAACTCTATTGTTGCTCAAGGCGTCTAACTTTATCGCACATGCTCATTGTGATGTCTGCCGAACAATCTAGAAGAATCTTTGATTAGTCTGCAATTAATTTTCGCGCGAAATCCAGTCTAATTCCAAAAACAACTCCCCACGCAATGATGCTTGCTATTCTCATTTCTTGATTTTCTCCAAGGCCATTCAACTCTATTAATAACTCCTATAGCTTATGCATAGACGAGTGTAATCGGATTTACTATGAATAACCATGGCTTTTAACGTTAGAAATTAGTTATTTTGAAGCCCCCTATAAATTGTCTCAATTAATGCTTGACAGATATATATATATATATATATATATATATATATATATATATATATATATATATATATAAGCTTGTCTATTTGTTTGTCCTTTATAGAATCCTAGACAGTTTCATTCACCGGGACCAAATTCGGCACAGTTAATGTTTTGGACCCGAGAAACTTAACGCAGCAAAAACGAAATGTGGGGCTCACTTAGTTTTTTTAAAATTGATTTTTAATGATATTTTGTGCCCCTAAGAGGTGCACTTAAATGTGGATACAGCCCCTTCACCACAACATGTTATCAGTGAAATTTCGATGCGAGGGGAGGAGGGGAACTGATAACCTTTGGCCGTGCCTCCCCAGATACACACTCCTCGCAGACATGTCAATTAGTATGTTTTAATACAACTTTCCTGGCTCTGCTTTGTGTCCTTTGTTATTTACAGTTTGTCTCATCGCTTGAACCGATTTACAATTTGCTTTTTCTACTGTTTTTGACTTTAGGTAAATTAAAAACCGAATTCAAATTCGCTTTTTCAACGGTTTTTCGCCTTGGGTAAATTAAAAACCGATTTACAATTTGCTTTTTATACGGTTTTGGCCGAGAATAAAAAACCGAATCTCAATAGTAAGGAATATAGGCTTCATGCGGAATCCCGAATTACTTTGATTAAGTGAAGGAGATACCGCATCTTGCACTTTACCTCTTGGGTGATGTGGAAAAAACTGCGTTTTTAAAGGAAAAATAAAAAATAAAGGCAAATGTAAATTATAAAACTTATTTCTAATTATACAGTGGATCAAACAAATCTAATTAAATCCAATGAACATTATCTAACAAATATAATCATACAGTAAACGTATTCAATCAAAACGTGCGAATCACGCAACACTGTGTTATAAATTTTCAATAAAATCAGACGAAGGCCCGCAGGCCCAAAGTATCTTCCTTTCTTATTGTTTTTATATCAATTCAGTAGAAACGCGCTAAGCTCAGTCTGTCTATCCAGATGAACATGAACAGCGGGGGGTGCAACCTAGTATTTTTTTGATGCAATGCATGAAAATGTTATATCTATATATCTACCCGGGCAACGCCGGGCAATAATGCTAGTATATACATATATATATATATATATATATATATTACTGTCTAACATTATATGAAGTATATTAACTATATATATATATATTCATTTTAAATCAGTGGATATTTCGTATATTTTGAAATCCCATATATTTTAGATACGGGTCCAGTGGACCCGAGTGATAATTTTGCAACTCATTTTATTTTGGTTGTCTGAAGGTTAAGATACTTAAAAATATTTTAACAAAATGTACCTTTCTTTATAAGAAAGCCTTGTTTGAGGGTTGCTTTAACGTACAACTAGTTACAAGATAATATTTGAGAACGTCAATGACAACAAGCTAAAGATATTTTAATTATATTTAAAGCAATATTTTTATGCTGGTACTATATAATTTAAAATATTTTGTTTTTGAAGTGTTTACTTCTGAATAATTCCTTTAAACTTTTAATCTCGCGCAGCAAAATTTAAAAAAAATTGTGCGCTGCTTAAAAAGACTTGATAAAATTTAGAAATTTATTAATTACATAAAAGTTTGTGGAGGACACTTATTAAAAACCAGCGGCTTCTGTTTTTTAAATTTAGTATTTGTGTTTTAGGCTGTTTTTTTTTATGTCATATATAAAAAGTGTAGTACATGTCTTGGCTTTATTTTATTTCACACAAGAGACGTAAAGACACAAGACAAATGTTACATAAATTAAACACAAATGAATTAACAATGGGGATGTTCTTCGCCAAAACGATTAGTTAATTACCAGGGTTAACTAAGGTCTATTGGTCCAAGTATTGTTGAATCCAAAGAAATCGTTAATTCGGAATCGGCTTGAAGGGTGCATTTCCAGGTTTCTGAAGACACACGTGGCCGACCATAACTGTCTATCTATAATAAAAGCTAAAGAAAACAGTTCCATACGGTGTCCAGCGGTTATGACATCACACGCCGATACAGCGTCATTCGAAATTGGTTCGAACGGTGAATTTTCGGGTTTGTGAGGCCACATGTGGCCAAGCATAACTGTATATGTATAATAAAAAAGCTGAAGGAAGCACTTTCTTAAAGAATTCGGCGGTTATGGCTTCACGCGCCGACATCGCCAGCTTCATGGATATAGCGGACGCCGTCATACGCTCGTTCATCTGGGGGAAATTAAAAGACATATATGACGCCACCGCTTTCACGGCTAATTCGGAATCGCCTTGAACGGTGAATTTTCGGGTTTGTGAAGGCACACGTGGCCGAGCATAACTGTCTATGAATAATAGAAAAGATGAAGTAATCAGTTCTATAAAGTGTTGGGCGGTTATACTTCATGCGCCGACATCGCCAGCTTTGCTGAGATAGCGGACGGCGTCACATGGCCGTTCATCTGGGGGGAATTAAAAGACATATATGACGCCACCGCTTTCACGGCTAATTCGGAATCGCCTTGAACGGTGAATTTTCGGGTTTGTGAAGGCACACGTGGCCGAGCATAACTGTCTATGAATAATAGAAAAGATGAAGTAATCAGTTCTATAAAGTGTTGGGCGGTTATACTTCATGCGCCGACATCGCCAGCTTTGCTGAGATAGCGGACGGCGTCACATGGCCGTTCATCTGGAATTAAAAGACATATATGATGCCACCGCTTTCACGGCTAATTCGGAATCGCCTTGAACGGTGAATTTTCGGGTTTGTGAAGGCACACGTGGCCGAGCATAACTGTCTATGAATAATAGAAAAGATGAAGTAATCAGTTCTATAAAGTGTTGGGCGGTTATACTTCATGCGCCGACATCGCCAGCTTTGCTGAGATAGCGGACGGCGTCACATGGCCGTTCATCTGGGGGGAATTAAAAGACATATATGACCGCACCGCTTTCACGGCTAATTCGGAATCGCCTTGAACGGTGAATTTTCGGGTTTGTGAAGGCACACGTGGCCGAGCATAACTGTCTATGAATAATAGAAAAGATGAAGTAATCAGTTCTATAAAGTGTTGGGCGGTTATACTTCATGCGCCGACATCGCCAGCTTTGCTGAGATAGCGGACGGTGTCACATGGCCGTTCATCTGGGGGGAATTAAAAGACATATATGACGCCACCGCTTTCACGGCTAATTCGGAATCGCCTTGAACGGTGAATTTTCGGGTTTGTGAAGGCACACGTGGCCGAGCATAACTGTCTATGAATAATAGAAAAGATGAAGTAATCAGTTCTATAAAGTGTTGGGCGGTTATACTTCATGCGCCGACATCGCCAGCTTTGCTGAGATAGCGGACGGCGTCACATGGCCGTTCATCTGGGGGAAATTAAAAGACATATATGACGCCACCGCTTTCACGGCTAATTCGGAATCGCCTTGAACGGTGAATTTTCGGGTTTGTGAAGGCACACGTGGCCGAGCATAACTGTCTATGAATAATAGAAAAGATGAAGTAATCAGTTCTATAAAGTGTTGGGCGGTTATACTTCATGCGCCGACATCGCCAGCTTTGCTGAGATAGCGGACGGCGTCACATGGCCGTTCATCTGGGGGGAATTAAAAGACATATATGACCGCACCGCTTTCACGGCTAATTCGGAATCGCCTTGAACGGTGAATTTTCGGGTTTGTGAAGGCACACGTGGCCGAGCATAACTGTCTATGAATAATAGAAAAGATGAAGTAATCAGTTCTATAAAGTGTTGGGCGGTTATACTTCATGCGCCGACATCGCCAGCTTTGCTGAGATAGCGGACGGCGTCACATGGCCGTTCATCTGGGGGGAATTAAAAGACATATATGACCGCACCGCTTTCACGGCTAATTCGGAATCGCCTTGAACGGTGAATTTTCGGGTTTGTGAAGGCACACGTGGCCGAGCATAACTGTCTATGAATAATAGAAAAGATGAAGTAATCAGTTCTATAAAGTGTTGGGCGGTTATACTTCATGCGCCGACATCGCCAGCTTTGCTGAGATAGCGGACGGCGTCACATGGCCGTTCATCTGGGGGGAATTAAAAGACATATATGACCGCACCGCTTTCACGGCTAATTCGGAATCGCCTTGAACGGTGAATTTTCGGGTTTGTGAAGGCACACGTGGCCGAGCATAACTGTCTATGAATAATAGAAAAGATGAAGTAATCAGTTCTATAAAGTGTTGGGCGGTTATACTTCATGCGCCGACATCGCCAGCTTTGCTGAGATAGCGGACGGTGTCACATGGCCGTTCATCTGGGGGGAATTAAAAGACATATATGACGCCACCGCTTTCACGGCTAATTCGGAATCGCCTTGAACGGTGAATTTTCGGGTTTGTGAAGGCACACGTGGCCGAGCATAACTGTCTATGAATAATAGAAAAGATGAAGTAATCAGTTCTATAAAGTGTTGGGCGGTTATACTTCATGCGCCGACATCGCCAGCTTTGCTGAGATAGCGGACGGCGTCACATGGCCGTTCATCTGGGGGAAATTAAAAGACATATATGACGCCACCGCTTTCACGGCTAATTCGGAATCGCCTTGAACGGTGAATTTTCGGGTTTGTGAAGGCACACGTGGCCGAGCATAACTGTCTATGAATAATAGAAAAGATGAAGTAATCAGTTCTATAAAGTGTTGGGCGGTTATACTTCATGCGCCGACATCGCCAGCTTTGCTGAGATAGCGGACGGCGTCACATGGCCGTTCATCTGGAATTAAAAGACATATATGACGCCACCGCTTTCACGGCTAATTCGGAATCGCCTTGAACGGTGAATTTTCGGGTTTGTGAAGGCACACGTGGCCGAGCATAACTGTCTATGAATAATAGAAAAGATGAAGTAATCAGTTCTATAAAGTGTTGGGCGGTTATACTTCATGCGCCGACATCGCCAGCTTTGCTGAGATAGCGGACGGCGTCACATGGCCGTTCATCTGGGGGGAATTAAAAGACATATATGACCGCACCGCTTTCACGGCTAATTCGGAATCGCCTTGAACGGTGAATTTTCGGGTTTGTGAAGGCACACGTGGCCGAGCATAACTGTCTATGAATAATAGAAAAGATGAAGTAATCAGTTCTATAAAGTGTTGGGCGGTTATACTTCATGCGCCGACATCGCCAGCTTTGCTGAGATAGCGGACGGCGTCACATGGCCGTTCATCTGGGGGGAATTAAAAGACATATATGACCGCACCGCTTTCACGGCTAATTCGGAATCGCCTTGAACGGTGAATTTTCGGGTTTGTGAAGGCACACGTGGCCGAGCATAACTGTCTATGAATAATAGAAAAGATGAAGTAATCAGTTCTATAAAGTGTTGGGCGGTTATACTTCATGCGCCGACATCGCCAGCTTTGCTGAGATAGCGGACGGTGTCACATGGCCGTTCATCTGGGGGGAATTAAAAGACATATATGACGCCACCGCTTTCACGGCTAATTCGGAATCGCCTTGAACGGTGAATTTTCGGGTTTGTGAAGGCACACGTGGCCGAGCATAACTGTCTATGAATAATAGAAAAGATGAAGTAATCAGTTCTATAAAGTGTTGGGCGGTTATACTTCATGCGCCGACATCGCCAGCTTTGCTGAGATAGCGGACGGCGTCACATGGCCGTTCATCTGGGGGAAATTAAAAGACATATATGACGCCACCGCTTTCACGGCTAATTCGGAATCGCCTTGAACGGTGAATTTTCGGGTTTGTGAAGGCACACGTGGCCGAGCATAACTGTCTATGAATAATAGAAAAGATGAAGTAATCAGTTCTATAAAGTGTTGGGCGGTTATACTTCATGCGCCGACATCGCCAGCTTTGCTGAGATAGCGGACGGCGTCACATGGCCGTTCATCTGGAATTAAAAGACATATATGACGCCACCGCTTTCACGGCTAATTCGGAATCGCCTTGAACGGTGAATTTTCGGGTTTGTGAAGGCACACGTGGCCGAGCATAACTGTCTATGAATAATAGAAAAGATGAAGTAATCAGTTCTATAAAGTGTTGGGCGGTTATACTTCATGCGCCGACATCGCCAGCTTTGCTGAGATAGCGGACGGCGTCACATGGCCGTTCATCTGGAATTAAAAGACATATATGATGCCACCGCTTTCACGGCTAATTCGGAATCGCCTTGAACGGTGAATTTTCGGGTTTGTGAAGGCACACGTGGCCGAGCATAACTGTCTATGAATAATAGAAAAGATGAAGTAATCAGTTCTATAAAGTGTTGGGCGGTTATACTTCATGCGCCGACATCGCCAGCTTTGCTGAGATAGCGGACGGCGTCACATGGCCGTTCATCTGGGGGAATTAAAAGACATATATGACCGCACCGCTTTCACGGCTAATTCGGAATCGCCTTGAACGGTGAATTTTCGGGTTTGTGAAGGCACACGTGGCCGAGCATAACTGTCTATGAATAATAGAAAAGATGAAGTAATCAGTTCTATAAAGTGTTGGGCGGTTATACTTCATGCGCCGACATCGCCAGCTTTGCTGAGATAGCGGACGGTGTCACATGGCCGTTCATCTGGGGGGAATTAAAAGACATATATGACGCCACCGCTTTCACGGCTAATTCGGAATCGCCTTGAACGGTGAATTTTCGGGTTTGTGAAGGCACACGTGGCCGAGCATAACTGTCTATGAATAATAGAAAAGATGAAGTAATCAGTTCTATAAAGTGTTGGGCGGTTATACTTCATGCGCCGACATCGCCAGCTTTGCTGAGATAGCGGACGGCGTCACATGGCCGTTCATCTGGGGGAAATTAAAAGACATATATGACGCCACCGCTTTCACGGCTAATTCGGAATCGCCTTGAACGGTGAATTTTCGGGTTTGTGAAGGCACACGTGGCCGAGCATAACTGTCCATGAATAATAGAAAAGATGAAGTAATCAGTTCTATAAAGTGTTGGGCGGTTATACTTCATGCGCCGACATCGCCAGCTTTGCTGAGATAGCGGACGGCGTCACATGGCCGTTCTTCTGGGGGGAATTAAAAGACATATATGACGCCACCGCTTTCACGGCTAATTCGGAATCGATAGCGGACGACGTCACATGCCCGTTCTTCTGGGGGAGTTAAAAGGCATATATTACGCAAAAGCTTAAACAGCTAATTTGGAATCGGCTCGAGTGGAGAAATTTCGGATTTCTGAAGGCACACATGTCCGAGCATAACTGTGTATGATCTTATTCAGATTACATCAAAGATATTTCTTCACAATTTATCGGGATTATATTATAAATTTGTTATTAACATTCTGATGGGATAGATAGAACATGCAAAAGTTTAAGAATTCCATAAATCAATTTTTCCATGAGTTCGAGAATGGAGACTGATGATAGGATTATATCCTGTTACAGATCCTAGCTCTTGGTCTTTATGGTCATGTTGCTACTGAAAAAATATTATTTGTTTTACATTTGCCTAGCTCCAACATAAAAAATTGTATTAATCAGCATTGGACTGTAGTAGCAATGGTGAGAGGTCATCTGAAGCGAAGAATCACGGTACATGTTACCACAATCCGAATGAGATGTCTGAACCTCGTTCATTCCTGGTAAATTGCACTTATCAAAGTGCCTTTTACGATTTATGAAATTTGCAGATTGATGCATAATAGTCTTGAAAAATATTCTGTGATTTGGACATGGCCTTCAGCACATGTCATTTTGAACTACGACTTGCACCATTATAGCCTAAACGGCAAACTTTTTCTCCCAATGTAAAAAAAGTTTGGAGCTGTCACCATAATAATGCATAAGTTTACTAAACAAGGACCCTTTATTCATGTCCTACTAAATGAAGGTAAAAGAGATTAACTGTGTAATAAAAAAATTCAAAACTTAACACCCATTTTCAGTACACTATGGTTACTGGTGTCCCACGGAATCAAAAATGTTAATTAAAAAAGAAATAGCTTTATTTTTGTTTTGAAATTCTATATTCGATATATTAAATGTACGAAATTCAAAAAGTATACTAGTCATTTATTATCTTCCACTGTGAAAATACAGCTTTGCTTCACTACAATTGCAAAAATGGGCAAAAACAAAAATATAAAGTATTTTGAATAAATTTGTGCATGATTTTTTTTCAAAATTATAAATAGTAAACTTTGTACTAAATTACTGCTAGTTCGTTTTTAGTGATAAATAAATACCGTTATTAAACAGTGAATTCATGAAAATACTTATATTGACTAATAATATATAGTACTGTACAAGCTAATATCAATTAATTCCGAAAGAGTTCCGTATCCTGTGCCGCTTGGCGAGATTTGGTGCGGTTTCTGAGTTTTCCGCCAAACGCGGAAAACTCAGAATAATACAACCCTACTTAAGCGACGCCATTTTTTCGGCGTCACAGGCTTAAGGTATCCGACTACCTTCTGTCTTAATTTTCGAAGGGGTATAACACCAAAACATGGAAATGATGAAAAAATAGACCATGACTATGCAACTTTCAACAAAATTTATGAATTTGGGTTGAAATTTAGCAAATTTTTACAAAAATGGCTCCAGCTCTAAAACAAAATTTATGCATATAACATTAATTTCTTTTTGTCATATGTACATAAGTACCCCCTGAGTGTAATGAACTAAAAGCTAATCCATATCACGAAATCTAAAAAAATTTCAGATCATTATATGCAATTACATGTAAAATTTTAGTAAATTCTCATGAGATTTTCTAAAAATGCAGCTATAAATCAACAAATAAAATTCCCAAAACCAAATCTGTATTTCATTACATTCTAAATAGTAAGAAAAAAATACGGGAAAAATTTCATAGACATATTATAATATTTTTTTGCATTTTTGATGAAAAATGAGTTCGTCAGAAAACATAATTAAATTTTTCAACTTGTGTTAAAATTTATAGCTGCTGCTGACATTTAAGTCGCTCTCATTTCATTTCTAATGATCACACAGAAAAAATTCAAGCAGATTTAGAAATAGAAATTTGCAATCTTTAAGAAAAAGGATTAAAAACACTTTCAGAATGTTAGTCAAAATCGACGTTTTAAGGGTAGTCGGATAACTTAAAACAAAACAAATAAAATTTTATAACTTACCAGAAAGCCACGTTTTGAAGAAACAGTTGTGGAAGGGATTTTGAGTAGTCTGAATTGCATCTGCGATTTTTAAAAAAAATATATCCCCCAAAATTGCAATACATAAAACTTCTTATAGTGAAAATATCCACAAGAACCATTTATCTATTTTTAAGTAATACCATTAATGTTATAAACTTTTAAAATCACTTTTAAAAGTGGAAAAATTAAAAAGTAAGAGATGCATAGCCCCATCCCCCCTAAAAAAAAACAGAAATTGGCAGAAGCAAAAAGATTTACTTGCAATCCCTCCATACGTGGTCACAATGTCCATTCAAAAATAAAACTATAGAATTCATAACGTTTGAAATTACCACGTCATTAAAATTTGTAGAAAATTGTATCGAGAGGGCGCTGCGACGCTCGTAGAGAGGGAGAAGTTTTTCGTTTCTCAGTTCGTCCCTCGCTCTCGAAAAACAGGGTCATGTAACCCCCCGTTGGAATCCCTATCTGGGGAAACATTTTTCTATTTATGTTTACAATTGTTAATGTTAAAAGAAAACCAAAAGACAAAGCTTCGTAGTCCTCAATTTGTAGTAGTTCGTCATAAATTCGATAGTGGTGCGACGGTCGGGAATTTTGTAGAGTGTCGTAATTGGACTTTTTTTGTGCTCATCGGTGTTCGTTTTCGAAGTGTGTTCAAGTCGTCGTTTTGGGTGAGAAATTTTTATTGAAAGTTTTGTTGAATTGGTTTATTGTGACATTTGTTTTGATTGTCGTTAGTTATTTTGTTGACTTTACCATTCTGTTTTCGTTAGTTCGGTTTCGTTTAATTGTTAGAAATTGTTGTAGTAATTGTGTTAGAAATTGTTGTAGTTGAGGTTTTGATTTTGTAATATTTATTGTTTTGTGTTAGCGATTGTCAAAATGTCGAAATTGATAAAGCTCAAAACCAAACGGGATGTTCATAGAGAACAATTAACAAAGATAATTGACAAAATTGATAATTATTTGTTAGAACCGGATCTGAATCCTGATGTCTGTGAGTCTTTGTTTGAACAGTTAATTAGTAAAAGTGAAATTTTGAGTATGTTAAATGATGACATAGATAAACTAATTAATGATGAGGATGAAATAAGGGCTGAAGTTTTAACCGTAGATGAATATTGTGAAAAGGTAATTTCTGCAAAAATTAAATTGCAAAATAAAATTAAATCGTTAAACTTAAATTCTACCACTGAACATAGAACCACCGAAAATTCGTTACCATCGAAAACTCGTGTAGAAATTACTGCTAAACTTCCCAAATTGTCTATGGCAAAATTCTATGGAGAGCCGTCCGAATTTCTTGAATTCTGGAATCAATTTGAAAATTCAATCCACAATAACCCAAATTTAAATGAAGTTGATAAATTTTGCTATTTAAAGTCCATGTTAGGCGGGAAGGCTCTCTGCAGCATAAAGGGGTTTTCAATTAATAAAGAAAATTACGCGCAAGCAATCAAGTTGATTTCTGAAACTTTTGGCGAAAGGGATATTTTAATAAACTCGCACATCTCAAATTTGCTTAACATTAAACCAGTCAAAAATTCTTCTAACGTTCAGGCTTTGCGTAACTTGTATTTCGATTGTCAAACACAGATTCGGTGTTTGCAAAGTCTGGGAATAGATTCCGAAACATACACTACTCTTTTGACAAACGTAATCTTGAAAAATCTCCCACATGATATAACGTTAGAATTTGCTAAAGTCAGTGCAGATAAGTGTCATGATTTACAAGAGTTAATGAGCTTCTTGTACAAAGCGGTCAGTGCGAGGGAGAAGGCTCAGCGAATCCAAGGTCACTCCACCCCTAAATTCTCCCCATTGCTACTCAGAGGGGGGTCCAACTCTCAGCCGAATCACACGAATAAGTCAGCTTTGGAACTTCACGCCAATGTTTCGAAGAGCGCGAATTCTAGCAGGTGTCTTTTTTGCAATGACTCACAGCATGGGAGCTCAGAGTGTGATATTTTGACTCTCCAGGAGAGGAGAGATCAGTTAGTCCGTGAAAAACGTTGTCTGATGTGTTGTAAGATTAACTGTTTCGTAAAAAGATGCAAGGGGCCAACATGTAGCTTTTGTAAGGGTCGCCACGCCAAAGCCATTTGCTTTAAACTCGAGAATTACAAGAGGCCGAGAGTGGAGGTCGAGAATGACGTGTCATTAAACCATGTGGTGAATGATTTGAGTGGGGTTTTGTTGCAGTGCGTTAAAGCAGAAATAGTGGGTCGGAAAAAATCGGGATTAGCCTTAGTTTTGTTTGATAATGGTGCACAACGTAGTTTTATCCGAAAAAGTGTGTCGGAGAAACTAGGTTTAAAGGTTTTGGGTTCCCAAAATTTGAAAATTTATTCGTTTGGTGCTAAGGCTCCTAGTACCGAAATTTGTCGCAGAGTAGAGATAGTTTTAAAAAATGTGTTGAACGGAGAGGAGTTTATCGTTGAAGCGCTAGAGGTCGAGGAAATATCAAACGCTGTTGTCAAACTTCCTAGTAAAGAGGTGTCAGAAAAAATGAAGTCTAAGGGATTTGTGTTGGCATGTTCAGATGAGTCATCAGACAAGTCTATTTCGCTATTGATAGAATCGGACTACTACTGGAATTTAACTAGAGGTGTCGAAAGGTTGAATTCTTCGTTAGTGGCAGTTGAAACTTGTTTAGGGTGGTCGCTTCATGGGAGATGTAGTGAGGCTGACGAACTTACATCTGTCAATCTGGTCCTCAATCAAGAAGAGTCAATTTCGGCAGAATTGAGAAGGTTTTGGGAGTTGGAGAGTTTAGGTGTACAGGATTGTGACTCAGGTGTTGATATTAGGGATCAGGAGATGATTAGAGAGTTCAATGAGTCGATTCGTTTTGTTGATGGGCGCTATCGTGAAAAATTGCCGTGGAGGTCGGGTGTGAAGGATGGTTTAGAGGATAATATAGGAGTTGCTCGTAAACGGTTTGAGGGATTGACTCGCAAGTTTAAGATGGATAGCAGGTTTTTCGATGAGTACAAAGGTGTTGTTGATGAATATTTGAGAGAAGGTATCGTTCAAAAAACTTCTCTAAAAAATCATTTTATTTGCCCCATCATGCTGTCATACGGAAAGACAAAACAACTAGTCGAGTACGCATAGTATTCGATGGATCTGCACATGACAAAGAGAAAATATCTATCAATGACTGTTTGCACCCAGGTCCGCACTTGCATCCCAACATATTCCAATTTCTTTTGAAATTTCGCCAGAATGCTGTTGCGTTCACAGCTGATGTAAAGTCGGCTTTTCTGCAAATTGAATTGGATGAATCAGATCGTCAATTCACTCGTTTCTTCTGGGTTGATGATCCTAATGAACAACCATTTGTGCTCAACTTCACGCGGGTTCTCTTTGGGCTAACATCGAGTCCATACCTTCTTGCAGTCACTCTGAAGTACCATTTTCAGAAATACCAAGAACAACTGCCAGCTACATCGAATCTACTTTCGAATTGTGTCTACGTCGACGATCTAATAGGAGGAAGAGAAGAGGTTTCAGATGCTCTGAAAACCTCATTATAAAGTATAAAAATATTCAGCGATGCTGGAATGGTACTCAGAAAGTGGACAACTAATTCATCCGAACTTCATGAATTGTGGAGAGCCAACAACATTGAAGTCGAACAGCCGGACACTCTTGTTCGTTCTGGCTTATCGTCGAAGGTCTTAGGTTTGGCCTGGGATCCAGATTGTGATATTATATACTTTTCCACCACAGAACTTGTGAAATTTATATCTCGTAAAATAGACACTAAGCGTTTTATCGCGAAATTGAAACATTTAGAATATGAAAATGGTCCACTTACTGCAACTGAATTAGAAATTGCAGAAAATACTTGGATAAAGTTCGAACAATCTCTAGCCTATCCTTCGGAATTGCATTGTTTGAAAACTGGCAAGCCAGTTCCCACCGAATCGAAAATCTTTAGCTTAGCCCCATTCTTAGACAATAACGGAATACTTCGTTTAAAGGGGAGGATTGAGCAGGGTGAATTATCTGAGAATGAAATTCATCCTATTATTTTGCCTTAATCAAAATTTGTAGAATTATTGATAATTAGAGAACATAGCAAAATTTTACACGGTGGGGTGTCAGCTACTTTGGCAAAAATTCGCACAAAATTTTGGATTGTGAAGGGTAGGCAAGAGGTAAAGAAAATTTTGAATAAATGTTTGATTTGTCGGAAATATACTTTGAAACATGCGAAACAGGTAACTGCTCAGCTGCCAAAGGACAGGATTTTGGAAAGGCCGCCATTTTCAGTTACAGGGGTCGATTTCACAGGACCTGTTTATTTGAAATCAGATAAGGACATTCGTAAGGCCTACATTGCTTTGTTTACCTGTGGAGTGACACGAGCAGTTCATATTGAACTCATTTCCGACATGTCAACTAGAAGTTTTATTTTGTCTTTAAGGCGATTTCTGGCTCAAAGGGGAAATTGTGAAGTCATCATTTCGGATAATGCTAAAACATTCAAAAACACAAATGACATTTTAGGACAATTTTCAAAAATCCTTCTAGACAAAAATTTGAAGGATTTTGTTGCTATTAACGGCATAACATGGAAATTTATTGTGCCTAGTGCCCCATGGTGGGGTGGATTTTATGAGAGGCTCATGAAAAGTGTTAAGGATCCTTTGAAAAAGATCCTAGGCAAGGCTTTATTATCTTTTGAAGAAATGATGACTATCCTCACAGAAATCGAATGTGTTTTAAATAATCGGCCACTTACGTACGTAAGTAATGATTTAAATGAGCCACAGCCTCTTACTCCGGCTCAATTTTTGTTTCCTGGTCAAAATTATAGTTATCCTGTGCATTTTGCTGATCTTTTCAACAATGAGTTATCGACAAAGGAAAATTTAAATCGCAGAAAATTGTACCAATCTAGACTTTTGAAGCAAATTTGGCGTAAGTGGAAGGAAAATTATCTGCTTCAATTAAGAAATGCCCATAATTTTATAGTTCCTTCTCCTAAAGATAATTTAAAAGAAGGTGATGTGGTTTTGTTGGAAGGGTCAGCGAAATCTAAATTACTTTGGCCTTTAGGTATCATCGATGAAGTATTCGTAGGTCGTGATGGACACGTAAGATCTTGCCTTGTTCGAACCACAAGTGGCCAGTATAAACGTCCAATACAACTTATATATCCTCTTGAATTAAATGATAAATGTTTTGTATATACTTTAATACCTTTTCTTGGATTATGAAAATTTTAAATTTGTTTTGAAGAACTGTGTACATAAATTTAGGTCTCTTTTTGTCAGTAAGTTTAAAATAATATTTGTTCTCGTATTGATGTAAATCTGATTTGTATTGTATTTTGAGTGTTAGTGACATTTTATTAAGTAGTTTATATACCCTACATATTGTGTAATTAGAGGTGAACATTTTGTTCACGGTGGGGTGTGTAGAAAATTGTATCGAGAGGGCGCTGCGACGCCCGTAGAGAGGGAGAAGTTTCTCAGTTCGTCCCTCGCTCTCGTAAAACAGGGTCATGTAAACCCCCGTTGGAATCCCTATCTGGGGAAACATTTTTCTATTTATGTTTACAATTGTTAATGTTAAAATAAAACCAAAAGACAAAGCTTCGTAGTCGTCAATTTGTAGTAGTTCGTCATAAATTCGATAAAATTAAACTAAATGGCCTTTAGATATACCACGGGAAAAACATCGCAACAGAAACGAATGAGAATACACCATATTGAAATATTTATCGCCCAAAAAATCGCCTAATTTTCCGGCACAGGATATGGGACTTCACCCAATTAATCCCTTGAAGAGAGAATGGTGTGAATCATAACCCCAAAATATTTTAATAGCTTTTAATTATATTCGCTTATTTATTGTAATAATAAGTGAGAAAGAAAAAATAATGAACTCTTGTACAAATTTAGTATAGTAGAGTGAACTTTATTCATCAGTTGCTGAATTTTGACACAAATTTCAGTAAAGAAAGAAAAGCTAATTTTTCTTTGTTATACGTGTAATTCGTCGTTAAATTTATGGAATGTTTTATTGGCAGCTATATCTAATCATTATAATCAAGAATATATTTTGTAAGAACAATTCTTCACCACTGAAGCTTATGTCTTAAGCCCTATTTCTCTTATTAAATCAAGAAAACCTAACTCTTAAAAACAGTTACTTAATCTGACGTTATTAGGTTTAGGAAATCTTTGAAATATTCATCATAAACTAGTTGAAATAAACTTTATTACCAAATTTCAAATTTTCCTTACTGTGTGGATATTGAGCTCTTGAAGAATAACGATGAATTGGGTTTCGAAATTCGCATATGCAGTTCATTTAGACATTTTTCACTGGTTTGGATGCAATGTTCCCAACAAATTTTACTACTTTTCATAAAATATATTATTAAACATAATTTGGAAATAATGTAGGTCACGGAGAGAAAAAAACCACTCCCTTGATTATTTTTATCAGAGGAATTTTTCATCGATTTTCCTACGGAGAGATGTTCCAAATATATTATTTTACAGAAATTGAGTTCGGTACGGAGATTTAAAAGATATAAAAATTCGAAAGAATAACTTTAGAACGGTTAAAAATAATAATGAAAATATATAATAATTAACACTTTTTACCCATTAATGAACTAGGAATCCCAATAGAAAAATTTTAAGCCCTGTCACAGGAGTTTCACTCTCTTAAATGTACAACTTGATCTAAAATCCGAATATAGTATGGAATTTTAAGATTAGACGAATAAATGCAGAAAAGAAGCCTACAATCTATTTTTCATAGGAAAAGAGGTTTCTGGCCATTTTACTAGTGTTTATCACTGACCAATGACGTGCAGAACAAGTTATGCATGCATTTGTTCTAACAGAAAACATCATTCTATTTGTATAAAAATTACAATGAAGATTACACCTCAATACAGCGTTGCTCAAGAAGCATTTTCACTGCGAAATAAATAGCTTGGCACTAGGAACATTCTTTAGACATTAATTTTTTCGAAAGTTCCTCGGCTGCTGTCAGCATTTTTCGTTTCACCTAGACGATCCTAGACGGCGTTTCATGAAGAGTAGTAGTTTTTTTACACAGGTGCATCTCGAAACGTTGACGCAGTTCCGATATTCGTTGGTTTGCGGGCGGTGACAGTATTTTGCGATTGAATGGTTCAGTCGAAATCAAGCGAGCTAACAGACAGCCATTTTTGAAGGTACTCAGGTGCAATCCAAAGTGGTATTGCCGATCTCTGTGGAGTAGCGGTAGTTTGACATTCTATGCACAATGCATTTTGAGTTGGAATAGGGAATTCTGGTCATAAAGAGTGATAGAAGAAAAGCCTTGTTCAGATCAGGAAGTGATCTGATTGGGATATTTCCGCCCCTTGACAGTGCGGTGGATTCCATGCGTTTCCATCTCGTTTATTTTCGTTATTATACTTTATTTGGGTATTGAACATCTAGGAGCTCTTTGATAAAGACTGCAGACTTCTTTCTCATCTCGAAAATGCATGTCGCTCCCTTGCGCTAGAGGCGAGCTATACGACGAATGAATTGAGAGAATGTGCTATGTATCGCAGCTTTTTGTAATTTATGTTTGACCAAATTTAAAAGAATGTTTTCTGTGCAGAAGTTATGCCATTCAAGGCAGGTTTAGTATTTGAAAATGGCTTGCTAATGGAACTTACCGCTCTAGGGAATGCACATTCTTCAGATAGCTTTCGTTAAAAATTTTTGTTTCATTATTTGCTTTATGTAATATAAAGTGTTATATATTTTGTGTTATGTATAATGAACCACTTTGTTTATGATTTTCTGTATGAAAACGTTTCCCAAAACTGAGACGATTTGCCTTCTCTCCAAAACATTAAAAAACACTTTTAACAACGTAAACAGTTGCTACACTGGATTGAGAAGAGGTTAAGTACTTGTTCCTAAGCGTTACAAAACTTAAAAAAAAACAGAACCCGGCAAAATTGAACTTGACCATAACACTAATAAGTAAGCAGAACCAATTTCAAAAATCTGACGGTTCAAAAAGTCATGCATCAACTAGAAAGGATAATCGAGATTTCAGTGCAGGCCGAATTAACATTCATTGGGGCGATCTGTCAATAATGTGAAATAATAAAGTGATCAAATAGAAAAGGAATTATTGAAACGAGTCAAAAGCCTGTAATGTCGTCTCATAGCTACATTTTGTGTTAATGAGTGCTACAGAGGTCACTCGATGCCTCTCCTTACTCTCATTTTGTAACAACTTTCATATTTGTAAAAATATAGGGAATTGAATCATCTGTTTCAATTACTTTCAAAGTTATTTCTTCTGAGTCAGAATTATTCAAATAATGTTTTCTTTTGAATCTTAGAAATTGCTTGCAATTTTTAACTACGAAGAATTTCAATACGCTTTAGTAAAAAGTGTTTAAAAAATGTAGGAAATGAAGAAATTAATTCTGCATTACACTACTTCTTGAAAATTAGTTTCTCAGTCATTGTATATGCTACAGCAAATAAAAAAATAAATAATAAAAAAACGAAAAAGAAAATAAACTCGAAAGAATAAGATTTTTATAGCTCCCAATGTAAAATTTAAGGAGAAACCTAAATTTATTTTGTTAAAAGATAAATGAAAATATTTAGTTTGAATCCATTAAACTTGAAATTTGCATAAGCTAACAATTTAAAGCAATTCTTACTTAAAATTTTCTTGGAAGAATCCAAAATTAAAAGAAGAAAAGCCATCATTACTTTAAATAACCCCGAAAAAATGATGGTACGGTTTTATCAAAGTCTTTTGCTTTAATGAGAAGATTAACTTTTGAATGTTTCTCCAAGAATGGCCAATAATGGAAAATCAATAGTGCAAACGGTTTTGAAATTTTCTTTCGATGTTAAAGAGAATGTGAATCACTCTTAGGCCTTTCGCACTATCACCATGACATATTTAAACGAATACAAATTTCTTTTTAAGTGAAAAACGATTGACTACTGATTTCCCTTGTGTGTTTGCAAACAGCTGGCGACGCACAGCACATATTCAGCAAAACAATGTAAGACTATTAGAATAAAAAGATCCAAATACAGATCTCTCATATTTATACATTCAGTAGCGTAAGATACTCCTTTATGCTCATTTTATTGAAATGCCTCTTCTTTTTCACTGGACTGTCTTAGAAAAAGATGCTAGTACAAAGAAAATGTTCAGTGAAATTATTTTACATGTTGTTGTCAGTGTCGGAAATTATTAAGAGTTGTATTATTCCCTCAGGAGCCATGAAAAGTACTTTATAGAATAAATAAAAATATATTATTTTCTTTTGATACACAATTTACAGGGTGTGAAAACTGTAATTTATTAAATTTGAGATAGGGACCCTCATAATTTCAAGGTTAACACCAGAGAGCATAAAACACGATATTATCATGTTATCCGTTGAGTATAACTTTATATGTATACAATTAGTAACACATTTGTTCATAATTAAGACGCTACATTTAAAAATTATTTACAGTTCCTCTGATCACTCAAGGAATTTGTTAATTTTATTGATTGAAAAAATTTACTTCACCGATGTACGTAATGTAAAAAAACTAAAATTACATTTATATAATTATTAAATTTACATTTAAGCTTATCCGTAAATAACAGATCTCTTGTTAAAGCAAAAATACATATTTGAGATTAATAGACAATTTTTGTCCTGATAATATTTTGTTTTGAAAAATACTGGGTTTTCGTTTAATGTTTAGCGATTAAGACAGTTAAATTATGGTTCTTATCCTGGGAAAATCACGTTATAAATGTAAATCAATAATGTGTCTTTAATGAGTTTTTA
Organism: Dolomedes plantarius; assembly: GCA_907164885.2. Taxonomy (NCBI): domain Eukaryota; kingdom Metazoa; phylum Arthropoda; class Arachnida; order Araneae; family Dolomedidae; genus Dolomedes; species Dolomedes plantarius. Next base: position 144,280,950 of record OU015501.1, read on the forward strand.
GCAACAATCTAAATGACTACCTAAAGATATAGCAAACAAATTCATTTTATCTTTTTTCTAATTTTCATGCTTTACTTAACAATTTTCGTTAAAAAATGTTAACGAAAATCATGCTATCTCTTAAAGAATTGAAAATATGGAACCGGAAGGTAAATAGAAAATATTTGAAGATAAATGTTGCTTTGTACTCTTACTAAAAAAATTTTAACAGTCTAACGTTTCCCTTTAAAAATCAAATGGTATATTCAATATTAATCTTTTCTTTGCTACAAAATTTACAAAATATGTAGCTTTTAACTCCATCTTTATTCGCTTTTCACACGCCAATAATATACCTCGGCCTTTTCCAGAAATTTCAAATTGTGTAAGTAAGATTAAATATTAATTTCGATATCAGTTTTCATAAATATTATTTTCAATACAGATTAAAAATTAATTACTAATTTAATTGCAAGTATAAAATTTTTATAATGATTTGATTACTAATGAATAACATAAATACAACCTACTTCTATAACAAATGTTTAAGTAAAATGATTAGCATAAGTATGAGGATATGCATATAGGAAAAAAAAAAAACATTACTTTTTCAAACGTCTCTAAACCAGAACTAAACTAGACGTATAATGTAACATACTGAAATATATGAAAAGAGGTTTCATTAAATCAACATGATATATGTATATATCTGTTATATTTATTCAAACATTAACATTCATCAACTTGGGCGGCTCTTAGACTTGACAAAACCAAAAATTAAATTCAGTGATCAGGTATTTAATAGTTATTGCATTTTTGTTAATTTTTTTATTTATTATTTTATGATTGCAATGATATATGATTGCAACAGTATCGGCAATATCAGAAATTCCACTTTTTCCCATGCAATCACATTTTGCATTATTATTATTATTTTTGTGTTATTACTTAGTATGTGTTACTTAATTTTGCTACAGTTTTTGACCTTTCAAAAGTGATGTAAGGCCTGAGGGGGGCGACGGGTTTGAAAGTCATTCATAGAGACTTCAAAAAGTTGAGAATCACTGTTGTAGATACACTTGCTTTTTTATTATCAAAGCTCTCAAGATAGATATTTAAAACATTCCAAAAACTCCTAATGACAGAGATAAAATTTGTAATATTATAACAGTAAATATTGGACAGAAATAAAGAATTGTTTATTTAAAATTTAAAATGTTTTTTCTTAAATTTTGTTTTTAATTGTTTCTCTCTGGCTGGTGAAAATAACCTAATTTGTGATGTTAGGTAGTTTTAGTAAAAAAAGAAAGAAATAATTTAGAAGCATTTTAAAAAGAAATGAAAAATATTAGATAATTTAAGGTTTAATTGCACTGATTTAGAAACATAATCCTCCGGTATTTAAACGAGTCATAAAGCTCTTGATCCTTCAGATCAGGGTTTTTTAAACCTAGGGTAAGGGTTCGCTAAGGGGTGGGATCATCATCAAGAAAGCTTAATCGTTTGAACTATTTGCTCGTACCGTTATTTATTTATTTATTTATGTTGGTGCTAACCCCCCCCCCCTGATTTAGAAATCACTAGACCAGGTCCATCAGGCCCAGTCGTATCAGCAAATGAGAGACAGAAGTGTCCTGATCCTCTGAAAGCAAGCTGATGGAGATTCCCAAACGCTGTTACTTATTATTACTGTTATAAAGTTTTGGTCTGGGAGTTGCGAAGTGTTCATTTAATTTTTCCTTTTTTTTTGGGGGGGGAGACGTCTAAAAAGGTTGAGAACCGCGGCTTTAGATATTTTACATTCATTTGATTTCCCGTTATCTGATTTTATTATGTAATTTCAGAGTTATTTTTATAATATAGCAGAAGGGAATATATTCTTTATTACAACAAAAACTTTTATAGCTTTTCTAACTGATATAAGTTGAAGCACTTTCGATTTCAACAGGTTACCAACAAATTTATTTATAAGCAATGGACTAGTTAAGATGTGATTATAATGATAGGATTGCATTTTGTTTAAAGCATGTAATACAAAAACTTCGAATGTTTCTTTCAGTGGATCCCAATTGTGACAGCTGATTCGTATAGAATGGTTAGTACATTGCAATAGAGGAAAATTCTGGTTTAAATGATGAAATGATTTATTGAGTATTCAATATAATGAAACACATTATCTACATTGGACACTTTGAATCACTTCTAATAATACACTTGTTCATATTACATCAACCTCACATTAACATTTAATCATTATCGATCTCTTAAGCTGACTACTCTATTCAATTTAATTCACTACTCATTACATAAAAATATTTATATTCACAACTAATAATCATTAGGCTCAATTGACTCTCCTGTCTTATTCGCGCTCTTATATATGATTCATTAATTTATCTACCTCAATCATTATTTTTTATTGGATAATGAAGCAATAGCACAATGAGAAAAAAGGAAAGGACCTTCTTTGCTGATGCAGGATTGTAGCGGGCGTTGATCCTTCGTCTCAGATTGACACTGTCTTGAGGCACAGGGATTGCTCATAGAAAATGTCACTGGTTCGGCGATGGGCACACAATTCTCGGCTGGTGTGTCATAATGGGTGAGGAATCTCTCCTGCGTCTGGCGTTATCATCATAGTTGCTTTATGGCGGAATTCACTTGAATCAACCGCTTCTTATCGTCATTCGGTCGCTTCATCTGCTGTTTCGATATGTCCTCATATTTATCGTGGGCTCTAATCATCAGTGCACGACGGCTATCTACTCTTCAATAATTGCCGGGTTTTGGCTTCAATGTCCTTATTATTGTCATTGATCAAATTGCCGCCTTATACTTTCATCATTATTCATGGGCCTAGCTTTACTTTAAAACCATACTGATGGCTCTCATCTCACAGCTCACTTCTCCTCATATTACTCTACATCTACCGATACTCGTTGTGTTTTTCTAACAAACTCTTCGTCTATCTGTCAAAAATATTCTTCCTATGCGTATCAATTCTATTATTGCATGTCCATATCTTTCTCATTCTATCTCTCGTCAACCTCCTCCGATGCCTTCCTATTGGCTAAATTGTCTTTTCCCCCTTTACCATTTGATTTGCTTGCGGTTTATCCTTAATATTTACTTCTCCATTGGGCTTCGTGGGCGTATCACATTTTATCACTCTATTTCACGTTTTCTCAGGGTTATTTCGCTTCTTGACCATCGTAACATATATGTTCCCCTTTTATGACTATCATAAAATCCTTCCAATACTTTTCTTTCATGCTTCCTTCCTCCTTTCTTGTGCCTCTAATCAAATCACCCTTTTTGCATATTTATTTCATGTGCATCTGTCTATGAGTGCCTTCCCCTTCCTTGTCTTCTTTTATCTTTATAGCCCTCTTTTATGCTTGGCGCTTCTTAGCCTTCCCACTTTCTACTCTAGTTGCCTCCAATTAGTTTATTCTTCGTATTTCCTTCTTCCAATTTCTAACTCCACCGACAGAATGCCATACTCTACGACACCAACAAAGTATCTTATTCAAAGCAGCTTTGAAAGTTTCTGGTAGGCATGTCAGTAAGACTACATGCGACAACCAACACCATTCATGAAATATATAAATGTACAGAAATGCGAAGGATTTGGATATTAGTTGTGTTTACCAAATTTTCGAAGGTATATTGTTTTAATGACAGACAGATAAAGGAATAAATAGAACCACACCTCTCATAATATAATTTTTAGTATTTTTGTCTTTCTTTGTCTAGTAATAAAATTGAGCTATAATTTGTTTCAACACATTTATGTAAGGTTTTAAATGAATAAATTTTGTTTTATTTCTTTTCTGAAAAGTAAATTTTGTAGAACAGCCATTTAGGTAAAGAGTTGTTTCAAGTTTTATAAATCAAACAAATCTTTTTGAGCTATGATTGATATTAAATTCTAATGCAAGTTAAATTTTCATTCAGAACAACTTTAGTTGCTTTAGCGAACTGTTTTTGCAGTAGATTTTAAGAAATAAATAAACTGTGTGAAATATAATTCAGTTACAAATGAATATGAATTTTCTACTGCGCATCATTTCATAACTAATTGTAAATTTTTTTCATACGATTCGAATCTTCAGTAGTATACAAAATTGCTGTTAAAAACAATGTAATTCATGAGTGACTTGGAAGTAAAAAGTAATGCTTCCACATCATCAGTAAGCGGCTTTCGACCTGTATTAACCTGTAAATAATTTGCAATGTTAACTCAAATGTCCTTGACTTCATTTTATATATAGGATGATTCCTAATTCATGGTACAAACTTTAAGGGTTGGTACAGTACACTGTAAGATTCATTTATTGTATAGGAATGTAGGTGAAGTGTTCAAGCATAAACACAGGAAAGAGACATGGAAGGAAAGATAAATTGCTTATTGACAACATCGGTGCGAAGTCCTACGTTTACAATAAGTGTTCATAATTACGCCCATCAACAGTCATACATGCTTGGTAGCGTCGATGGAGCGACTGGTGTACAGTTTCAAATATGCCAGGTATTTCACGCCCACGTGCATTAGCAATGACTATTCGAGCGACGAGATCATCAACAGAGTCAAATGGAGTACTCTTCAGATGTCTCCATAAGAAGAATTCGAGGCTCGATAAATCTGGAGATCGGGGTGGCGAAGGGACTGGTCTAGCATACCCAATACATCCCGACCCAAAAGAGGCATTCAAGTAATTGAGCAAAACAGTGCTGATATGGGCTGGTGCCCAATCATTCTGAAACCATAGTCGGTCCGGCATTCGTCTATGAGGGAAGCGCTCCTGATACATTCGTAGCGCAGTTCTGTGGTTACCATTTGCACGGCCGTACATGAGATTCATGTCTGTTTTTTCGACATGGGTGAAGTCTCCCATCACGGGCGTCAGCACAATTGAGCATGGCGTGTTCCGCAGATGCATAATGTTGACCTACTGCTCTCTACAGGCAACGAAAACAACCAGTCATTTCATTTTTCATTCCTTTCATGCCTATTTCCTGTGTTTGTGTCTCAAAGCGTCACTTGCGCCCATACATTCCTATACAATATAAATGTTTGATATAGTGTGTTGTGCCAACCCTTAAAGTGTGTACCATGAATTTGGAATCACCCTGTATTTAGAGAAGCAACAGAAATGAATATATAGTTGTTAAAATTATAAATTTAGAAACCTTGGTCAAAGCAATTTTCCTTTTCTATGGGGATTTCAGCGTGGAAATTCAGTTTCACTTATTACGCGGTATTCAATGAATAAGCCCCATTCTAAAAGCATTTAAACTTCCGATACCTGATTACCACATTTCGAAAAGACTGTTATTCACAAACAATAGCTGCTATTTTAATTTCATTTTGTAGAAATGCTTAATGATTTGAAAAATGGACTTTATTTGATTTCGGGAGTTTAAAAGGGTAAATAATGACAAAGCCATTTCTGAAGATGTGATAATATAGGCCTGTTTTTATTTTTATATTTTGTTAAAAATGTAATGTACAGGGGGAATATCTAATACAGTGCTTAATGACTCTTCCCACTTAACGGCCAGCTAATCTTAGGGGATTCTATAAAACACCCGAATCAAATTATGGGCTAGTAAATGGCTGAAGAATCAATAAAATTGCTATTTAATGAACTGTAGAGGAAAGTTACTTAAATGCAGTGAATAAAGTTCGTAAATATGCAATTTTTTCCAATTTTTTTTATTTATTTATTTATTTTTTTACGTTTAGTGAATATCGTGGATTGTAAGTAGTCATTACTAAAATGAGCTGAGATAAGTACTTTTAAGTGATACAATATTTACAAAAGCACTTAAACCATCCATTTCATTGAGTTTTAAATAAAATATGATGCGCACACTTTTACAAAGCAGGTAAGGAGAATACTGAAATAAAATATCGATATCTTAGTAATATGGATTCTAGCGTTATCAACCCATTCAATAAAAATTCAATCAATACCATGAGAAGAATATAATCGTTTATTTTATGATAATTAGAATCTGTAAGATAAAAATTCCAGGAATAGCAAAGTATGATGTCTCATTGGGAGGCTGTTTAGAATGTTTCAATAAACTATTTCTGCCGAACGCAATTATATGTGAATATGCTATATTATCGGCATATAATCAAATGTGAACAAATAATCTGCTCTCCATTATAAATACTTTTAATAACTAATAAAATTATTCCTATATTTTCAACAAAATGTTACTTTTTTATTCTCGTTTTATGTTAGCTTTCTTTTCTGTTACGCGATAAAAGATTAAAAGGTGAAAAAAATTGTGATGGCTCTTGCTTGGATAATTATGTTTCTTTTTTTGTACTTTTAACGCATAAGCCTCATATACGGCTTATAAGGAAATCTCTTCCGAGCAGAGTGAGTAGTAAAGTTATTTTATGTTAATGGACATTTTTTCGATTTAAAGTTTATGGTTTCGGCTATAATGCCAGGAAAGGTGGGCAAACAGAAAATATAACAACCCCTCATTAATGTTAAAGTTAAAGTATAAAGCGTCAGTTTCTGAAAACGGCTGTTGCTGAACACTAAATAACAAAGATTAAGTGAAATTTTTTACTGTTTTATATGTGTGTTTGTACTGTAGTCAGAAGCTGAGGCAAAGTTAAATCCAGCAACAGATGAAATAAATTTATTAAGCATTTCTGCAATACTTTGCTATTTTGTTTTTACAAGGATATTTCACTGCGGTGTTGCATACACAAGATTCGCCAAGTGTTTCTTAAAAGAAGCCCATGTAAGACAAAATTCCTACATCACTCCCGCCCCCCCCCCCCAGAAATTCCAAATTGGACACTCCGTATGGTGGGAAACTTCATCAGGTTATCAGATATTGAGCAATCTCATACCCGTATGTGGCACTCGTTCTAAACCCATAAAATGCAAGGTGTCTATTTACTCACGAAACATTTTTTGCATAGAGATTGCCTCAGGGTATATATAAAAATTATGAAAAGTGTAATTGCATTATTAAAATTAATAATTTATAGGTCCCACGGCACACTTAATTTAGTTAGGGAATAAGGAAAAAAAATTTCGCATAAAAAACGCACACACACACACCTATATATATATATATATATATATATATATATATATAACACTCCAGATAGTGAGAACATGAAAATTAGTAGTTAGAATACTAGGTTGATAGCCCAGTCAAAATAGGTTTTATGGCTAAAAAAAATATGAAAGTTTTGAAAATTGGTGGAGATGTTTGTTTAGGCATGCTAATGAACATACTAAAAGTCCCCACCGATCAGACTTGAGCTTTCGCTGCCATCTTGGGAAATGTGTACACTTTTTTGGTATTTTGGAAATAACTTTAAAAATATTGATTTTATAAAAAATAATTAAATACAAAAATTAAAGAGCATTAAATTATGAACAAAAATCATTCATAACATTTTTTTATATGTCTAACAGGAACAAAGATAATTGACTTTGAAAAGAGCGCACTATCACACCTGGGACGCACAAGCGCAGTTCCCCATCGCGGTGGGGAGAAATACCCGCGCATGTGCATACCATAATTAGCCAAATTAGTTTTACACTAAATGGGAAGGTTTTTTGTATTTTTTCAAATAACTAGGGAAATATTAACTTTACGTAAAAAAAGTTTATTTCAAAAATTAAAAAACATTAAATTATGTACAAAAACGATTTTATACATTTTTGTCGTAAACCTAACAGGAACGAAGGTATTGACTATAAAATGCGCGTTGATAATGGAGGTAGCTTCAAAGTCTTGTTGCAGGCGCTCTTCTTTGAATTTCTAACCTCTCTCACATTTCGGCATTCTTTAAACACAAGAAAATAGACTTTAATGTTTTTGGCTATATAATAATTAATCATTATTAATTTTATACATGAATGTAGTAAACTTGGGGGTATTCACTATCAGATTTCCATTGCGAATAATTATTCAAGCTTACCTACTTCAGGATTTACGTGCTTTTTTCGGTACGGGATTCTTCCCTTCGTCAGGCATGTATAGATCGTCTATGGATCCGCTAGCATCGGCCCATTCATCAACTTCTTTCTTTCGATCGTCATCATCAACAGGGCTGATGCCATTCTGACATACCCCATTGTAATTATTGCAGGCCGTTGTGCAGTTGGGGCCTGCTTTCCGACATCCGCATCTTACTCCACAGTCAGTCTTACAGTTGCAAAACACCATGTTTAAAACTGAATCGGGAGCTACTGCATCCATAGTTGTGATGGGCACAAGAATTTTCTCTTGACGCTTCCAGCCCCACAGGCAGTTGGGCCTTTCTTTTTCAGGTGCTCCAAGGTCTTCCTCATTTTAATTTCGATGGCTCATATTTGAGTGTGTGCGTTTAAGATTTCTTGCGATGGTGGTTCAGTAGCAAAATCTCGAAACAACTCACGGAGATTTTTACATTCCAAATCCGATATGTCCATGCCGTCAAAAATTATTTTTGCCAAAGCTTTTTGGGTCAATAAATGAGCTCGGACTGCCCTAGCATATGCAGGGCCAGGCAACATTTTTTTCTACTGACGTAGGTGCATAAATCAAAGTAAGCATTTCTTTTAACCCACTTCCAGCCATTATGTACCCAATGCAGCCTAAGAATGACATTAAAAGATGGAATCCACCAAGCCACACAATACAACTTGATAATAAGGGATTAGATGTTGCTGCGACTATCTCTCGAGCTTTAATATACAGTGGTTGGTCAAACGTGAGTATGCAAGACTTTTGGTGCATTTTAACACACTGCTGGGCAGCATATTTCAGCACAGTGAAAATGGTGTCATACTTGCTTGGTGGTGAATTAACAAAAGGAAGGGTTATTACTTTTGTCTTTTCACAAAGCTGGTTTCTGGTTATACAATGGAAAAATCCTTTCCATTCAGGTATCTGTCGAAGACCTAACCACTTTGCACACATCCAGGAGATATCAGATGTCTTAGGCAGTGGTAAATCTTCCTCTAAAGGATTTAAGACATCCAAATCTTTGATAGTAATTGTTTTTAACCCAGACCCTCGAAAACTTTCAAACGTTTCCAGAGGAATGATTCCCATTTTGCCTACGGTGGATGCGGATGTAAGTTCGGTTAATTTTTTTATCTTCGTCCCTTGTTTTCCACTGCTTACGCTGGAGTAAAACAAGTAATGCCCCCCCCCCGTGCTATGAAACGTATTCAGACCATCGATTGTCGACACATTGAAATTTGCATTGTCAAATAGGAATTGGTAGAATGATTCCTCGCGCATTTGGGGTTGCGGATGATTTATGGCTGACATCTCAAGTGTTTGGGCTTCATAGAAAGAAGAACAAAATCCCAAATTCGAGAGCATTGTTATTAAATTCTTGGAACAGAACTTTTTGTGCAAAAATAAAGCAATACCATTGAGCAGAGGAGACATAAATGATAGTGACCTTAGCGCTGATATAATGACGTGAGCTATTGAAGTGACTTTTTTTCCGCCTTAGCAGTCTTTTTTTTAATAATCAAGTGCTCCAAAAAAGATTTTAGGCTTTCTGGAATGCCCTTGTTCACATCTCTGAAAACGTTATCACATGGAGGATAGCAATGAGTGTCATAAACTGGTGTCTGGATATCTTCTTTTATTATGGCTGCAGCAGTTTGTACTATTCGTAGACGCTCCTCACGATCATTTCTTATCCTTTTGTCGTACCAAGAGTCTGATAAGACTTTCATTCCAGTATTACGTAAACATATGACAGTAACTTTTTTGGAGTTTGAAGCAAAAATAATGCTATCCCCGTATTTTTGTTTCAACTTATTTCTCAAAGTGATGTCGTCTGGAACTAGCCCTGTAATTTGAGATTTGAGTTCAGGTAGTGAGAATTGACAGTCGTCATTATCATCAAGGAAGAAGGATATTTCGTCTACAGCTGCTGAGACGTAATCCGACTCAGGCCGCCCTCTCTTTCTGATTGGTGCAGTGTGTAGAAAAAAAGTCATGAAGTAATCTTGGTGATAAATCGCATCAGCTGCAACTAAATCAGCAACGTTTATTATACCACACTGAACTTCCTCTTCCCACTGGTCATGTCTATTCTCTGCAGCTTCAAGAACTTTGTTTTTCATTTCGAGACTCCTAACTTCGTATATAGTTCTTCGCCTGTCAGTTGGTTTTTTCTTTTGTCTTGCTTTGAATTCTTCGTCTATCACTCCCGTACAAAAGAAACATTTTGTTCGAAAACCGAACTGAGGTTAAAAAGATCGTAAACTTACCACGCGCTCTTCACTTTGGGATGTTGACGCGATTTCTGCATTTCTTTTTAAATCAACTTTTATACTTCCTGGTCTGGTGTAATTTCTCCGACACAACGAATGCACCGAAACAGTTTTTAAATGTTCCAACTGTTCATGCTTATTGTCTTTTCTTTGGACACTAGCTCTCTTAAAAGCGTCGATCCCCTTTTCTCCTGCATTCACGAAATCATCGTTTGACATTAATTTTTTACATATAAAACATAGTTCCGTATCAGCCATTGTTCACAGACGCACACGGAACGGTGACTATCTATTAACTGGCTAGGAAAATACTAGGGTAAGACCGATTTGGCGCCTTACGGTATGCACATGCGCGTGTCTTCCAGCCATCTCGATGGGCACCCACGCATGCGCTTCCCTGGTGTGATAGTCCGCTCTTTCCAAAGTCAATTATCTTTGTTCGTGTTAGACTTATAAAAAAATATAATATATGTTTTTTGTGCATTGTTTTTTGTAGAATCTACCTCCATTATCAACGCGCATTTTATAGCCAATATCTTCGTTCCTGTTAGGTTTACGACAAAAATGTATAAAATCGTTTTTGTACATAATTTAATGTTTTTTATTTTCGAAATAAACTTTTTTTTACGTAAAGTTAATATTTCCCTAGTTATTTGAAAAATACAAAAAAACCTTCCCATTTAGTGTAAAACTAATTTGGCTAATTATGGTATGCACATGCGCGGGTATTTCCCCCCACCGCGATGGGGAACCGCGCTTGCCCGTCCCAGGTGTGATAGCGCGCTCTTTTCAAAGTCAATTATCTTTGTTCCTGTTAGACATATAAAAAATGTTATGAATGATTTTTGTTCATAATTTGATGCTCTTTAATTTTTGTTTTTAATTATTTTTTATAAAATCAATATTTTTAAAGATATTTCCAAAAAACCAAAAAAGTGTACATATTTTCCAAGATGGCGGCGAAATCTCAAGTCTGATCAGTGGGGACTTTTAGTATGTTCATTAGCATGCCTTAGCAAACATCTCCACCAAATTTCAAAACTTTCATATTTTTTTCAGCCATTCCTCAAAATCGGGTCTATTTTGCCTGGGGTATGCAGCTGGCTCGAAAATCACAAATTTTTATATTAAAATATACAATTGAAAAACATAATAGTATGGCATAATTAAAAAAACAAATAGCTGGAGTAAAATAAAAATGGAATGGTACACTTAAATGAAAACATTAGTGACAATAGATGTAACGACGTTCCAAATACAAATACAAGCAAAATTATTGTGCAAGTCTGAGTCCCTGACATTTGTATTACAGTGTGAAAGTTTTCAGAGTACAGGACGGGTACAGTTCAACTGGTAGTAAAAATCACAAAAGTTATTCTTATTTACCGTCCTTTGTCGTAGTATGGTTTAGTTATTTTGGCGATCTCCCGGGTTGTAGTCATTTTTTTAGAAAAATAATGTTCTTGGATGATTACGGTCCGTTTCCCATTAGTTATTGATTTCAATTTTTTTCTCTTGATCATGTAAACAAAAATAATAAAATTATTCTTTCAGCAATTAGTAGAGTAAATTTACCAAATGCTGTCAAAATGTAACTTTCAACATCAATACCAAAAGTCTGGTACCTGATGTTGCAAAAATTCGAACAAAAATACAAATTCCAACAATCGACACTAACATTCAATTATTGTGAAGAATTTAAAAATCAATACAAAACATAAATATGAGGTATGTGACCTGTTGTGAGTACATCCTCGTGAGCGTTTACCAAAGGGAAAGTGCTTCCAACCTGAAACTTAAGTTGAGCAAACTGCACAAAATGAAAAGGGGCAGGTAAGTTTCTCAAACATGAGAGGGAAAGGCAATTGTTCAAAGGGAACATTTGAACAGTGCGAAGAAACAGGGAGGACAGTGAGTGGAAACCCCAGTATAAAAATCAATAATATTTATTAGTAATTAGTACATAGTATTTTTTAATATAAAATGTAGTAAGTTTCAAAAAGTTTAAAAAAAAAAAATATGTGAGTTTCACTTACACTCGCGGGGTTTCTTCAAAATTAACTAGAATGGCGATAGGACAGGAATGCTAAAACAGAAAGATTAAGGATAGCTGAATGATTTACATATTGGTGACTTATTCGTGGTGTAGTTTGAACTTCTCAGGTGAATAGTAAAATCTCAATGTTGATGAATGTACAATTTTAGTGAGTTTTTTCGTGTGGTGATTTTCTGTATCAATTTCATAATTAACTTCAGATAATTTATTAATAATCTGGTAAGGTCCTGAATACGGTGAGGTTAACTTTCTAGTGTTTCGGTATTCGAATTCCTCATATATTAGTTAGTCTCCAGGTTGACATTTAGATTCCTCAATTCTAGTATCATGTCTCGTCTTATTTTTCCGGTGGTATTTAAGAGTTCTGGTTTTAGCTAAAGTTCTTGCTTTATTAAGTGGAGTATAAGTATTTTGGTCAATTGGAGAATCAAAAGGAAGTTTGTCAAATAATATGTAAGCAGGGGTGAACATATTTACGGTATGAGGGGCGTTGTAGTAGAAACGTCAGTAAAAACTTCCTCTAGCACTTTTGTCCTCGGAACCTTTTTAAAAGTTGCATTTAACTTACATTTTAGGCGGGTTACTAGGGATTAATTCACCCTTTCCACCTTTCCATATGTCTGGCGATGATGAAAATAAGTCAAAAGTTGTTTAACATTATAGTTTTTAAATTTTTTTTGAATCTGGACGAAGTAAAAGCTGCGTTTCTATCGCTTAAGGTGACTGTCTACGTTCGGAGCCAATTTTTTTTAAAATCCCTTTCTTTAGGATTTTTTGCTCTTTTGTGGTAAAATATGCAAGAACTAAAAACTCAATTAGAAAAAGACTTGCCAGCTCGAGAAGAACAAAATGAAGAAAAACGACTCGCTTTGATAAAGCAGGTTTCTGACCTAGAAGACGAGTTTTTCAACGTGACATTTCAAGCCACAAATCACCCACGCAACGATGCCAACAACATTTTGAAATTACAAGAGTTAAAAAGAAGCAGTATAACAAACGTCGAAAACAAGCAACTACCTATCACGTAGCAGTTCAACTTAACCAATTTGGGTCTGGGCTCAAATTGCGCCCCAAATTCTTTGGTCCTAACGAAATCATAAAAGTTCGACCACATGACCGATATGACGTCCGAATACTTGGTCTGCACGATGGTCCCAACTTGACATCTACAGCCGCTGATCAACTCAAAAGTTGGCCAAACACCTAGTGACTATACCTCGAGCTCCTTTATGATGACGACTTGGACTTGAACAATGGACATTCTATCATGATCCTGAACTATTGTTAACGACTTTTTTTTTCTTTTTTTCTTTGTTTTGTATAATGTTTCAGTGACGGCAAAGACTATGGCACCTACGACGAACAATTGCTATAGAACGACGATGATGTAGCTTTAAGACGATCACGCCATGTTTTTGTTTTGTTTGTTTTATCCCCTTTCTTGTTTTTTTTTGGTTTGGTTCCTTTTGTTTTCTTGAGCGACAGGAGGACCTGTCGTGCCAGGATGCCCGAGTGTGATATTGGAAGAAATCTGTGGCAGAACCGAGCGACGAATCAGAAGCTTTCCCGCGTGACGGAGATCTTCGACGATCTACGAGGAGACATGACCAGGGAGAGAGTAAAAGACGCCGCGAGAGAAAGAGGTTATGTAGCAGACGGCTACAAAAAGACGTAACATAATGATGTTCCTTATATGTTAATTGTATCTGTTTTTGTCCTGTGACTCGTCGATAATAAATCAATGTTAATGTAAACAGATGTGTTCGATATTCAAAGAAGAACAAAAATTCACACACACACACACACACATATATATATATTTATATATATATATATATATATATATATATATATATATATATATATATATATATATATATATATATATATATATATATATATATATATACATACACGTGAAACAATAACCTCTTATTACCAATAAAATGCCTATTCAAAATTCATTCATATTATCGCAATATAATAACGCCCCTCAGCCTGAACTTGATCTGGGAATAACCAAAATAATCTATTACATTTCCCCCTAAAGCCACGCGCAGATTGAAATATATGACGAAGAATGTTCCACATACTTCCAACGACGATCACCCTATATGGCTTATTAAGTCAGGTGTCATAAATTGACCAATTAGAAGTATTAACGTGATCGCGCCTTTTGGCAGATAACATTCTCTCCCCGCCTTCTGTGTCCAGCTCTCGTCCTAAAAACATGCAGCAAATTGCACTGCGGGGCTTCCCGTGTGTCCGTAATGTAAAATTTATCTGATATGTGTTCAACCTGTGCTATTGGAATCTATTAAATAAATCTTATTAAATATTTAAAACCACCTATGTGGATGATTCATTAGCAGTCTGGACTCTTCTAAAGTTATCTGCCTGCATTCGACGACTATACATGCTATAACAAAGGGATTACGTGGAATTACTTTGGTTTGACTCCCCTTTTCGCCGACCCCGGTCACGTCTACAAAAATGTACGAAACCTCCTGAGTGCTCGTCATGAATGGAGTTCACCGTCCTGAAGTTCACCGATCTGTTAATCTTACTTACACACACTAACACTCACACACACACACACAATATATATATATATATATATATATATATATATATATATATATATATATATATATATATATATATAATATTATAAAATAATTTAAACTTTTCTACGACATTTTATTACCGTAAATGAAATCTATTTAAACATCCATTTCACTTTTGGAAAAGCATAGTGTTTGAAAGTTAAAAAAATATTCTGTAGAAAACATATCTCTCAATTTTGAAAGAAATTCTTGTGATGTATATAGAAATAAAAGTATTCTCAAAGACATGATATGTGTTTTATTCTATAAAAGTGCTACCTAAAAAGTATTATTTCGAAAACGTCCATTATTCTTTATACGTAAAGTATTTTATATCTAAAAATTAATATTCTTTCCTTTTGTACGTTCTGGAATTCCTTTATTAATAGAGCAGGCTTAATTGAAAAATGACTTTCACTTTCAGTATCCATAAAATGCGTCGAATTAAATTCTCTACTTACACCGAGCATCAATCAAAATATTCAACCTTAATAGAATAAATAAATAAAAAATGCTCTTTTGAAATGATATATTGAAATATAACGTCTAAAGCATCTGCTGGCTTGTATTTCATAGCTCTTACGACCAAAAAGCGGCTGTTACTGAACTCTAAATAATAAAGATTAAGTGAAAAATTTTGACTTTGTAATCAGTGTTACGGTTTCTTTTCTTTTTCCCGAAACCAAATTGTTTAACATGGCTTTGTTTGAAAGACAGATTTTAAGGCATATTAGAAAGCAATTTTTTACAAGGTATTTACATTTTGAATCGTGATTTGTTTTCAATACATTATGAAATGTGGCATTTACAAGCTTAAAATACAAGTTTTGCCTTCCAGTAGGTTATTCAAAAGAGTATTCAGGATATCTAGAAATTAGTATAACCTGTGAAAAAAAGTCTCAAACTCTGAACTGCAAGATATAATGTTTGTACAAATTAAAATTAAAAAATGACGGAAAATTTATAAAATTTTAAATTCTGCAATTCACAAAAATGTCAGTACATACCTATACAACTTGATATATTTTAAACGCCTAAGAACTGAAACATCATCTTGCAATGTTTTAGTTTGCTGAACACACGAAATCTTTTTCTACTGCAAAAAAAAATTATAATAATATTTTTTCAAGTACATGCTGTGAAGCTATTTTCATGTAAAAGGAACCAGATAATTCCTTCCCGTTAAAAAAAAAGAACAACTGTTCTTCCGTCTCAGGTAGGGATACGTTTCATATGTAATTTTTGCTTGTAATGTTTATTTTCATCTACTTCCAATTTCAGTATGAAACCTGCAAGAGAATTGTCATCTACGAACAGATATTGGTTTAAAAACCGAAAACTTAGTTAATTTTTTTTTTACAATATTTCGACAGGAGAAAGTAATAAGTATTTTTGTCAACCGTTTTTAGACCTTACAAAGGTGTGTTTGACGTGACAATCTGATTAGAATGTGATGATGATTTCATCCAGAGCGTAATGCGGTTCTTAAAATGGTCATGATTCTACACGTTTTTATGGAGTCCTACAAGTTTTTGAAAGATAAAACACACTTCGATGCCCATTCTAAAACGGCAAATTGTTGGATTTGATTTCACTTTCTTCGAGTACTTTTCGCTTCTCTTTCATCGTTGTCCTTAAAGGGAAAAATAGTGTTTTAAAAAAAGTAAATACAGCATAGGAGGAATATCATAAAATAGTCATTTTATCTCCTGAAATAAAATATTCTTCAACGGAGCTAAATTTTCTAAAATAGAGGGTTTTTTTCATACCCTAACATTCGATATATATTTGTTATTTGTATATATAAAAAATAAATATATATATATATATATATATATATATATATATATATATATATATAGATAGATATATATATATATATAGAGAGAGAGAGAGAGAGAAATTTTTATATGTATGTAATATATTAAATATTATCCCCTCCATTCTATCATATAAATTCCTTTTCATAAATCCAATCCGCAGTAATCATAATTTATCACTTTAAAATCCTTAGCAACAGAACTTCCCATGAATTGCATTGCCTTTGTAATTTCTACACGTGTATACTTCTGGAGAAAGGCATGGGTCCGCATCGCGAGCCCCAATATTTGCTGACCCTATAGAATAATAGCCACATGTTTTTTTCGCCCTCTCGCGTGTAAGTTTGAAAGGTGATATTAGCTTCCGAGCCGTCTTCTGAAATGGACGGATGTACTTTTGTAGCTCTAATACAAGATTCGGCCAGACTTCATCAAAATTTTATTCATTTCAGGCTCAGTCTAGCTCCAGCCATGTAATTATGAACTAGTTTTCCTTTTCAGATTGTATTTCAAGTACGTGATGTAATTGATATATTACTTACACACACACACACATATATATATATATATAAATATATTGTTCGCGCAGCTTTCCCGAGTGGTAGAACGAGGCTTGGAGTACTAAAAAACCTTTTATTCTTTCAACTATATACACGTAGGCTTGAACGAAAACTAAAAAAAAAAAAAAAAAAAAAAAACCTTCGTTTGACGAACAAAACTTGTAGTCCCGCTTGGTTCAATAACAAGAGGGTTAATCCAGACAATGCTTGGTCGTCGGTAGTCTGCATTCGAACTGGATTCGTGTGCTTCGACACTGGCTGCTTGGGCGAATGCCCTTCCAACTCAAGAAGTCTTCGTGCGCTCACTGGTTTTTAATCGTTTTTAAGTGGAAGGGCGAGGTGTGGCCAATCGACGTCACTTCTGCCTGCGGAAATTTGCATTTTCGCCCTTGCGTTTCCAACACACAAACACACACACACACACACACATTTATATCTATATATATATATATATATACTAGCTGAAAACCCGCGCTTCGCTACGGAGTACATTCAAATTAAATACAACGGTCAATGTATGCAATTAATGCCAATATATATATATATATATATATATATATATATATATATATATATATATATATATATATTTATAAACAAATCGTAAGGGATATTTATTTTTTTTTGGATAATATCCAATCGTCTGCTGCATTAGAAAGAAAAAGAATATCATTTTTGTCTATTTAGTTGTTATGCACGTGACGATAAATTTATTTAAAGTACCAGAAAAAGAAATCACGTGATCAACATTTAATAAATAAAATTCTAGAAATTAATCTTTAAAAATTCACCAAAAATCAGAAAATCAAGGTAAAGGTTCGAAAAAGATATCATTTTGAAGGAATTTTTATGATCTTTCTCGTGATATAAATTTTATAATCCGCAATGTATTATTTTAAATGCAAACGTAAAAAAAGTTTAAAAAACAGCTTAAAAAATTTAATTTAAAAAAAATCTAAGAAGAATTTTAGAAAAATCTTTCTTAGTGCACCCCTACACTATTAGAAGAATCGCCATGCAAAATTTCAGCCCTTTAGGTCCAGCGGTTTGGTCTGTGCGTTGTATGTCAGTCAGTCAGTGAATGAATGAATGAATGAATGAGTCAGTTACGGAACTGTTTTATATATATAGATATATATATACATATATGTGTGTGTAATGATCTGTAATAATCTTGGCTGGTCGATGCACGACGGAACGGTGGGCTTGGGATATGCCTGTAGTCTCGGCACTAAGACAGGAGAAATGGAGGCTCGATGCACTTCACTGGAGTCGTAGATTTATGGAGATGGGGTTGACCAGCATACGGATGCAGGCACGCTGACTCATGGTACTGAGGTGAGACGTAACGGTGAGACGTAACGGTGAAGAATCAACTCAAAACAAACCCAGAGAGACGAAAGTTCGGTCACATTTTCAAGATTTATTTCAACATACAAGATTTATTTCAACATTCAAGATTTATTTCAACATACTTCCTACTTGACAATTTATATGTCGGACGAGCGTACATCAACTACATTTGTCTGGACCTTTACGGACAAAGGGAACGCAGAGCGCCAAAGTTTTACATCCTAACAACACTGTGGAAAACACATAAAGCGTGAACGAAACTGAAATTTCTCGCCCGCGTACGATTAGATTGAAATTCAAATTGGTCAAAATTGACACCTGATTTTAACACGTCATATGGGATGATGTTTTCGAGTGTCCTAGAACATTCGGCATTATATAACTATTGGTAGCACGTGGCTTTTAGGGGGAAAACTACTAGATTATTTCGGTTATTATTAGGAAAATTTAAATGAGGGACAGTGTTCTGTTCGATAAGATGAAAGAATTTTGAATAGACTTTTAATAATAACGAAAGGTTATTGTTTCAATAATTATATATACACTGCTGGCCACCCAAATTGCAACACCAAGAAAGACAAGAGATATCACAACAAAATTTATTTCGTAGATAACATGTTGACCAAGTATCAAATGATTAAATTTATAGACTTCTGTGAAGTGTGGTTCCTGCCAAAATCAGTAGCCAGAGTAGCCGCCATTGTTGGAGATCACCGCTGCCACACGCCTCGGCATTGATTCAAAGAGACTTTGGATGAGTTCTTGGGGTACAGCAGACCAAGCAGCTTTCACACGTTGCCAAAGTTGATCTGCTGTGGCAGCTGGGGATGGAATCTGGGTCAATCGTAGAGCAACCATGGACCACATGTTTTCAATCGGCGAAAGATCCGGAGATCGAGGCGGCCAGGGAAGCAATTCAATCTGGTGATTGACGAAGAACCGTTGGACAATGCGTGTCACATGTGGTAGCGCATTATCCTGTTGAAATATTGCTGTGGGCAAGCCCTGAACGTAAGGAAGGACAACTGGCTCCAACACCTCGGGGATGTAGCGCTGGCTGTTTAAATTACCGGCAATGCGTACTAGAGGTGTGCGAGAGTGATATCCAATACCGCCCCATACCATAATACCCGGTGCAGGAACAGTGTGGCGGTGCATAACGCAGCTGTTCAGCATCCTCTCTTCACGGTGTCTCCAGACTCGAATGCGACCATCGTGGTGTTGCAGACAGAAGCATGACTCGTCAGTAAAGACAATTTCATTCCATTCTGCCGTCCACATCCTTCTGTCATCGCACCATTGGCGGCGGAGACGTCTGTGGTTCTGCGTCAAGGGTAGACAAAGTAATGGACGTCTTGCGGACAGACCACTCTGCTGTAAACGGCGTCGAATGGTACGCGCAGACACTGGATAATGCGTTACAGACTGCATGTGCTGTGCTATGGTTCGTGATCTGACTGAGCGATCCGTCACTGCCATGCGCACAATTTGCCTGTCATCACGTGAAGTGGTGCGCTGAGGTGGATGCGATCGAACACGCCGGTCCGTCGTATCCTCCTGCATCCAACGATCACATATCCGCATTACAGTTGTTTGGTTTCGTCCAACACGACTACCGATTTCCCTAAAAGATAATCCACAATCTCGGTAGGCCACTATCCTTCCTCTGTCGAACTTGATCAAAAGATGATCCCTGTTTTCGACGAGGCATAATTGATCTTTTTTTTTGAAAAAACCACAAGAAAAACACAATTGCCGAACTTGAAATCGTCGAAATCTCCAACCCTTAAATAGCGCTTTGAAGTGGCGCCACAGGAGCGCGTGATGTGCGTCTGCGCTGAAATTCTAATCATTTGCATATCTCACCTCCGCTAATCCATGTTCTAAATTTCATGTTATTTGCATGTTTCTTCAGGGTATTGCATTTACAGTGGCCAGCATTATATATTGATGCGTGCAAATTCATTCGGATTATGAAATATGAGATGAGACGTATACTGAATTTCCACAATAAGATAGATTATATTATCTGAAAAGATTCAGAGAATTAAATTCTACTTAAAAACTCCGAATGCTAGGGAAAATGTTTGTAAGAAAATTGTTTTGATCTCCGCATATAATATTTCGGAGTTTATGTAAGCACGACAAAGCACAGAAAAAAATCTGTTTATGCAAACTTGCCATGAATAATCGTTTACAGTATAAGGAGATAATCTTTACAATATCACATCATTTGGAGTTTTTAATGAATTCTCAGGCCAAATAAATCTCTCTATAATCTATTATAATAAATTATAAGCTTATACGTAACGGGTTTTCATTAGCACTTAAGTCTCAAGTGACTGGGAATTCGTCATCATGCGTGGGAGAAAATGAACACATCTATATATCTGTTAGGGAAAGCCTTAGAAAACTAGTTCCTTGTGAAGCGACATTTTCTTCATTAATTCAACAAGCGTCCATTTAAAAATTGAGACTGGGATAGCATGTAAAGTTGAAAGAAATATATCGCTATAAAAACAGATATTTTTGGATTCCTTTATACAATAGTTGATTTGAATATCATCTATAACCCGGTCAATGTGTTCGAATAAGAAACTTCTACTCTGTTTATTTAAGGATATTAATTAAAATATCTGAAATAAGGTATTTCAATAATTTCTTGAAGATAGTTCATCTTTGAAGCTTTAAAATGAATTAGCATGTAAAAAATTATTTCTTAATATAATTTTAAAGTTCATATCTTAACAACCATTTGAACATGTATCTAAATATGTCAGTCAAACCTAATGTAACATATACGTATATCATATATCTAAATATTCCAAGTCAAACCTAAGTGAAGAGATGAGTGCAGCATAAATCTCAAATTATATATTTTTCTGAGGGGTTTCGTTTATAACAATGAAATACATATGGGGTATTGCCTACTTTTAAATTAATTTCTTCAAAAATTAAACATTTTTTTGTTTATACGTGTCCAAGTTTATAAACTTAAGACATACAAAAGAAAAAGAGTATTATAATCAGACCTAGAATGAGCAAATAAAAAATTATATCCGCTTCACTTAAATAATTTTTCATTAGGAAAAAAAGGATAAATAAATGTTATTGACTTTTTTGAAATATTTTTAAAAATAAATATAGATAAATAATAGAACAAAGCATTCAAACTCAAATAAAATCTTTCACTTCTATTTGTATCGTATTAGTAACAATTTCAAAGGTTTGAAAACTGAAGTCTCCTTATGGAAGTCTCCTTATAATACACGCAATACCGCTATCATACAACTAACAGTTTCTATTAGTTACTATTTGTTGCCTCAAAGAAATTTTACAAGTCACTTTTGGTTCAGTTTCCTTTGGTAATTAAATGAAGTAGATATTAATGTGCATATCAACACAATATGCACATAATTGACACAATTCTTGCACGCATTTGAGTAAAATAGTAACCTCTGTAAAATCTTAGATTTCTTTTTGATTTATATTAATAGTTACGTAGTTTTGAGATTATGTATTGGCAAATTCATGTGTTTTCTATAATTTATGAAACGCAATTTCTTCAGATTGCGTAACGGTTCGAGAACTGCCAGGAATTGATTTATAATGCACGCAATACCGCTATCATACAACTAACAGTTTCTATTAGTTACCATTTTTTCCCTCAAAGGAATTTTGCAAGTCACTTTTGGTTCAGTTTCCTTTCGTAATTAAATGAAGTAGATATTAATGTGCATATCAACACAATATGCACATAATTGACACAATTCTTGCACGCATTTGAGTAAAAGAGTAATCTCTGTAAAATCTTGATATTTTTATATATTAATAGTTAAGTAGTTTTGAGATTATGTATTGGCAAATTAATGTGCTTTCTATAAATTATGAAACGCACTTTCTTCAGACTGCTTAACGGTTCGAGAACTGCCAGGAATTGATTTATAATGCACGCAATACCGCTATCATACAACTAACAGTTTCTATTAGTTACCATTTGTTGCCTCAAAGGAATTTTGCAAGTCACTTTTGGTTCAGTTTGCTTTGGTAATTAAATGAAGTAGATATTAATGTGCATATCAACACAATATGCACATAATTGACACAATTCTTGCACGCATTTGAGTAAAAGAGTAACCTCTGTAAAATCTTAGATTTCTTTTTGATTTATATTAATAGTTACGTAGTTTTGAGATTATGTATTGGCAAATTCATGTGTTTTCTATAATTTATGAAACGCAATTTCTTCAAATTGCGTAACGGTTCGAGAACTGCCAGGAATTGATTTATAATGCACGCAATACCGCTATCATACAACTAACAGTTTCTATTAGTTACCATTTTTTCCCTCAAAGGAATTTTGCAAGTCACTTTTGGTTCAGTTTCCTTTCGTAATTAAATGAAGTAGATATTAATGTGCATATCAACACAATATGCACATAATTGACACAATTTTTGCACGCATTTGAGTAAAAGAGTAATCTCTGTAAAATCTTGATATTTTTATATATTAATACAGGGTGGCTAATAAATACTGTGACAAATATCGAATCATTTAATTACACACAGATGAAATAGAAAATGGAAAATACAACAATATTATGAATATTATACATGAAAGTTTACCATGAAATAATTTTACTCGAATCGACCGCCATCTTTATAGATTACAAAAGATAATCTCTTACGCCACTGTCCTATTGCGGCACGAATCATTTTATGAGGTAATTTGTCCCATTCACTCCGTAGGGAAGCTTTGAGGGAGTCCAAACTTCTGTGCTGCTTAGCATTTACTTTAGACTCTAAAATCCCCCAAATGCAATAGTCTAAAGGATTTAGATCTGGTGAAGAAGGTGGCCAATCTTCTTGCTTGATAAACTTCGGGCAATTGGCATGGAGCCATTCCTGTGTTGTTTTGGATCGGTGGGACGGTGCAGAATCTTACTGAAATATCCAATTCTTTTCGGGATATAATCTGTTAGCATGTGGTAATAAACGTGTAGCCAATACTTCCTGTTTGTAATATTCAGCATTGATTTTTACCCCTTTATCGATGAATTTCAGAGACAGTTTTCCATTGTGTGACACTGCAGCCCAAACCATAACAGAATTCTTGTTCTGAAATAGTTTAACAGTTCGAAGATATTCAGGTATCTCCTCGAAGGTTGCTGAATATACAACATCATTTTTAGCATTATAACTTTGTTCTGTACAAAACAGCTTCTCATCAGAGAAAATTATTTTTTCAACACTTTTGCTACCGTGCCGGTTCAGCAATTTCTTACATCTTTGTAACCTTTTTACTATTTGTGCAGTAGTCAAACCTTGAACTTTTCTTTTGCTATAAGGGAGAAAACCCAGGTCTTCATTTATGATAAGTTGCATAGTTCTGCGACTAATGTTCTCTTCTGCAGCCATTTTATTTGCAGAACGCTGTGGATTTCTTCGTATCTTTTCACGAATTCTTTTGATACGTTCTTTTGTACGAACAGTGCGTGGACGACCGGACCTTGGTCGATCTTTACAGCTATTGGTATCCAATAATCGATTTATAGTCCTATATATAAACGTCCTATTAAAACCAAGGCATTTTAATTGCTTAAATATTTTACCTGCAGAAAATCCGCGATCAAAAAGCTGTTTAACCATTAACCTTTTGGCTTCCATCTTTAAAAATATTCTACATGTTTTACTTTAAACAAAAATCGTCTGCGTTTACAAAAAGTTGCCAATCACACAAATAGGTAGATAAATTGTTTTTCCAAACGATTAAAATTAACTCTTATTTTTTGGAGTGTTACAGTATTTATTAGCCACCCTGTAGTTAAGTAGTTTTGAGATTATGTATTGGCAAATTCATGTGTTTTCTATAATTTATGAAACGCAATTTCTTCAGATTGCGTAACGGTTCGAGAACTGCCAGGAATTGATTTATAATGCACGCAATACCGCTATCATACAACTAACAGTTTCTACTAGTTACCATTTTTTCCCTCAAAGGAATTTTGCAAGTCACTTTTGGTTCAGTTTCCTTTCGTAATTAAATGAAGTAGATATTAATGTGGATATCAACACAATATGCACATAATTGACACAATTCTTGCACGCATTTGAGTAAAAGAGTAACCTCTGTAAAATGTTAGATTTCTTTTTGATTTATATTAATAGTTACTTAGTTTTGAGATTATGTATTGGCAAATTCATGTGTTTTCTATAATTTATGAAACGCAATTTCTTCAGATTGCGTAACGGTTCGAGAACTGCCAGGAATTGATTTATAATGCACGCAATACCGCTATCATACAACTAACAGTTTCTATTAGTTACCTTTTTTTCCCTCAAAGGAATTTTGCAAGTCACTTTTGGTTCAGTTTCCTTTCGTAATTAAATAAAGTAGATATTAATGTGCATATCAACACAATATGCACATAATTGACACAATTCTTGCATTTGAGTAAAAGAGTAACCTCTGTAAAATCTTAGATTTCTTTTTGATTTATATTAATAGTTACGTAGTTTTGAGATTATGTATTGGCAAATTCATGTGTTTTCTATAATTTATGAAACGCAATTTCTTCAAATTGCGTAACGGTTCGAGAACTGCCAGGAATTGATTTATAATGCACGCAATACCGCTATCATACAACTAACAGTTTCTATTAGTTACCATTTTTTCCCTCAAAGGAATTTTGCAAGTCACTTTTGGTTCAGTTTCCTTTCGTAATTAAATGAAGTAGATATTAATGTGCATATCAACACAATATGCACATAATTGACACAATTCTTGCACGCATTTGAGTAAAAGAGTAATCTCTGTAAAATCTTGATATTTTTATATATT
Organism: Dolomedes plantarius; assembly: GCA_907164885.2. Taxonomy (NCBI): domain Eukaryota; kingdom Metazoa; phylum Arthropoda; class Arachnida; order Araneae; family Dolomedidae; genus Dolomedes; species Dolomedes plantarius. The sequence goes on from OU015501.1 coordinate 144,306,439, forward strand.
AATAGTTAAGTAGTTTTGAGATTATGTATTGGCAAATTAATGTGCTTTCTATAAATTATGAAACGCACTTTCTTCAGACTGCTTAACGATTCGAGAACTGCCAGGAATTGATTTATAATGCACGCAATACCGCTATCATACAACTAACAGTTTCTATTAGTAACCATTTGTTGCCTCAACGGAATTTTGCAAGTCACTTTTGGTTCAGTTTCCTTTGGTAATTAAATGAAGTAGATATTAATGTGCATATCAAAATAATATGCTCATAATTGACACAATCCTTGCACGCATTTGAGTAAAAAAGTAACCTCTGTAAAATCTTAGATTTTTTTTTGTATTTATATTAATAGTTAAGTAGATTTAAGATTATGTATTGGCAAATTCATGAGCTTTCTATAATTTATGAAACGCACATTCTTCAGACTGCGTAACGCTTTACATTAAATTATACTATTGAACTTATAGAGTCTTCATGAAATGATCTAATTAAAATACATAAATAATACTATATCAATTACCATAATGAAATTATACTATGAGAAGAAACGAATGACCTCAAATGTCAGATGCATTATTAATGTACCTATGTACTCTTACTGTTGAATATATTATGGATCACATTACTGCAGTTCAGAGGAACAAAAAATAGTTAAACTGAATTTGCTGAGTGGTAAATTTAGGTATCATATAATACGATTCATAGCACCTATTCCCTCTTTTTTCAGATCGAATCAAGGTAATTAAGTGCAGAATAAATTTTATTCGATATTCTTCTTGTACGTAATTCCCGTTATTTAAAATAATCTATTTTTTATCTATCATTTTTTAAGAGAATTCTTTTAGAAATATTAGACCATAACTGTTTTAATTTAAAAATTTATTTACGAAGTTTCCCGTGAAACTGTTAAATTTCACATATTTATTAGTAAAATAAAAAAAAAGATGGAGAAAAAAGTATTTTTTTGCAATATTAAAATCAGTTCCCCTTGAAATCGGAAAACTAAAAATAGATCAAAATTAATGTAACAAATTGAAATAGATAGAAAATAAAGTTTCTAATTGAGTAGCCCGTCGACCTAGAATTGATAGGATAATACAGAATTTCAATGTATACTTTCTAACCAAAAGTAAAGAATAGTATATTTTCCATAGCTTATTACAAATAGAAATATTAATCAGTTAAAAGGTTCTTTAAATACTGAAATCCAATTTTTTGTTAGACATACATGCTTTTTCAATGTTTATTTGGAAAAAAATTAAATAACCATGTAAAACATTTATCGTCCAATTTTATATAACTTTCATAAAAAACTGTTGATATTTTCGATAATTTTTATATTAAAAATGTTAGTGAAAGTAACTAATTGATGATAGTAATTGTAGTAAAAACTTATTTAGAAACACGAATGAAACTTTTAACTATATTTCTTTTTAAATGTTTTAGATTTTTCAAAAAATTCACGTGTATTAAATATTTACTTTTATCTATATTACATTTCTTTTGAAACTTTCATGGAAACATAAAGTAACTTCGAAAATGTTTAAAGTATTGCTCAAGAAGAGTCATCTACAGGTGTGCGAGTACAGATATTTGTCGATTAGCTTCGGGGCTCAAACGCCACACGAAAGAAAATTCTTTATGCCCTTTACAATTTTCAATTTACTAGTTCTTTAGAAATGGTATCGAAGTTACATTTGAATTTTCAGAGTCTATTTTAACGTTTCTTTAAGCATTGAACATTTTTCTCTGCCTTTTTTACGCGTGTGTAGTATTCTATAAGTATATATTCTTTTTCCGCATTTTAAATTTCATTAGAGGAAACTCTTAGCATTAAATTTACAGAATAAAAAAGTGAAAGATTTTGAGACAGATACTATACTAAAAATCAAAGTATTTAGTATTTTTACCATATAAATACCTGTGCAAAAAAATTGATCATGAGAAAAAAAACTCCAAACACGTTTCAAAATTCCTAACTTGATACAAAAAAAAATTAAGTTTTTTTTTAAACTTTGTGATTCGAGTAAATTAAATTTCTAAAACTTCTAAATATTTCAAATACAGTGTTCTAGATTTTATTCCAATTTCATATTCAAAACAACATTCTTAGTCCCGAACATTCATAGAATTGAAGATCAATTTTCGAAGCTACGGTTTTTTTTAGGTTTGACCCGCCTTTTGAGTAATTTTCTGATGAAAATACGAAGCTAACAATATATGGTCAATGAAACTTTATATATATATATATATATATATATATATATATACATTAATTTAAAATGAGATGTGATGAAAATGATTTAAAATGACATTAAAGAGAAAAATAACTCATCGCTTGATAATGTTTATATATATATATATATATATATATATATATATATATATATATATATATATATATATATATATATATATATATATATATATATATAAACATTATGAAGCGATGAATTATTTTTCTCTTTAATGTCATTTTAAATCATTTTCATCACAGCTCATTTTAAATTAATGTTAATTTCTAAAACTTTTCTAAGCGTTTTAAATTGACATAGAATTCTACCTTTTGCTATACATGACTTCATACTTTAAGAGACGTAAAAAGTGGTAAAAACATTTAATCAGCTTTCAACTTTATGTTTTTCAGTTACATAGAACACAAGTGTAATTCAATATTAAATAGACCCCAACCCAGCTCGTCGCAAGATTGAAAAATATGTTCTTGTCGTAAACATGTTTTTAATGCTACGTCATGAGAGTTTAATAATACGTAGCGTAATTTAGAGCTTTATTCAAAATATGAATATAATAAAAATACATTTAGGAAATTTCCTCTTGAATGAGAAAGCAAAACAAGCGAATTCTTATAAAGTCCACGTTTATGTAACGTACTTTAACAAGCACCATTAAAATACATAAGGTTTGCATCTTCAAGAAATATCATTTTTCACTCTTTCATAAGCACCTGCTAAAATTTCGTGTTTTTAATATTACGACACTCGTCCTATATTTCTGTTCTGATAAACGCATTAAATTCAAGTGTACGTTTGAAGATGGATTTTTTGTCGTGATGTAAATAGAGTTGCCATGCGGAAACATTTCGAAAAATAATTTTGTAAACTGTAAAACATTTATATTAACTTTTAAAAGGATTTGGCAACCTAGATATTTTGAATAAATAGTCATGTTAACGCATATTTTTAAGACTTTTAAATGTCGTAGTATAAAAAGAACTTCATTAATTCAGATTTTAAGTGTGTTATATAGAAAAGATCCTAATATATAAAAATGAAATTAATAAATGCTTTATATATGTTTTATATTACTGAAATAAATATATATTATACAAAACTGCAAACACTGATGAAAATACACTGCTGGCCAATGTAAATGCAACACCCTGAAGGAAACATGCAAATAACATTAATTTACAACATGCAATAGCGGAGGTGAGATATGCAAATGATTAGAATTTCAGCGCAGACGCACATCACGCACGCCTGTGGCGCCACTTTAGAGCGCTATTTAAGGCTTGGAGATTTCGACGATTTCAAGTTCGGCAATTGTGTTTTTCTTGTGGTTTTTTCAAAAAAACGAACAATTATGCCTCGTCGAAAACAGCCATCATCTTTTGATCAAGTATCCGAGTTCGACAGAGGAAGGATAGTGGCCTACCGAGATTGTGGATTATCTTTCAGGGAATTCGGTAGTCGTGTTGGACGAAACCAAACAACTGTAATGCGGATATGTGATCGTTGGATGCAGGAGGGTACGACGGACCGGCGTGTTCGATCGCATCCACCTCAGCGCACCACTTCACGTGATGACAGGCAAATTGTGCTCATGGCAGTCACGGATCAGCCATATTTCAACAGGATAATGCGCGACCACACGTGGCACGCATTGTCCAACGGTTCTTGTTCAATCGCCAGATTGAATTACTTCCCTGGCAGCCTCGCTCTCCGGATCTTTCGCCGATAGAAAACATGTGGTCCATGGTTGTTCTACGATTGACCCAGATTCTATCCCCAGCTGCCACAGCAGATCAACTTTGGCAACGTGTGGAAGCTGCTTGGTCTGCTGTACCCCAAGAACTCATCCAAAGTCTCTTTGAATCAATGCCGAGGCGTGTGGCAGCGGTGATCTCCAACAATGGCGACTACTCTGGCTATTGATTTTGGCAGGAACCACACTTCACAGAAGTCTATAAATTTAATCATTTGATACTTCGTCAACATGTTATCTACGAAATAAATTTTGTTGTGATATCTCTTGTCTTTCTCGGTGTTACAATTTGGGTGGCCAACAGTGTATGTTCTACTAACCTAGTAAAAAGTAATTCGTTTTTTGGATTATAAAGCTTATGCCCATTTAAGAGGTATAAAAATATTTTAGAAATGAAGTTTTATTTAAATTGATGTCTGATAAAAATGATTTTATCAGACATCATTATTTATATATATATACACATTAGGGTGGAGCAAAAAAGGCGAATATTTATTTTTTTCTTTTTTCTTTATTCCTGTATTATTATTTGTTGATACAATATTTGAACATCATCTATGACAAAAATCAGTTGTCTGCGACTTCATCTTCAGGTTATGCACGACATGAGAGTGTCTCATTTTTTGTACTTCATGCAACCCTCAATTGAGAGTTATATTTTAAAACTTTTGTCATAAATTTGTTATTGTAGGTTTGTGTACTGACCTATACTGCTTTTTGAATGATAATTTATCAACAGTTCTTGTTAGGAAAGAACAAGGAAATCAGATTTTGCTCTTAAACTTGACACAGCAGGTAGCGCTACTGCGCTACGATAAATGAACCAAAACCTTTTTTACCTTAGATACGGTTAGCGAGTGCTTGTGCGCGTGAACGTGTTGCTTGCATTCAACGAAATATTCTTTTTTATTTATTTAATTGTCAGTAATGTTTAATAAAATTTTATTTTCTTACGTCCACAAGATTAGTTATATTTGTCATTCCTGTGAATCCAGTGTAACAAGAGATCCTTCAACCAAAAGACCTTTGACTGCAAACCAAAGGTAGGAGAACTTATTATATTTCCTTATCTACGAATTTTCACGCCTTCGGACAAAGTTCAAAAGTTCTGGCTGGATTACTTGCATTAAGGTTTACAATTTAAGCCAATTTTACTTAGTGTTAGACGGATGCTGCACAACTGGACTGGCGCCATATTACCCCACATCGGAGAAGATATTATCTTTATCAACTCACCACAGTTTTCCCCAGTCTTAGAATGCGCTTTTGAAAGATCTTCTACTGAAACTGACCCAGATGAATGTTTCATTTCAAAACCCTGCCATCGAACAAAAAAACAGCAAGAAGAAACAATCCAAAGGAGACATAAGCTACAAAATATAGGAACAGCTTATGATCGAAGTGGGATTTCTGATCGCTCAGCAGTAATCATAGTAAACGCTGCAATGCAGGATTTAAATATTATCAGTAGTGACAACTGATCAAAAGTAATAGATCGACATAAATTACGTCGCCAGCGTCAAAAAGTACGCCAAACCCTGCAATGGTTAAATGGCCAACAACCTATATCCTCGGTTACTTTGAGTGCTGTAAAGATAAAACTTTAATCCTGGCTAAGACAGAAAATAGATCACATCGGAATACTGAAGAACATATTTATTTGATTTCTGAGCCAGAATTTAAGTACATAGGACATCTTTCACTTGATTCGGGTAATGCACTTGCGATTCCAAAAATTATAGTTGAGTGTCTAGAAAAAACTTTCGAATTTCATACATCGCTGGTGACAATTTTATGTGCCGGTACTTCTTTGAATATAGGACAGAAAAACGTTGTCATTGTACTATTGAAAAGTATCTTAATCGACCTTTACAGTGGTTTGTAGGCCTACTACATGCTAATGAGTTACCCATCCGTCATCTTTTCACCAGCCTCGATAGTACCAAAACAGGTTCAAATAGTTTCCAGGAAACATTGGAAAATGGCTTTAAAAGAGCCTAGAATATAAAGTGGGGATCTTTGAAGCTGTAGGTTCAGAATTGCCAGATGTTAATGCTGAATTATTAAGACCAATCAAAAATACTTTTATGAAATGTGCTAAGCTATTTTTTGTGGCACAGTCATGCATAGCTTAGCTAACAGCGATCCAGGAATGCTAGCACATTCCCTATGGCTGACTTGTGCAAACAGGATTCTTCGTTTATATGTAGGAACAACAAAACCATCTGTCAACCTGAAAGAATTTGTTAATTTTATTATGAAAGTGTACGCACCAACCAGGTTTGACATTAAGACTAAACATTCTTGTAAATATGGGTCTATCCACGTTTTTTTATATGGTTAGAAGATCTTCCTATATTCAAGACAAGCTGAAGAGCATTATATTAAAAACCATTCAACGGAATTTATTCTTTGCACACCCAGAAAATTTGTTGCTAGCTATGTCACAAGGCGAGGAGTTACATATAAGAGAACTAACTCTTCGAAAAATATTAAAAGCAAGAGAACAGACCAAAATCAGAAAAGAACGCGAGTTTCAGGTCTCTGAACTTCAGATCGAAGCATCACATTATTACGATTTGATAAATTGGTGGAAAGAAAATGCTACAAAACCACCAATGACGATGAAATACAGTAATACGGAAATAAAGACTATGATTTCTTCGGGAGACAATTTCCTGTCTTCTGAGAAGTTTCCTTGTCACACACAGACAGTAGAACGGTGTGTAAAGCTAGGAACGGAGGCTGCATTAACTGGTTGGGGTTCAGAGGCAAGAGACGGTTGTATAAGAACCAAGATAAAAGATTGGTAAGACTTGCCAAATATGTGTATGATATTGGAAATCTCTTTTTTCTATATCAGTACATAAACATTTAATTTATTTTTGGAGTAGAGTTTTCCATATATAATAGTTCTAGAAAGAGTTGATTGTTTTCAAAACTTGAGTAAAATTATTCATTTTCTATTCAGAACAAATTTCTAAACAGACAAAAGTGGAGGTCAACAGCCTTGAATTAAAGTTAATAGTCATAAAATAAGGCTGCATGTTCAAGAACTGATTTTGATCTGTGACATTCGATGTCACAGATTCAGTTAATAAAATAGCAACAATTTTAAAAACTGGGCATAACCTACAGGACATTCCATTATAGTAATCCCCTGAATAGTGGTCCCAACCCCCCCCCCCCTGAAACCTTAAAATCCCCCCCTGTTGTTGAAAACTGTTTTCTAATGCGTCATACGTGTGTAACGAATACGGGGGAGTATTTGGTGTTAAATTATGCAACTGTTAAATAAACTGTTTCTTGGATACTCTATACAAATATTGACAGAAACTTACAGAAATAGATCGAAGAATATATTTCGGAAATACTATATGGGCAGATCAAATTGGCCTTTTTGACGCCCCCACACTTTACAATGCTCGATATATTACATTCGTAATACAAGTCTTGGAACACAAAACGAGCTACCCCTTTTTTCAGATTGAAGAGTAAATGAATTTTAGACATTAGGGTGAATAATATATATATATATATATATATATATATATATATATATATATATATATATATATATATATATATATATATGTATATATATATATATATATATATATATATATATATATATATATATATATATATATATATATATATATATATATATATATATATATATATATATATATATATATATATATATATGAAATTGTGTGTGTGTAAACAGTAAAACCTTGTAAAGTTGTCTTTAAAAAAACCAAGGAATTTAAGCAATTCAAAGTGACAACTGGAATGCCTCAAATAATAACTATCCAAATAAATCCAGTACGACTGTAATAATAAGACTATTTAGCTTACTTAGTAAATTAAACAAGAATATAAACTGTTGACCAGCGAAATATATTATTCAAAGAATAATAAAAATCTCCTCTTTTAAGCCTCATTTCAACACGGTTTCTCGATCATGTTATGAGACTGAACATGTGTCTTATTTTGGCAAAATGAAAGCTTGTCAGTGACAAGAACTTTCTTTTTGAGAAATATATATGTTCCGACGTAAGGTAATGTGGAATTCGGGTAAAGCAGTTTTGGTCTCTAAGGGTTGCATTTTCATGGAATCTGTAAGGCTGCCGAAGTAAGGGGTGCAGTGGCTTCTGGACAAGGGTTTAGAATGAAACTGGGGAAGAATGAGTGTGGCTCATCTTTCTTATCCCCTATCGCTTTTCCCGATCTTTTCTGCAAATACAAGTTATCTGGGGTAACAAGGAAATAAATGATGTGTAAAAGAAGATTAAATTAACTCGCCGTTCATGAGAGACTGAAGAAAATAGACGGCTTATCCCGTTATTCAAGTCACGATTGACGTCACTTAATGACAATAATTGTATCTGAATGGTTGCCTGTATATTATATTTCATTAGACTGTAAGAAGATTCATTCTCCGAAATCTTAAAAATATATTAAACTGCAATATTTATTCTTGTAAGAGATTGAATGGCATATTGCTGGATATTTTTTTTTTTAATTAAAATGCTTGAAATTGGTTTTTCGAGATCGTAAAAATTTATTAAACTGCAATATTTTGTCTTATAAATATTTTAATGGCTTAATGCTAGAATTTTTTTTCTCTGTAATTAAACTGTAAGAAGACGGATTTTTCGAGATCGTAAAAATTAATTAAACTCTAATGTTTGTTCTTGTAATTATTTTAATGACATTTAGCTAGAATTTTTTTTAAAACCTTTAATTAAACTGTATGAAGATACATTTTCTGAGATCGTAAAAATACATTAAACTGCCAAATTTATTCTTATAAGTATTTCAATGACATTTTCAGAGATTTTTTTAAATTAAACTGTATAAAGATGGATTTCCGATATTTAAAAAATATATGAAACTGCAGTATTTAATTTTACAAATATTTTTATAACATTTTCTTTTTAATCTTTAAATTGTATGAAGATTGATTTTCCAAGATTGTAAAAATATATTATATTGCTAAATTTATTCTTTTAAGCATTTTAGTGACATTTCATTAGAAAATTTTTCTATCAGGAAAATTACTCTGAGTAAGGAAAATAATTTTTCCTTTTTCTCACTGTTAAATTCCGTTAGGATGAATATGCTGGAGGTTTGGTGTTGGGTTTGAGCCATATAAAGATTTTTAAATGAATTCGAACACTTTTGGGAGAATTCAAAAATTAAAAACAATGAAAAACTTTTATTTTATTTTCTTTATTTTTATAAGATAATTTCAGTACAAGATTTAAAATTTTAAAGATATTTTTCGCAATTTTTTTCTGTATATTAATTTTTTATGGAAAAATTAACACCGAAAATTTGTTTAGCAGGTAAAAAATGATAGATTTAAATTTTTATAACGAGTATAATTTTTTGCAGCATTACTGTGCAGAAGGAAATAATATTAAAAGAGCTAAACATTAAATATAAGTTAAAAAGTATTTCAAATTTTAAACAGTGATGGTATTATGGAAAAATATAATGTTCATTCACTAACCTATTAATATTATCCACATGTGTTTAATTTGTATATAAATAAGTCACTTTTCTTTCATTGGTAGCATTAAATATGTAGAATAAATGTACATTTCTTCAATTATTTTCGGTCCATTTATTTCGCTTTAATTTTCTAGAGCTGTTTTGGCTCTTCTCTGTAGCTGTTTTTGAGAGTAAGAAAAATAAAAGATACAAACGTAAATTAAATTATCTATCGAATTTTTTTCTGAACATCTAACCGTTATTCTTTAACCACAAAAAAAGCGCGTATCAATATCATCCATCTATTTAATCATTATTCTTTTTTCCTTTTTTTTCCCTCACCCGAAAAATAATTAATTAAGCTATCATGCCAATCTTATAAAATTAAGTTGAGAGCTTTTGGTTTGGTAAAAATTTGATTTTTTTTCATTTCGCATTTGAAAGCTGATTAGTCGACAATGAAAGCTAAAGAAAACAATTGTTACAGTTCATAAGTAATTTAATAATCATGGACAATTTTATGGCAAGCCTTTTATCATAAAATACGGTTAAATTTGTCTTTTTTTATTCTTAATATGCCAAAATTCTGAATGAACTGTGCAATATTAGGAATTAAACGATAATTTAACAGATAACTCTTACGATAAAAGATTTTCACTTTGATAATTTTAGATATAAAAAAATTAATATAAGTATATCGTTTTAAACTTTTCGCGTATGACTACACAATTTGAAATTCCTGATTTTTTTTAAAATGTAATAATTACTCTGTGTATAGTTAAGTTTTTAATTTCAATCGGAAGACATCGTTCAATACATTGTCATATTATCTTAGAATTAGCATTCGAATTTCAAAATCCTCAAAACATTTCCTTTAACTGCTATTTTCCTAACATCAAACTAATTTTTTCTCATCTTAAAGACATCACTAATAACTGACGTGCAATTGAAAATTCAAGTAAGTTCGGTTTGTTCTGTATAGGTTAACAATAAGCATGCTTTGAAATTAGATTAAAAAAAAAGGAAAATTATGTTGAAAACCAGAAAAGACGACAGCTAACCGAGGTTCGAATTTTTGGTATCACTTTCATTTTACCACTACAGTTATTGAACATTATAAATAAATAGTTCTAGATCCCTATTTTATTGAAACATACCACATATATTACCTGGGCAACAGTTAGGTTAATGATTATTAAATTGTGCGAATTTGCACGTTCAAACTCCCACTGTGGAACTATCAGCTCAGACATACGGTGTGAATATTTCCTATTCCCTTCAGACGGCGTGGTTGTCTCTATATTTTTCTAATTGATGAGTTTGTATTTTTGTCTCTCGCTTCCTCTGTGAATAATTATCAACTGCTTCTTTTCTCTATAGTATCATTTCAGCTGTTTTAACGTTGTTCTATTATTTACTTGATAAATTCTGGCAGATATATAATACACAGTTTATGTTCTCATGACATACAATAGATATGCTTTCATATATACAGGTGGTTATCAAAATAATGGAAACATGTCAATATTAGTGATGTTTATAAAAGTGCTTCGTATTCATGAAGAAGCATGTCTGGCCACCAGAATTATTTTATAGAATATAGGGTATGTATTTTTCAACTGTCAAGTAACATTAATTGTGGTATGGGCATCGTGCTGTTTGGGGGATAGTGTAAGATTTCAGACCTTGTAAACGGGGCGAATACCTTGCAGAGAGGGCAAATTGTTACAGTGCGTCTAAAAGGAGTATTTGTTACCGTAACCTCCGGGGTTCTTGGTGTTTTCCGAACTACGGTATCAAAAGTCATGAAGGCATGCCGAGTGCACGGAAAGATGCTAACACTGTGTAAGTACAGGATGGTTATAATTAAAGTTAGCTTTCAAATGGTCATAAAAGGAAAACTACCATCCTTTTATGATGGACCAAATGTTATCAAACTTGGTAATAGTTTAAAGGAGGTCATGGGAATTTTTTTTCCGCCAAAAAAAGTTAAAAAACTCACCACCAGAGGAAAATGGCGCTATATGCAATATTGTTAAATGAAATAAGGGGAATCTAACTTAACCTCTTGTTAATTGGGTTTAACATTTTGTATACCCTTAAGAAACATTGACCTAAACAAAATTACGATTTAAAGTGTGCGCATTCCGGAAATGGTTTTCTTACAGATCGCTAATTTTTTAATTTTGAAGCCTGAATTCGGCCCTAAGACATGAAGATATAAAACGTTTAAAACATTTTTAATAGTTTCTTAAACGAAGCTGTTTGTGGGGTAATGCAAAACCGCAGTGGTTTGTAATTGGCTTACGGAAGGAAGAGGCAAATGATTTGATGGATTATGGGTTTCCTAGAATCAAACATTGAACATGCTTTGTAACACGATTCAGAAACGATTAACCACATTTTAAACCGATGTCTTCATGTTTTATTCCGTTTAACAATATTGCATACAGCGCAATTTTCCACCTGGTGGTGAATTTTTGTACTTTTTTTGTCGGAAAAGAAATTCCCATGACCTCCTTTAAACTATTACCATGTTTGATAATATTTGGTCCAGTAGTTTTCCTTTTAGGACCATTTCAAAGTGGAACTTTAATTATAACCATCCTGAATGATACACTGTGAAACTGAATAGTGGACGAAAGGGGCAGCTGAGTAAAAATGACTGACGGGTATTGAAGCGGATTTTGACATAAAAAAAAGAGACAAATGCAGCCAAAGTGACTGTGGATCTCAATCTGCATCTGCATGCTCCAGTATCAACCATTACAGGTAGAAATGAGATTCACAAATAAAACATTTATTGCAGAGGTAGAATTCCTAAGCTACTTGTAACAAATGTGATTACAAAACATCGTCCACAGTTGTGCCACGAGCACAAATCCTAGTTGAGTGATATGTGAAAAATATCACTTGGTCAGGCGAAAGATCTTTCACATTGTTCCCTACAATAGGACATCCGTGCGTCTGGAGAACAGCTAATCAAACGTAAGATCCTGAATGTCTCATGCCATCTGTCAAGTATGCAGGTGGGTCCGTCAGAGATTGGACAGATATCTCATGGTTTTCTGAAGTTCCTTTTGCAACACTAAACGGACGGTCTGAAAAGAACTATGTCGTACTTTTATACAACCAGGTCTCTCCAGTAAATAAAATATTATTTCTTTCATGATATGGCGTTTTCTAGGATGGTAACGGTACTATCCATACAGATAGATCTGTCAGGTCATGGTTTGAGGAACATAAAGACTAAGTCAAACAGCTTATCTGTTCCGCACGGTCCCTTTATTTCAGTATCATAGAACTCATGTGGTCTGTTTCAGATAATAAAGCCAGGAATTGATATCGATGACCAGTATCTCTACAGGAACTTTCATGATTTCTCCATAAAGAAGGGTATAATATTCTCTTAAGGGAACTGAGACGTTCTATACCTTCAAAAAATCGATTTTTCAATTTTCATCTAAACAAAATAAAGTGTATTTTGCTGATTCCAAAAATATATAATATGTATAGGTTTGAAATGCCAAAAGCTCGTAAATTTACTTTATAAAATATAAACAAAGAACACCAAGCCCTTTTTAAAGAGACACCGTTTAAAGGGATGCTGAAAAACATTTTTAATTCACCTTTATCGATCCATATTTTTCAATTTTAATATTTGATTTGAAGCATCGGACATTACAAGCTGTGTGAACTTACCCTCTCTTTCCAGCGTGTGTATTTTGATTAGCGAGGTTTGTTGTGGTTAACGTTTTACTGCTGGTAATTTTGCTGTCTATCTTTAATCTGCAATTTATTTTTCTTTTTACTTGTTGAATTAACTGTTGAAAATACCTAGACGTAAACAATTGTTAAAAGAAAATTTCAACCAAATCAGAATTCTTGTATCTCACGTACAGAGTGTGATGATAATGAACTTTTGGATGTTAGTGCATGAAAACGAAAACTTCAAAGCATTTCACCATGATGCTGAAGAAAGTGCTAGTGACTTTTCCCATGGTAATGGAGGTATAAACATTTTAATAGACTTAAAAATGTTAAATACAGTATTCAATGCAGTTGCATCATGTAAACATTGCAATAAATCAAACTTTTGACATTTTGGAAGAGACTATAAGTCGTAAAGGACTTGCCACAAGTTTATTATGTGTATGCAAATATTGTGGAAATGCTAGTAGTTCAATGACGTCACGTATTTCTCAGGCTGGGTACGAAGTTAATGTTCGACTATTCTATGCCTTGAGATGTATTGGAAAAGTTAAATGTGCAGCTCGTACATTTTGTGCATTGATGAACTTGTCTCCCCCACCTGCAAAGTTTGAATGGTATAATGATTCCGTTTGTAATGCATTGCCATCTGTGTGTACAAAATCAATGTTGAAAGCTATTGAAGAGGCAGTAGCAAGCAATGATAATGTTCGGGATGTAACAGTGGCACTGGATGACTCCTGACAAAAAAGGGGCCATACATCTATCCCTGGAATGCTACCCGGGGTGCACCTGTACCCCACTCACAAGAAAAAGTTAAATTTCTGCCTAACAGATGGCGCCACATATCTCTGGCTTCTAGTAGTTTCATATTTCAGAGAGTTAGTTTCGCAGTGACTTTCAACAGTGGAAGACCGCAGTTCATTTAGCAGCTAGAGCTTGTGTGGGGTGCACATGTACCCCAGGGTAACAATTGTGTCATTCTTAATATTTTTTCAAAAGGTATGTAGCAACGTTTCATTTATGATTTCAGTTTTCCACCCTTGTGTTTATAATAGACTTCTATTTTATTTTTATTTTTTCTTTAGGAAACCATGAGTTCACAGAAAGTCTTCAAACTTATCTAAGGAGGAAGATGTTGCAGCAGCACTAAGAATTCTGTTTGAGTCTGAATCAGAGAATGAAGAAGGCATGTGACAGGACAGTGATGAAGAAGTTGGTGTTATTTCTGATTTTCAAGATAAAATTGAAGATGAACAAGTACAAAATCCATAATCATCAATCGATCAAACTGCTGCAGATTCATTCGATTCGGATTCTGATTCTTTACTTCGAGAAGTGCCGGGTTAAAGGGACAAACTGAAAATTGTTCAAGTTCCAACAAAGTTACAAGGCAAAAATGATTTTCAATGGACTGGAAAAAAAGGGAAGCTGCACATATTATCTCAAAGAAATTTAGTTGTACATTTACCGGGAAACAAAAATGAGGCTAAGAATATAATTTCAGGATTAGAAGCATGGGAATTATGTTTCACAATGAAAAACTTGGACTGTATAACTCAACGTAGCAACCAAGAAATGGCAAGGCAAAGACTGAAATATAAAAGTGACAGGCTTACATAAAATTATGCAGTTGAAGATGCTGTGACAAGTGTTAGACCATCTTATACTCGAAACACCAATCCCATTGAACTTAAAGCTTTATTTGGCTTGCTGTATTATGCTGATGTGATGAAGATGCACGGAGTGTTCACGAAAGAACTTTTTGATAAAGACTCGGGAATTCCTATATTTCGTGCAACGGTGTGTGAAGCTCGTTTTAAATATCTAATCAACTGTCTTCGCTTTGACAACAAAGAAACAAGACCCTTCAGGAAACAAACTGATAGACTAGCTGCATTTAGAGAAGTATTTGAGAGATCTTTGAAGAAGATGCAACAGTTATATGTGCCTTCAGAGTACACAACAATTGATGAGCAGCTGGTGAGTTTTCGAGGACGGTGTACCTTCAAAATGTACATACCATCTAAACCAGACAAATATGGCATAGAAATAGTTATGTCCTGTGACGCAAAGACATTTTATGTTATCGATGCACAGGTTTACACAGGAAAAGGATCAACTCCAGACTATATTCCAGTGGCTCACTATTACTGCGATAAGTTAACGTCTTCGTTCCAGAATCCAAATAGAAATCTGGACAACTGGATCACATCTGTTAGTACATCAAAATTATTACTAGAAAAGAAGATAACTACCGTGGGAACGCTAAGAAAAATAAGAAAGAAATACCTCCTTCCTTCTTAAATGTAAAAACCCGAGAGAAAACTTCTGCGATGTTTGCATTCAGTGATCCACTAACGCTTCTTTTCTACTGTCCAGCCAAAAATAAAAAGAAGATTGTTCTGCTACTTTCCACGATGCACGAGAAAGGTGACGATCCAGATTCAACTACTTTACCTGAAATGATTGATTTTCTACAATCAAACCAAAGGCGATGTTGACACCTTTGATCAGTTGTGTCATACATACTCCTGTTCCAGAAAAACGAGGTGCTGCCCATTGTGTCTTTCTACAACTTTCTAAATATTGTAGGAGTGAATTCTTTGATACTTCTGGCGGGCTCAGATGCACCAGAGAAAGAAGTAATGAAAAACAGACGTTCGTTTCTGAAAGCACTTGCAATGGATTTGGTGAAGCCTCATATGTTGAGTCGTTCGGGAGTACCAACTTTGCCTCGAGAACTCCGTGAAACTGTTTATCGTTTCCAAATGGTGACTTACGACGAAGTTGCTACCAGTAAACCCGAACCATCAAACGGAAGATGTGCATTCTGTGAAAGGTCGAGGGACAGAAAATCAAGGATAAAATGCGCTATGTGTAGAAAGTTCATTTGTTTAGAACACCAAAAGAAAGTGTGCCCTAATTGTTCCTAACATTTTTTGCCATTTTTTTCAAAGTTGAAATATGTTAAAACTTCGCTCTCTTTATGTTTGTTTTAAAAACAAAAATCATATGCCTCTTTCTGAAGTCTATTTCTCACATTTATTTTTGGGGTACATATGTACCCCAGGGTACCATTAGCGACATAAAGATAATAGATAGCATTCCAGGGCTATAAATGGTGTTGTTACAGCGACATCACTGAATAATGGAAAAGTCATAGATTTTGAATGCTTATCTAAATACTGCTTTACTTGTAGAAGTTTAAAAGATGGTTGTAGTGACTGCCAGAAAAATTATGAAGGATTTAGTGGAGGAATGGAAAGCGAAATTGCAGCAAGAATTTTCCAGCGCTCTCAGTCAACTAGGAATTTTCGCTATTCTATATATCTCGGTGATGGCGACTCTAAAGGTTTCGTTAAAGTCTGTGAATCTAAAGTATATGGAGAAGATTTTGAAGTTTAAAAAATAGAGTACATTGGCCACGTCCAGAAAAAAATGGGAGCTAGATTAAGATCGCTTCGAAATCAATTGAAATCAAAAGAACTTTCAGATGGGAAAAAATGCCTCGTAGACATACAGATTCTAAAATTCCTTTAATTCAGAAGTATTATGGTCTAGCAATAAGAAGTACTTCAAAATAATTATAGGAAATGTCGCAAGCACTTTGGGCAATCTATTTTCAGAAACTCTGTACTGATTAAAAGCCGCAGCATGGTTTGCGTCCTAGAGGAAACAACATCTGGTGTGGCTATAACAAAAGCTCAGAAACTAGGGGAAAATATGTGCATAAATATTCGCTTCCATTACCACTTTTACTTGCAATAAAGAAAGTTTTCAGAGACATGAGTGCTAAGGAGCTGCTATTAAAAGGCATCAATGGACGTACTGAAAACCCTAATGAGAGCTTCAATAACTGTGTGGGGGAACGAATTCACCAAAAATAATTTTTTGGGTTAATTAATTTAAAAATTGGAGAAATGGATGCAGTTTTATGTTTTAATGATAGATTCTATAGTCCCACTAAAGTGTTAAAAACTTAAGGCATAAATCCTGGTAAAAATACATGTGATGTTCCAAAATTCATTAATAAGATGTATGTTAATGAAGCGCAAATTATATTTCAAAAGGTAAGTAAGGAGGCTAGAACTTTAAAAAGGCAAAACAAAAGAAAATCTGAGGTTTTATAATTGTCTCAGCAAGATGAATATGGCTCATACAAGTTTTAAATATTTAAGATATATATTGGTTTCACGAGAAATATAGTTTTTTTGCTTTTTTCTCAAAATGTGTTTTTTAAGTATTTAGGTTCACTCGTAACTGTTCCATCATAACCAACTGCCACAATTTCTCTCACTGAAATGTTTTCAGAAGAAAGCAAGTCACATATCGCAAATTCTATGCTCTTAGTCGTTCCAGTACTTGGGGCAGCGTAGCTGACAAGTCAACAGCGTAGCCGTCTGGTTCCTTGATAACCGAAATGTGTTCTACCATCACTTCGAAGTATTTTTTACACCCATTTTCACTATCGTTAAAACTTTATCCTTTATGTCGTCAAAGAATAAAGCTGGAGCACAGAAAACTCGGTGTTTAGCTAATGTTTCTGTGCATTCTTTTGCTCTTTAATGGCTTAATTTTGATCTGTCTATTATTTCGACATCTGATTTAATCCCATGAAGAACTGCCGACGCGATTTCTGCACCCGCATTATCACATAGACAATATCGCTCACATGGTTTTGACAAAGACGGCAAGCAGATATTTGACTTTTTCTGGTTCACTTGGAGCTTTGAAGAACACGGTTCGAAATTATCACCTATATTAATTGTATCTTCTGACTCATCCGATACAACAGTGCTTCGTGGAGAAAGTTCTGTATTCTTGCGTTTCTTTCCAATTGTCACAGAAGCATAATATAACTCTAACTTTCTATTTCTATCATTCCGTTTTTCTATTTTTTTTTGTTTGTGGAAAGCATATATTTATATATATATATATATATATATATATATATATATATATATATATATATATATATATATATATATATATATATATATATATATATATATATATATATATATATATATATAGGATAGCAAGATGTCTAGGGGAATGATGATGCAACTTTTGCACAAACGAACATTATTTATTATTCTTGGGACATGACAATTACACTGGGACATTTACTGGACAGCTAACATATATACATTAAGAATTAAAATACGCGCTCTTTTCACCATTCAATATAAATCAATTCGATGCGTGGGCAGTCTCTCGGAGATGACCTAACTCGTCACTCCCTACGGTCGCTCTCCTGTTTTTCTCTTCACGCACGTTTTACCTTGCCGCGCAAACCTCAGCGACATCTAGTAGCCATTCTGCACAACGTAGCTATTCCGCAATCTTCTGGTACGGTCTGCCTCATTCCTATAGCGCTCGTCTATCCTGACTAGCAGTGTCCTCACTGCTGCAACAGCCTAGGATCTAAAATACGCGAACTAAAAAAACAAAAACACATAGATTAGTACACAGTTTACAAACATTAAATTCTGGCCAAAACATTTATGTAAGTCAACATTTGGTCCAGGGCTTCATTTGGTCCGCTGATGAAGATGTAACATTTGGTCCTTCATGATCTCCAATTTTTGGCGACATCGTAGCGATCATGGTATTTAACTTTAGTAACACGGTAGGGTCCAAAATATTTCGGTCGGAGTTTCAGCTTGCTTCCAAACTGAGTTCTCATAATTGCCACCAGTTCTCCTTGCTTGTACTGATAAGCTTCCTTGCGTTTTCTATTGTAAGTCTTACGATTCTCCTCTTGAATTTTTAAAATATTCTGCTTAGCGTCTTTCCTAATGTTATCACGATGTTGATTAAATTGGTTTTGACTTTCTTCCACAAGCAAATTTCTTATAATGGCATCCTCGGGATTTTTCATTCTGGTTCCTATGAGTAATTCAAACGGTGAGTACTTAGTACTACGTAACGTACTGCAGTTTAACACTCTTTGCAATGAGTCTACATGCTTAAACCACTTCGCGGGATCATTTAAGGACATCTTTGTTAATACCGGGATAAGGGTTCTATGTTTTCTTTCCACTTGACCATTTGCTCTTGGTACTCCCGCAGTTATTTGTACATGATGTATATTATCTTTAGTGCAGTATTCTTCGAATTCGTTGGATCTGAAAGCTCCTCCCCGATCACTGATTATGGTCGAAGGATTTCCGAAGGTTTTCTGCTGTAGCTTTAGTCTTTCGATGGCTTCTTGCGCTGTGGTACTTTTAGTTGGATATAGCCATGTGAATTTTGTAAATGCATCTACGACCGTGAAAATGTGATTGTAATTCTTATTGGTTGTTGGCAGTGGTCCAATGAAATCCACATGATATGTTGATAATGGCAAATCTTCCTTAGGAATAGGATGTAACAGTCCTTCTCCTTTCCCAGTCTTTTTGTTTACCACTATGCATTCAACACAGTTTCTTATCACATTCTCAACACACTTTCTCATGTTTGGGAAATAAAAATTGCGTTTCACCAAGTCTTCAGTTTTTACAGCAGCAAAATGTCCAAACGAATGTGCATGCTTCACAACGTCCACTTGCATCATTTCAGGTACTACCAATAACTCTTCATCATTATCAATCTTATACAAGACATTATTATTCAAGATAAATTCGGAGGTTTTGCCTGACTGTAACAGTTTCTTGATGGTTTTGATATATTCGTCACTTTCTTGAGAATTAACAATTTTGTAAGTCAACTCATCACTATTCACAAGCATAACGGGGAATCTGCTCAATGCATAAACGTGTTGCATTTGTTTTTCAGGTCGATGTACTACTTCATATTGGAACTCTTGCATGAATAATGACCATCTGGCAACTTTTGGTGTAAGTTCCTTTTTATCTAGGGTTTTTGCAAATGTCGCACAATCAGTGAAAATTTTGAATTTGGTTTCCAATAAATAATTCCGAAATATTTTTAAAGCCTGGATAATCGCAAGCACTTCAAGTTCATAGCTACACAATTTTTCTTCCTGGATGGAGGTTTTTTTGCTCATATACTGAATTGGATAATAGCGCCCATCATCACTCTGCTGGAAAAGTATTGCCCCTAACCCAAGTTTACTTGCGTCCGTGTGTAATTCCAATTTCTGCCCTTCTCTGTAAAGGTGTAGCAGGGGTTCATTAGACAGCGCGTCCTTAAGTTTTTGAAAGGCTATTTTCTGTTCAAAGCCAAATTCGAAAGGTTTTGAGGCTCGTAATAAATCACTAAGTGGTCTTGCTATAATGGCATATGAAGGTATGTACTTTCTAAAATATCCTGTCAACCCCAGGAAACTCTGCACTTCTTTGGCATTTTTGGGTTCAGCAAAACAACGAACTGCTGCAGTTTTCTCTAACGACGGTCGAATAGTACCATTTTCAATGATGTGGCCTAAAAAATTGATTTTCCTCTGCAAAAATTGGCACTTCTTAAGGTTCAGTTCAAGACCATACTTGGAAGCTGTTTCTAACACCCTACTTAATTTTTTATGCGCTTATTTTTCATTGATAGCTGGGATTATGATATCGTCTAAATAAATAACTAAAGTCCCGTCTCTCAATAGGTCTCTAAACACGTAATTGATGTATCTTTGAAAGTAATTGCTGCTGATGGACAAACCAAACGGTACTCTTAGGAATTCATACTGGCCTGACTCTGTTACAAACGCAGTGTATTTTCTACTTGCTTCATCCACTTCTACATGGAAGAAAGCATTTTTCAAATCAAGAGTCGTGAACACCCTTCCACTTTCTAGCTTATCTAACACTTCCTCAATAACAGGTAGCGGATATCTGTCTCTAACTATTCGCTTATTCAGAGCTCTGTAGTCAATGCACAAACGCATCGTATCATCCTTCTTTCTACACACCACAACAGGCGAAGCAAAATCAGAGCAACTCTCCCTAATTATCCCTTGTTCTAACCAATCGTTTATTTGCTTTTCGACTTCTTTCTTTTCAGGAAGCGACAACCTGCGTGATCTTTGACAAATGGGTCTTTCATTTGTCAGAATTATTTTCATTTTCAAAGCAGTAGTTTCTGTTTTGTTTGGCTCATAATTTTGAACAAGCGCGTGAATTTCGTTTCTCAATTTACAGTCAGTAATGTGTGACAGGTCAAAAGAGCAATCGTCATACGATTCGGATACTCTCACTAAGAACGAAGCTGATGAATCGTTGTTTATATTCGAGCTCTCTAAATGTTTTCCCTTTTCCAAGCATGTACCGCTCGTAGGCGCCACCGCCTCCTCTGGTTTCAATAACATGTCGTAAATTTTCGCTGGCAAAATAACTTCCGCAACAATCTCAGAGCTCGCAGCCAAGACCTCTCGTGCTTTCCCCCCCTCGCGTAGCGAAATGCGAAATTTGTACACATTCTCCAGCCGGCGCTCACCGAACACACTTGTCAAAACAATCTGAGAATGAATTGGCTTTGCAGCCGAAACAAAATTCTTGTTTACGATTATCGAACTCGCACCACTGTCTACCGTGGCGACTAAGGGTTTTCCGTCTATAAACACATCGACGTACTGTAGCTCACTGAATAAATAGTCATTTTGAGTTGGGATAGAAGTTGAAACGTGATTGATGCCGTGTTTTTGGTCACTCTTGTTTTCTGCATTCGATAATTTCTTTGTACAGTTTCTAGCAAAATGCGGCCCCCCACAAACATAACAAGATATAGGTTCTCTACTAGAAAATTTTCGATTTTGTCTCTGAAACTGTCTCGGGGAATGGTTTCCATATTCAACTTTTGTACGATCTTTGATAGCGTCACTTTCATTTCTAGAACAAACACTCGAATAGTTCCGCGTTTCATGCAAAGTTTTATTTTTAGAAACAAAAAAAACATCACAAGTCTTTCCAAGTTGTTCAGGCGTCAGCCACGAATCGGCCTGTGTGAATTTAATGTGAGAAGCTGTTTCTTGATCTAGTGTGTCTAAAAATTTATCGCTCACCATTAGGTCAAAAAGTTGTTTAAAATCAGAAACATTACGGATTTTGAGATAATATTGGAACATTGCATTTAAGCGTGTTGCAAACTGAACATGCGTCTCATTCACCTGCCTTCTAGCTCTTCTAAAGTTAAGTAGACACTCTTGAGCCGTGGGTTGGAATTCTTTCACGATTAAAGATTTAACTAACTCATAGTTATTCATTTCATCATCTTTAACGTATAGTAAAATGCTATGGGCCTTCTCTCCGAGAATATTTATAAGAATTTCGGATTTCAATTTCTCTGGGACATCCTTAACTTTAAACGCTCGTTCCAATGATTGGAAAAAAAGGCTAAAATTTTCCGCTTTTGTTGGCAACTGTATTGTTAGCGTTTTTACACTTTTAATCAAATTTTCAAGATCACAAACCTCAGTATTTGATACATTTTGACATACTTCTGCTTTCGATTTGCAAAGTTCTACCTCTCGTTCTATACGTTGGAGCTTTAATTTTTCTAATTCTAGTTTTGAGTTGGTTAGCTGCAGTTCAAGCTCAGCTTTTGGCTGCCGATCCTCAATTATTCGGTTAAGAAGATTCATTACAAATTCTGGGTAATCTTGGAATGCTTTAGATTTCTCAATTTTATTTTTTAACTCTATAATCGTTTCTTTTGCAGTGACCTGCTCACCAATCTCAGTAAGAACATTCACTGTGTCCTCTTTGCGCGTATTCTTGTTATAATTAACAGTACGAGACATTTTTCATAAATCTTTTTCTCAGCAATAGAGTTATAAAAAGAAGGTATCCTACCTTTTCTCGCAGGACTCTTGCATCAGTAGTTGCTGTCGCATCAGTAGTGGAATTCACCGTGTATCCAAAACATCAAGAGTAACACAATAAATCCAAATTGTCCTCAAAATTGTCCTCAAAATAAATCCAAAAAGTATAACACTATAAATCCACGGATTGTTCTTTCATATCACAGGCACTTATATAAATTAACCACAGTCACTAATTGTCCTCAAAGTCCATCCGGGGCGATCCCCCAAGTTTATAGGATGGCAAGATGTCTAGGGGAATGATGATGCAACTTTTGCACAAACGAACATTATTTATTATTCTTGGGACATGACAATTACACTGGGACATTTACTGGACAGCTAACATATATACATTAAGAATTAAAATACTCGCTCTTTTCACCATTCAATATAAATCAATTCGATGCGTGGGCAGTCTCGCGGAGATGACCTAACTCGTCACTCCCTACGGTCGCTCTCCTGTTTTTCTCTTCACGCACGCTTTACCTTGCCGCGCAAACCTCAGCGACATCTAGTAGCCATTCTGCACAACGTAGCTATTCCGCAGTCTTCTGGTACGGTCTGCCTCATTCCTATATATATATATATATATATATATATATATATATATATATATATATATATACATTTATACATTTATATATATACAATTGTGATGCTACGTATCGTACTCTGTGATGCTGTAAATACATATTTTCTATTCTATACGTCCTTTTCCTTGACACTGATTAATCTATTAATTATCTGGAAAAGAAAAAGATCCATTAGTGTGTAATGTACTTCATGATGACGTGATAAATAAGAATTGCGAAACAAGTAAGGACAATTTTATTCTTCCTGTATAGAAATTAGAAAAGCATCTATTGAGCAAAATGACAATGATTAAATTGTTTTGACTCTTTGTAGAAATAAGAGAACCATCACATATGAATGAGAACTTCACGAGATCATATATATCTTTGTGAGAAAGAAAGTATATAATGAAATTTTGTCTTTTATATCAACCTTTAAGTAGCATATCTTTTCATTTCAACAACTTTGTATTATTTGAAATCAGTTTCTTTATTTCTAACCCTAATGAGGGAATTACGTTTCATATTAATTGTATCTTAAGACTAATTTAACGAAAATTAATGAACGTTTATATTTAAATTCTCATTATATAAAATATCATTGTATAAAATTTCGTTTGTTGCTTAATCAGGTTATATATTTATTTTCTTTTGAATTTAAGACTATTACATTAACTTACAAATTATATGTTGTTTACGTACCGCCTATAAACACCACTTTTAATTAATCGCTTAATGTTATTACTTCTTTAAAGTTGTAAAACATTTACATATTTCTGCGTACTTCAACACTGCGTTGTAAAAAGTTTTAAGAAGTAGATGATTTAAAAAAAAAATAGTACATCTCTTTAATTCTTGCATATGGTTTCTATAATTTAGTGTTTAAATGATTCTCATAACTTTTCATGGAATATTTTTATATTTAAAAAGAAAACTCGATGTACCCTTTTAAATCCAATCTAGATGAACTGCTTCCCATTTTATTGAAGACAATAATTTTTCATTTGTTATTTCTGGATGCATTTCTTAAGACGTATAACCGTGATTTTATACGGTTGGTACCTCAGCAGGTACAAGAATATGCTGTTTCCGTTAATGTATTTGTTGTCACGGTAATAAGAGAATAAGAGTTAATCTTCATTATCTATGCGATACTAAAGGCAATACATTTATTTTCGAGAAAATACATTTCCATTTCTTTGTACCCACTTTTCCGCAAAGAGTGGCTTTTTTTTAGATAGTTTGAACTTAGAATTTAATATTCAAATAGTTTTTCTAAACTAAGAACATTTTCTACAAATAAATTCCGCTTAAAGTTTTATTAACTAATTTGGTACTAACCTCCTTAGGCCACAATAATAAAAACAAGAGTGATTATAAATGTTCCCAGAAGTAGGATTACGAAATGTTTCGCAATAGGTATGTTTCGTAGATAAATTATACACACACGTATATATATATATATATATATATATATATATATACTTAACGACGATCTCTATTTAAATACGATATTTCCCAGTCCCTGCCCCTTCGACGTAAAAAATTCTATTTAAAGACGACGTTGTTTCCGTTTAACAATATTTTTTTTTACATAAAATTTTTCTTCAACATTTTATCTGCAGGAGGGGAACCTTCTGTGGGGAAAACAAGTTTGGTTTCAATAACAGACCCGGAATTTTTTTTATGTTTATAATGTTGCAATCATAGACTTGTTGCTGTGGGAAAAACGGGGGGGGGGGGATTTACTGTTTCTCGGAAGATCGAATATGGAGCTCTCAGTGCGGGAGCTGAATCACTCTATTGTCCCTACCATCTGTTGTCATGTGACTTACGAACTGTCCAATAGCAGCCCTCTCTCACTTCTTCCGGGAAGCAGATGTCCATGTTTAGAGAATTCATGGTTGTATGTAGGAGCTCATTCCAGACGAATACAAGGTGAGCAGAGCCAAATGGCATCAAAGCGAAAGCATCTTACGCTACACGAAAAGGTGAAAAATATTGAAGACTGGGAAGAAAGTGTTGGAATAAGAAAAGTCCAATTCGCAAGACAATTTCAGCTATACGAGTCTACTATCAAAGGCATTTTAACAAGCAAAGAGAAAATTCTTGAAGCTACACAAAAATTTGGTTTGGGATCCACATCCAAACGACAGAAAATTCAATGTGGCCGATCAGAAAAGTTTGATAAGGCAGTCCTGCAATGGTTTCATGGATATTTAAAGGAAATGGTTCCGGAGTGATATTTAAAGAAAATGCTATTGTTCTGACAGAAAAGTTTGGAATGCAAAATTTTCAGGCTTCGGCTGGTTGTCTAGCAAAGTTCAAAAAAAGATATAGGCTTGCATTTCAAAGCATATCTGGTGAAAGTGGCTCCATAGAGGAAAAAATAGTGGAAGAATGGAAAATAGTGCTGAAGGGGATATTAAATGGATATGATAAGAAAAACATATTCAATGCAGATGAGACGGGCCTATTCTACAAGATAGTGCCTAATAAAACTTTATGGGCGAAAAGTGCTTTGGGGGAAAACACAGTAAGGAATGATTGACTGTTTTACTGTGCACTAATTCGGATGGATCTGAGAAATGTCTACCACTAGTTATAGGCAAATAAAAGCAACCAAGGTGTTTTAAGAATATCATCAGGACACCTTGTGAGTACCGGAATAAAAATAAAGCTTGGATGACATCACAAATTTTTATTCACTGGATTAGAAAATTTAGTGCAAAAATGCATCAAGAAAAGAGAAAAGTTTTACTTTTAATCGACCTTTGCACTGCAAATACTCTAAATATCCATGGACTATTCATTTCCTACCAGATAATTTCACTAGCAAGTTGTAGCCATTAGATCTGGGTATCATTCGCAGTGTGAAAGCATACTACAGAAAATCTTCAATTAGGAAATTAATAAACAATTTGGCTGACAGTATGAAAATTAGAAAATTTACGATCTTGGAAGCAGTACACATGATAACATCAGCATGGAAAGAAGTTTCTTCATCCACAATAAAAAACTGCTTTCGCGTTGCTGGAATTCACAAAGAACTTGTAGTGGAACTGCAAACTACGGATGTAGAAATCAACGAAGATGACATTACCCCTGAAGAATGGAGAAGTCTTGTTAAAGATGAGGATGTTTATATTCAATATTTCTACAATTGTGATAAATCTGTTTTAACAACAGATTACAGAAATGTAGAACAAATTTATGAAGATATAGTAAACTAAATAGCCGTGTCAGACGAAGGCTAAGTTGAAGACACGGAAAACGAGACACTCCTACCGTCTTACACATTTGCAACTTCTGCTCTAGATGTTCGCCGACGCTATATTACATCGAATATGGAAGATGACACATTTAACATTTTAGAAAATCTGGAAAAGAGAATAAAAAAAACAAGGGGGAAAAATGAAGCAATCAACAATTTTTGATTTTTTAAAAAATCTAATTTATTGTATTGTTTGTACTCTTTTTTCAATGTAATTTAAAATGATTTTTATGAATAAAATAATAATGATAATAAAAATAACATTTTTTAAACACGCCAATATATTAAGAAATATGTTGACAGTTCTAAGCCTGTAAATTTTGAAGGGAAATGTTAATTTTTCACAAATTCTGTTTAAGAGCAATCTTTACTTAAGAACGATTTTTCACGGTCCCTTGAAAGTCGTTAAACAGAGAGCCAACTGTATATATATCTATATTTATGTAGAGACAGGCGAGTCACTATAACAAGGAATAACGCCCCCTATCGTAGGGTAAGGGGTACTGCGTAGAACGCTGGGGGTGATTGCAGACTCCAGACGTATCTGATAAGCTGTCACGGAGAACGACGGAGGTGATTGCAGACTCCGAACGTATCTGGTATTTGCTTCAGAGCGTTGAGGTTATGATAATAATTTGTTCCTGTAAACAGTATTCTTCTCCTGTTGTAATATATATCGTCTCCTGTACTTGTCCGTTCTGTGCTCTGTCTTTATGGTATGTTCTGTGCTCTGTCTTTCATAATAAAATATATGTTTTAAAAAAGAGCTGGTTCTAGTTTGAAAAAAAAGGACTTTCAACTCGACATCCATCACAATATACACGTGTCATGTCGCTGTTCTCGTAAAATTAATTATTTTCTTTATACATCCAACTTTCATTATTTCGGTTTCGATATGCTTTTTCTTCAAGAGATGATCATTCGGGACATATCAGAGAGCTCAACAGGATTGAACACCATGAAAATGCTTCAGAAATTGCGACTGCATCGGAGCAAGTGATGAGGACTTTGCTTCAGTTTCGTTTTCCGCCTGGCCTCGTCATTGTTCGTCCCTGACTGCGCATCTTGAAAGAAGAAAATTACGAGTCCTGAGACACCCGTATTCAACTCCAAATCTCTCTGAAGTGATTATTCAAATTTTTATATGTGAGCGACGGTCATCAAAAAATTCATTTCAAGATAATAATTATTATTTCCTGTGTGTACGCCGAATGCTGCACAGAGAATCGTGGAAGCTCCTATAAGCTATTTTTCAAGATCACCATCAGAGTGTTTTACTCTTAAAAAGTTCTTACTTAGTACTGTATTCTATAGTACAAAAGTTGGTGTAAAACAGGTCAGTAATTATATTATTTTTGTAAGTTCTCGTATTATATAAGTAAAAGCAAAATGAACACTTCCAAAGTAAATGTCGAAGATGATGATAATTACGAAATATTTCAGGAGAAAATTAGAAATCGGAAAAAAAATAAATTTAAATTGTGAAATGATCATGTAAGTCATCAATTTGTAAATCATTCAGCTATCCCTAATCATTCTATTTAGAATTCCTGTCCTAACGCCCCCCCCCTAGTCAATTTTGAAGAAACCCCGTGAGTGTATGTGAAACTCACATATATTTTATAATTACACACATATTTTATAATACTCACATATATATTAAAATACGTTTTTTTTAATGCAGAGGCACTTGTCGCGAAGACATTCGCCTATAATTCAGTTTTTGTTGGTCATTTTATTATGGGGGTGCAGTATAGGCGGGCCAGCATTACCCCCTATGAAGGGACGACACAAACGGAGGCATTTTAGTGGCGCTTCGCCAGGATTCGATCTGAGCACCCTCAGCACCGAAAACCAGCGCGCTGTACTACAAGGCCGCCACGGGCCTATATTAAAATACTATGTTCTAAATAAATATTACTGATTTTTATACTGGGGTCTCCACTCATAGTCCTCCCTGTTTCTTCGCACTGTTCAAATGTTTCCTTTGAACAGTTGCCTTTCCCTCTCATGTTTGAGAAACTTGCCTGCCCCTTTTCATTTTCTACAGTTTGCTCAACTTGAGTTTCAGGTTGGAAGCACCTTCCCGTTGGTAAGAGCTCACGAAGATGTATTCACGACATGTTACATTCCTCATGTTTATGTTTGTATTGTCTTGATATTTATGCTTCACAATAATTGAATGCTAGTGTCAATTGTTAGAATTTGTATTTTTGTTCGAATTTTGCAACATCAGGTACCAGACATTTGGTATTGATGTTGAAAGTTAATTTTGACAGCATGTGGTAAATTTATTCTACTAATTGCTGAAAGAAATTTTAATATTTTTGTTTACATGATCAAGAGAAAAAAAATTGAAATTGAACACCAATGATAAAAATAAAATATAGAAAGTGTTTTGTGTAAAGAAAAAAAATCAATTACTAATGTGAAACGGACCATAAACAACCAAGAGCATTATTTTTCTTAAAAAAATTACTACAACCCGGGAGATTTCCAAAACAACTAAACTATACTACGATAAAAGACTGTGAATAAAAATAACTGTCGTGTTTTTACAACTAGTTGAACTGTACCCGTCCAGGACTCTGAAGACTGTGATATAGGGAGTGATATCTGCACAATATTTTTTACTTGTATTTGTATTTGGAACGTTTTTACATGTGTTGTTATTAGTGTTTTCATTTAAGTGTAACATTCCAATTTTACTTTACTCCAGCTATTTATTTTTTTGAATTATGCCTTTTTCCATACTATTATGTTTTTCAATTCTATACTTTAAGATAAAAAATTTGTGATTTTCGACTCAGTTTCAACCTAATATTCTTATTAATAATTTTCGTTTTCTTACTATCTGGAGTGTCTTGGAGTCGACGACCGCGGATCCAATCCATTTTAGACGGGGGATATTGTGATAATAATATTAACCGGCGAGAACTCGCACCGGGTATGACATACCCAATCCATTTTCATTCAATGTTTTTGTTATCTTCTTCTGATCGGATTAGGCCGAAATTCCGTGTAGCTGTATTCAAGGTCACATTCTTTCAGCGGTGTAAAAACTAGTTCTGCTCTAAAAATAGATTTTGAGTAAAATATTTTGGGGGGTATGTCATACCCGTGCGAGTCCTCGCGTCAGTCAGATCTTTCCTATTTTTCTGTCAGTTTAGTGTATCATGGCGCACTTTTTTACTTCCTACGAGGAAATGAAACAATTGCGACACCTTTTAGAGACTGTTTCTAGTGATTATGACCCTTTATCCGAAGATAATGATGCCTCTGAGGATTGAGAATACTGTAGGAATCACGATTCTTCTACTGAAATTGAAACAGAAAACCGAAGATAAAAGTTCACTGTCAACAGCCGAATTTTATATTGGTAAAGATAAAATTACAAAATGGCTGAAGAAAAAATACCGGCAAAATGTAAGGAAGCCTTCAAGGAACGTAATTAGCAAGCTTCCAGGTCATACACATTATTCAAGATATGTCGCTTCTCCCGTAGATACATGGAATGTTCTCTTCGATAGCAACATGCTAAATATGATGGTGCCTCAAACAAAAACAACTTATTCAAGCACTTCAATGGAACTGGAAATCTCTAATAGTGCACCGCCTGCAAAAAAACTCAAGTCAAAATATAAACGATGCTAAATTTGCCCAAGTAATAAAGACAGAAAAACTAAGTTCATGTGCCAAAAATGTGAAAACAGTCTCTGTGTTGAACATCATTATATAGTTTGTAAAAATTGTCTATAAAAAATGTAAGTATTTTTAAAATTCACTAAAAATGTTTAATTTATTATTTTATGTTCTTTAATTACGTAAGGTTTGCATATAAACAATATTAATTAATATTTAAATAGCAGAAATGAACTTGGGTATGAGATACCCGGCGCGAGTTCTCGTGTTCGAAATTGGGTGCGAGTGCTCACGGGTTAATAACCTTTAATCGACCTTTCTGAACTTTCTTTTTCATCTTTTAACCTTTCCGACGCCTTGGCGTGATGCTTCGCCTTTGCCAATACTAACACTCTCCGCCAATTCTTGGCAAACCCCTTTGACCTAATTCTATATTTCGCGCACTACGTCAGACGGCGAGCTGGCTCGATCCCAGTAGCGTGTCATGTCGCTGTTTCGTAAAATAAATTGTTTTCTTCATGCATCCAACTTAAATTATTTTGTGTTCGATATGCTTTTTCTTCAAGAGATGACCATTCGGGACATTTCATATATATATATATATATATATATATATGTGTGTGTGTGCGTGTGTGTGTGTGTGTGACATGGGGAGAACGGCCGCCGGTCATTGCAAAGAAGAATGCCGCAACCTCACATCACAGTCAACTCTGTAGACACTGGATTACTGGAATGGTAGTCTGGTCGAAAAGAAATGTCGTTGACACAAGATTTCTCGAACTACATGTTTATTAAATTCACCGACCGCTCCGTCGGTATGAATGCAGCAAGTGGAAGTACAGGAATCCGTCCTAATTCTGGACGTCAACACTTATATAAACTTCAAGCCATCACGTGACAAAAGGGTGTGTCTTAATAGTTGATTGGTTTAAAGTTATTGTTGATGTGCAGAACTGATTTAAATTTGTACCGACGCCGCGCCGCGTCTCTTTACGTAAAAAAGTAATCATGAATGATTACTCACCATCGTGAATGATTTTGCCGAAGGCTGAAATAATGGAATTTAACGCGAATGCCCAAAGGGAATTAAATAACTTAAGGGGTTAAAAAGGGGTATGTAATTTTGAATAGTAAAGTGAGGAATTAATAGTTTTTAAATGTTAAGAGTGTTGAATTAAGAAATTACTAGTTTTTTAATATTATATATATATATATATATATATATATATATATATATATATATATATATATATATACATATATATGTATATATATATATATATATATATATATATATATATATATATATATATATACATATATATATATATATATATATGTGTGTGTGTGTGTGTGTGTGTGTGTGTGTGTGCGTGTGAATGTTGAGACTTAAAGACTTAAAACACAATTAAACGATCTGGACATCAATGGAAATAAGTGAATTATGCACAGTTAACCGTCTCGCCATGTGTACATAGAGGTATAAAGATAGACATATGATTTCGGGCTTCGTGGAGTATTCACAAAAAATAATAAAGAAAGAAAGGAATAGTATATATGGATGAACTACAATTGAACTATATTACAAAGACTTGTCATACTCAGAGCTAATGAAAGTAATAAAAGTCAAAATCCTTGTCTTTCTTTTTTATGAAACGAAAAATAATTATGTTGTTGATACATAAAATTTTTAATTTTAGATAATTATCTTATTCAAAGATATATCATTTTTAATTATCGCACGCGCATTCATGAGTGTAATTGAATGCGAGTAGTAACTATTTTATTGCATCTCTTTTTATACACTTTTCATTAAATGCGAATGTTTTTAAAAATTTACCCTATTTTTTTTTGCATTTCATTTCAGATATAAAATTCATATTCAGTTTCGAAAGAACTTTGATTTAATTCATTTTAATTTTCAACGACATACCGTTTTAAGATAAAGAAACAGATATCATGCCTAAAGGTCGTCATTAGAATTTTCTCAAAAAATACATAAATTACTCCCTGTAACTGTCAAAATTAATTGTTTCGAGGGCAAGCAGCAATACAATCAAAATACAAAATTTCTCATATGAATGAAAGCGAACGTTGAGAAAAAAAATCAAAATTTTCTTCCCAACTTTCACTTTTATTTATAAAGGCTGTTTTTTTATGGTGTAAATATAAGTAACGTAAAATCTTGACTATAATACGCACTCGTGTATAATACTCATGCTTCATTTTGCACGGAATTTTCGGAAAAGATTAAAGTTCGACTGTAATACGCAACTATAACTTTTCAATATTTTATTTAAAAACTGTACAAATATTTATTAACATAAATAAAATTCGTATTAAAAATAAACGAAAACGGGAAATTCGTTTTAAAAAAACTTAAATTTTCAATTCAAAACAAACAATACCGTGAAATTATCACTATCAATCACTTTCACTTGCCTACAGCTCATCTATTGTTTGTCGTTTATTCAATGTTTAAAACTAAGTTTTTTTTGTACACGAGTATAATACGCATCCCCATTTTTGCGGGCTAAAATGTGAAAAAATAGTGTGTACTATACTCAAGAATTTACGGTAATTGAGTTTACATGAAAACATAGAATTATCCTTGAGAAACTTTAAATTTCCCCTTTTGTGAACAAAAAGGATTTAGTAGAGTGCATTGTAGTTCATGCATAAAAGTGTACTTTTCTAAACAAAGTTTATGATATAAAACCCTTTTGAATTCTAATATGTGATTTATAACTGCTTATCAATGTTATAACACCTTGGGGAGCGTTTCCATCCACATTTTCCTTTCTCAGTTTAAGAATACCTCGGGTGTATACCCCCTCTTTCAATTAATATTAGTCAAAGAAAGTAAGTGATATTTGCAGCGTAAAAGGAAAATCAAGTTTCGGAGTTTATTTTGTTATGAATACGCGTATATTACACGTATACTGAAAAGAGACGAAAAGAAATGAATCGTTCATTACAAAACACGGAACACTTCGGTTATTTTATTATCTCGACGGTACATCCCACTCTTACATTTTGATGACTTTGAAGGCGATGAATATTTCAACAGAATGCTGAACACTAACACTATTTAATGCATACTGACATTTTTTGTATACAGTTACTCTTACAGTTTAATAGAGTTGTGTTACAACTCTATTATAGATCTATTACTTTAATTTTATTTGATTAAAATACTAAAGATACTTGCGTCTTAATAAAAGATCACAAAAGTTAAGGTCTTATAAACATATTATGCATCCACATTAATTATACGTAGTGAAATCAAGTCTATAAATATATATATATATATATATATATATATATATATATAACCCAAAGACCCCTATCTAATATCTAAATTCTTTTAAATTCCTTTGGGCGTAAAGTTAATTTTGAATCCAAGAACAAAGGAATTGACTTACAGGCATCTTTTAGATAACACCTGTAAACTCCTATACAACCCCTATGGTTATATAAGTTCCCGAGTCCAGATATCAAGGCGCAGCCAATTGCTGCAAGCTTCCAGGCGTCATGTGACTGCCCCTCCATGAGATTATAAATAGACGTGCTTCAATGTACGAGTGGTTTTTTTTTGGGTATGTCTTCACTCCGAGTGGATGTAGCAGCGTCTCAATAAAATTTGTATGTGCCGACTTGAATAGCTAATTTGTGATTCGTCACTCGCCACAACTTTCCCACTGTGGCATGCCGGTATCCGAACTTTATTTCCCTGGGGCTGGGCTGGCATGTTACAAGAGCCTGGTAGGACTGCTCACCCGCGTCGTCCCACATGTGAGGAGAATGCCAAAGGAAACATCGCCGATCACCTCTAGGCCATAGTTCAGAAGGAGAGAAGTGTCTATTTTTCAACTTAAAAGCCTTCCCCCTTTCCTGCGCCGCGCTGAAAGGAAAATTTGCACCGGAGCCGTGTCAACGTGGCTGCCACTTGATGTCTTCAAGGATAGTAACAATTACTCGTCTTTTACTAAGGTACTGAAGTGATATTGAGGATTTACTAAGTACCATTTTCTTAAATTTCTATAAGCGACTTTCACCCTGCGTGACGTCTTCGGAAAGCTCTTCAGAACAACGATGTGTTAATCTTCAACGTAACGTCCCCGCTGCCTGCTTCATCTTTGCAACGTGTATGCGAAGTTCGGTGTCTTTTCAATAATTGTGCATTTCATTCTTTTTATAGAAGCTTGCGCTGAAATCTCGATTATACCACTGAGATTCTCCAAAATGTTTTTCGAATATCTAGCAATCGTCAATACGGCAGTGTGATGTGTGCTAAGATTTTTAATGTGCAAGGAAGCACTTATTCTATGTTGTGAACATGTTTGTGGTGTGACAAGAAATACGAAAATTCTAGATTTTGTGTTCTAAAGTATTGTGTTTTAACTCAATCAGTGAAGCGTTAGTACGAAGTGACAAAAAAAACATGGAACTGATGATGAAGGTAAAATTTTCTCACATTTACCAATGAGTAAAACTTTTGATTTTCAAAGGGTAAGTCTGAAACAAATAAAAATGAAATTGATTTGTGACATGATATTTGAATTTATAATTGCATAATTATGAAAGTATTTTGATATTAGTGCATTTTTTGTGTTCTTTAAGTGTTCTTTATGTGTTCAATTTTAAAATGGAGCGTAGTCTTAAAAAAACTGAGAAACTAAATTATCAATCGTTTACTATTAGTGGTAGAACTGATGAAAATGAAACTAGACAACAACTGGACCAGTCATTTTCAATTAATGATTGTGATGCAGGGAGTTCTGCTCATGAGAGTAAAAAACAGACTGAGGTCACTGATATTTTAGAGAGAGATTTAAAAGATATCATTCCTTTGGACCCTTCAGGGGGATGAAATTAGAAAAATGGCTTCAGTACTTTGGACAGAAATGTTCCCAAGAAACAAATGTCAGATGAATGGATAGTGCATAATGTATCTAAGCATCTAAAAGGGGAAGCACTTACTGATTTTGTAAACTAGTGTTTACATATTCAGGATTGGACTGAGTTAACAAGTACTTTGCAGGAAATATTTTTTGAAACAGATAGTGTTAGTTTTTCAGAATTTTCTAATTTAAAGTATAAGATGGGAAAATATTTAAAAGCATATTTTCATAAAAAAATTCAGATAGGGAAAAAGTTAGGATTATCTAAGAAAATGATATTAGAAGGCTTAACAGAAGGGTAGGATTCACAAATGAGATTAGAAATAACTGCAAACCGTCCACAAACAACAACAGAATGGTTAGTGCTAACTACTAGGATCTTTAAGATACAAAATGAGAAGAATAGACCAAATCAGGCTCCATGAAATAGTTTTTTCATTCCTCGGTTTGATAATAGTCAACAATTTAGAGGGAATTATTATCGCCAGTCTCAATTTAGGCCAAATTATAATCAGCAACCACAATTCAGACCAAGATATAAACCACCGTCTCCATTCAGACCGAATTATAACCAACAACCCCAATTTAGACAATGGCAACCGAGAATGGACCGAAGTTCGGGGAGTAGACCATTTGTGCGTAGACCAAATAATAAGACTAATCATCACCAACAATTTTCAAACTTACCATCCAGATCTTGTCGAAAATGTTCAAATTTTGGCATTGCTAATGCATACCATTGGGCACAGACGTGTTCATTAACAGAAAGATTAGGAGCTATGCCAGTGACAGATCAGACCTTTCCAACCCTTCTGTTAAGCCTTCTAATATTCAAGCACGTGATTTTCAGGAAAATAAGCATTCAAATTGACAATTAATCTCAATACGATGGCACAATAAGCAACCCACTAAGATCTCTCAAAAAGCAAATTGTTTAAAAAGGAATTTACAATTAAATGTGTTGTGGATACTGCCTCCACTATTACTTTAATATCCAAGAAACTAGTGCTTGAAAATAATTTGTAATGTTATACAGGTGCTCCAATTAAGGTCAGGCAAGCTGAAGGAGAGATATTAATAGCAAATAAATGTAACTTTAATTTGAGAATAGGAAATTTGAATAATAATGCTTCTGTTTATGTCATTGAGAACAACTTGCCATATCTGATTTTGGGTTTTCCAGAGTAAAAAAAAATTAAATTAATGATTAATTGTACCATACCAAGTGTTTATAAAGAAGGACTTTCTTTAAATTTGATTTGAAATAATATTGATAATAGAAAATGGTATTAGAAATAATGTGGTGTTATTGCATATGGAAAATGATTATGTTAATAATGGTGTTTCTATATGTTTTGATAATGATGTTTTGAATATTGATCATGATATATTTGACAATTGTAGTGGAAATTCTCTTGAAAATAACAGAGAAATTTTACATAATTCTGATGATGTTAATCTTAAGGACCAGATAGAGAATTTAAGTGTTCATAGGGATTTAAATGTACTTTTACCAAAAAAAAAAGTTGTACTATTTTCAAAAAATAAGTATGACATAGGCAAGATAAGAATGGAACCACAAAGGATAATTATAAATTCTGATTTACCAGTCAGCCTAAGAGCTTATAGAACTTCGCCAGTTGAGGAAAAATAAATCAAAACTCAGGTTAAGGCTTTATTAGAAGCAGGGATAATTAAAGAATGCCATAGCAGCTATAGTTCACTTGTGACTTTGGCAAAACAACGTGATGAAGGAAAAACCAGACTTTGTATTGATTTTAGAAAATTAAAATTAATAACTAAAACAGATGCAGAACCACTACCTAAAATTGATGATATTCTTGATAAATTTTGTCAGGTAAAATTCTTTTCTACTTTAAACCATACATCAGGGTATTGGCATGTACCCATACATCCAAAAGATACTGAAAAGGTAGCATTTGCAACCACTTTTGGCTTGTTTGAATGGTTCAGACTTCCGTTTGGGTTCAAAAATGCCGCTGCAATTTTCAATAGGACAATTCGAAGAATATATATATATATATATATATATATCACAACCACACAGAGTTAATGGTCGTCTATCAGAGCTCGAAATCCATCCATGACTTCCAGGACGTACTATAGAACTCTATAAGATGAAAAAATAGATGTCTAATAGTCGTGCTTTATTTCGACGTCTACTAGACGTCTAAGACGTATTATATACATCTATAAGTCCTCTTAGTTTCGATCTCTAATATATGTATATGAAGCCTCTATGTTCGGCGTCTATAAGAGACACTGATATAGACATCTCATAGAGCTCTTTTAGAGCAGTACGTTCAAAAGCGCCATCTATAGCCTGATCAACAAACTATACACTGCTACTGTTATTGGTTCCCGAGTGCAACTGAATAAGGAATTTGCACGTTTTTTATTTTACATTTATGATATAGAAAATAGAAAAATATGATCGAAAGCATCTTTTTATTTTTTAGTTTTAGAACTCTAAAAGCTGAAATAATTTGTTTTTAAACGAGTACTATTTACTTTGTCTCAAAAACGCTACTTTTCCTACGCGGATACATATTACGTCACAACGCACCATAACGTTATTGTGTACATCGTTGACTTGACTGTGTTATGAATTTTCAGTTCGATATCTAGAGTTTTTTAATTTTTAAGATGTCAAAGTGTTTTAAAACACCATTTAAATATTGCTTAGTACTTTGCTGCACAAGCACAACGGTAAATATACACATGGAAAGTTTTTTTTGTGTTCCCTACGTGTAATGATGCGCCTTCGAATGAATGGAAAATTAAAATTAAAAAAATGCGATGGCTGGCACCAAGAATAACGTTTCACCACAAAGATCCTTTGTAATGGGTTTATGGCAGTTGGGAGTCATTTGCGGCCCACAAAAACACATGAGGCGACGTAGGGGATCGAGGAGATGATGTAATTTGGACTGATACGAGCTGTGAGAGGAAGCCAATAAGATAATAAAAGGCCAAGCGAATGAGAAGATTTAGGTTTTACTGATTGGCTGGAGGTTTGTATGAGGAGGCGTAGGAAACGAAGAAGAGAGGATGGAGAAAATCAAATATATAGGAAGGACAGAGTTTTTTTAATATATAAAAATATAGAAGGAAGAGAGGGAGATTTCTTCGATTTCTGTGCAGTCCCTGTTGATCCTTCCAGGTGTCTAGCGTCTTTCTAATAGAGAAACTTCTTGAAGCAAGAGACCCTGTCGAGTCTTCCAGGTGTCTATCCTCGTAGTTTATAGAGAGATTTTTTTGCTGTGCAGACCCTGTCGAGTCTCCCAGGTGTCTATCATCGAGTATAAAGAAAAGTTGATGTTGGTTACGTTTCTGAAAAGAAGTTGCTGACCTAGTTGATAGATGACAAATTTTGCTGAACTACCCTTTTAAGAAGATACCTTGTTCATGATTACCTACTGACAGACGTTACTGATCCGCGGTTGTAAGACTGACGTCATCCGAAACAGAAGCGAAGAGCCCCATGCCAACGGAGTTATTCCGAACCCGAGAACTAGTGGAGCCATCATCAAAATTAAACATTGCGGAACTACCGTGGAGAGACAAACTTGAACCTGAACAGAAGCCAAGAGCTCCATGCCGAAGGAGTAATTCTGAATCCGAGACCTAGTGCAGCTATCATCAGAATTGAGTGAGTCAAAATCAAATTTTTGATTAGTTCAGATCCCTCCTGGTTGATTTTGAGTTCTTAATGCTGGAATAGTTTGTTAGAATATATTTTTAGTAGGAGTTTCAATTATGATAAGATAGGTTGTTCTCTTACGCACCCTGAATGTAGTGAAGCATATTAAAATAATATTTTATTTTGTAAACACAAAGATTTATGCTAGCAGAGTAGAAATTAGTAAACTGTGTCTAAACTGTGTAAAAACTGGTTCTGAATTTAGATATAAATCTAGACATTGATTATAACCTTATAAGAAATATTGATCGTTGAGGTCTCAAATGCCCTTCACAGCTCGTAGTAACTGTGGTAATGTTCACTTAAATTAGGGTAAATTTTAAGTTATCAGATGTTCAATTGTTTGCAAAAATAATTATTCAAAGACGAGTAATTGTAAATTTAACATTAAACACACTAAAGGAAAAAAGAAATAATTTTAGAATCTGAATGTCCTAATGGTCATGATGGTGACTATGTTTGTAAATTATTGCTGTGTGCATCTACATCATGTTGAAAAATTTGTGTATGAAAGAAAATGATAATTTAAATAAACTAAAAGAAGAGAAAAAGAATATTAAAAAGCGTAAAATTGAAACATTGCAAAAATAGTGCGAATAAATATTGTTTAAATATACAGTATGCACAACATACATATTTGTAATAATTTGTAATAAAAATGGCATAATAAAGAATTGTATTTCATTTTTCGGATTTAATTGTCATTTCATTTTTGTCCTTTCATTTCTTTAAACTACTGTTAGCTCTTCTTTTGCTAACAAGGCAAGCTTCTGGTTACTTAATAACGGAAGATCAACATGACATTATACTTAAAACGATAACAACAGTTTTATTTGAGGAATATAGAAAACACTTAGCGACTGGCCGTCAACGTGCGACCGCCATCCATTACACATCGCTCTCTCTCTGTTCCAATATTGCAGTGCGCATGCGCTCACATTCTTCGTGCGGTCTGTTACATGCTGCCATCTATTAACATAGAAAATTGCTTACATTCGGGCATCCTGACAGAGAATTGCCCTCAATTCGTACTTATAACACTACTAAAAATACAACTTAAACATTTAGAAATATAAACAATGTGCTAAAAAAACAAAAATAATATATAGTATTCAAAGTCTTTTGGATAACGTCCTAATTGAGTCCTTCTTAGAGTTCAAGAGTTCTTGGGTAAAATTTAAAAAAGAATAAAAAAACTATATTACCTGATCTTCGGAGGTTGTTACCTGGTGATGATTTGAACTAAGTTAAGGTGGTTCAGGAGGTTCTGCACTGGGAGCCTCGTTGTCTGAATCGTCATCGTCATCGTCTTCATATTGAGGTTTAGGCCATGGCTTGAGTTGACTGACGTGAGCTGTGGTGGTGTAAAATCGTCCTTTCTGCTTTTCCTCCAGCTGAGTAACTCTGTATGTGTCATTCGGCAGTGTTTCTGTAATTATCAGTGGTCCCCTATATTTCGCTTGCGTCTTCGTAGGTTCTCCTGTTGGTTTTGGTGGTCGTCTGACAACTACTATTTCTCCTGGTTCGTACGTTATAGTTCGACACCTTTTCTTGTCATAATCTTCCTTCATTTTTTGTTGCTTCTTTTCAATCTCTTTACGTGTTTTCTCTTCAATTTCTTTCGGGTCTTCCCATTTTTCTGCGTCTGCGTCTGCTACTTTCCTGAGGATACCATCATTGAATCTGGGCAAGTAGCCATGTAGCATCTCGAAGGGAGTTTTATCTGTGGTTTTGTTAACTACGTTGTTTAAATTTCTTTCAGTTTCTTTAATTCGTAAGTCCCAGTCTTTATGACGTTGGTCCTTCATTGATGTCGTTATTGTTGATAAGATGGTTCTATTAACTCGCTCTACCATACCATTGCCTTGTGGATGTTGTGTAGAATTTAAGGTATGATGAATTATTAAAACTTGTTCTTCTTCACTAAGTGTAAGACAAACTTCTAAATTTCGTTCTATTATGCTTGTCATAGTATCTTCTGCCTCTAAAACTGGAGCTCTGCTCATCGCATCGACGTGACTCATCTTCGTACCCGGTCTATGCTTTACCTCTATATCAAATTCCTGAATCAAATCATACCATCGAGCTATCTGGGGATTCGTCGTTTTCTTCGAATTCATGTAGATCAATGCTTGGCAGTCAGTAACAATTGTAAACTTAATTCCAAGGAGATACTGTCTTAATCTGTCAAGTGTCCATACAATGGCCATTAATTCTAGCTTACTTGAGTGGTAATTCTTTTCTACATCAGTTGTCTTCTTACTTACGCAATACACCAAATGCCATTTTCCATCGTCTCCACGTTGAAGTAGCATTCCGCTTAATCCATCTGAACTCGCATCTGTGTGTACTTCCGTCTCTAATGTGGGGTTATAGTGAGCTAAAACTGGTTGATTACTAAGAATTTCTTTCAAAGCTTTAAAAGCATTCTTCTGTTCTTCTTTCCACTCAAAATCTTTATTTTTCTTAGTTAATCTACTCAATGGTTCGGCCTTCTCCGCATACTTGGAAACAAAACGCCTAAAAAAACCTGTAAGTCCTAGAAATCTTTTTACTTCATAAATATTCTTAGGTTCAACGTATTCTTCAATAGCTTTTATTTTCCTTAAACCTGGCTTTAAACCATCGGCATTTATTACAAAACCCAAAAATTGTACTTCCTTTTTACCAAATTCACACTTAGCAAGTTTAAGAGTAAGTTTCGCTAATCGTAGACGTTCCAAAACTAATACCAATCTTTCAAGCATGTCCTCCCAAGAGAAAGCAGGTATGAGGATATCATCTAAGTAACAAACAGCTTTAGTAAGAAATAACGGTCCTAGTACTTGATACATTAATCTTTGAAACTCTGAGGGAGCATTAACCAATCCAAAAATCATTCTCTCGAATTGTCCGGTTTCGTCAGGTGTAATAAAGGCTGTTTTTTTCTTCGCTTCCTCCGACAATGGAATCTGCAAGTAACCGTGAGCTAAATCCAAGGTGGTAAATAATTTAGCACCGCTCAAACTTTCCAATAAATCATCTATTTTTGGCAGGGGGAATTTATCCTTTACCGTTTGATTATTAAGACGACGAAAATCAATAACTAATCTGTGTTCACCTGTTTTCTTTTTCACTAACAAAACTGGACTTGCGTATGGTGACCGTGTTTCCGAAACAATTTTGCTATCTTTCCATTCTTTTACAATTTGTTTGATAATATTACGCTCAGAAGCATTCGTCTTATACGGTCGGGAACATACCGGCTTACTACCGTCTATCTCTTTAATATCCATGAAATTTAAATCTGTGCATCCCAATTCATTTAAATCAAATGCAAAACAGTCTCTATATTCATTCAACAAACGAACTATATCTTGCTTTTGGTCTTCAAGTAACGTCTCGTCAAATTTAATTTATTCTAAAGTTATAGGTTCTCGTTCTACGTTAGTACTCATGTCTAGAGGTTCTAATGATTGTGCTTCATTAACAAAATTTATATTGTCCTTATACGACTTTAAATTGACATCGTCCACTAATTCCGCTTTACCAACATTTTGATTTCTATTCAATATAATATTACTATCTCTGGTATTAATAACTGGTACAATTGTTTCCCCTTCCTTGACTTCCAATAATGAGTCTAAATTTTCACCTTCTCCCCTAATCATAATTAAACCATCATTTAAATCTTCAGTCTTCGCTTTGACAAAATTTATACTATTCTTCACAATTTGTACTGTTTCAGTTACTTTCAATTTAACCGTTGGGTTTTCCTCAATAAATTCTAAATTAACGAATGGGTAATCTTTCGCATATCCGATATGTAAGTTTTCTCCAACCCTAGCATATGCTATGTACGGTAAATCGAGCAATGTTCTTCCAACTAATAAATCAACTGGTTGTGTATT
Organism: Dolomedes plantarius; assembly: GCA_907164885.2. NCBI lineage: Eukaryota > Metazoa > Arthropoda > Arachnida > Araneae > Dolomedidae > Dolomedes > Dolomedes plantarius. Next base: position 144,349,421 of record OU015501.1, read on the forward strand.
GTCTGACACGATCAAAATAGTAACGTCCTTAGCCAAAACATCGTCTATCTCTATATCTGTAACTGTAACACCTAGACTTTGCGAAACTGGATTAATTTGGTTTCCAAACGAATAAAGATCCTTTTTACATGGAGTAATATTTAATCCTAACTTTTTAGCAATTGACATTTTCATCAGACAACAGCTACTTCCCATGTCAAGTAAAATACTAATGCTTTGATTGTTTATCTTTGCCTGGCGTAGATATTTGTCTGGCGCCGTCATTTCACGATTCCCATAAACATTCAGATTTTCGCTCCGCGCTTCATTCGTTTTTCTGCAACACTTAGCAATGTGATTTCTCCCTCCACAAACAAAACATGCTCTATCATCGCGTATCGAAGAACTAAATACTTTATGAGTTGCGGTTTCTTTTTCATTTATTTTACTTCTGCTGACGTTCGCGTTTTTGTTCTCAAACTTGCTCGAATCGAACCTATTCGTATTACGATTACTCATCCTGTAATTTGAATGCGGGTAGTATTTAAAATCATCACGATAGTTAGTATACTTCGTATTTCTGCTTTCGCTATTAGTTTTAATTCCTGATCGAACGTTTTCATAATCGTCCAGCACTTGGGCTAAATCATTCGCTTTAACAAACTTTGGCCAAGAATCAATGAAATGTTCACGCATCGTATTCGGGACTCGCTTTTTTAATTGATCTGTAATCATAAGTTCATTTAGGGATTCAAAGTCATTTATATTTAATCCTGTTAACCACTCATTGAAATAGGTGCGTAATTCGAATACAAAATCAGTCCACGTGCCGTTTACATCTATAACACGGTTGACAAATTTCTGTCTAAAACTTTCGGGACTTAGTTTATATCTTTTTAACAATAAATTCTTCACAAATATATATTCATTAGTTTCCTGTTCTGATTCTCTCGCAATTAGCTGAGTAATTTCAAGAGGCAATAGCCCTAATAAGTGTGTTACATAGTCACTCTCCATAAGTCCTACTCGTTTAGCTTGCCTTTCAAATAATACCAAAAATGAAGCTATATCTCCGTCTTTTAAGTCAAATTTCTGCATTAAATTCCTCAAATCTATAGTGTTTTTCTTTACTTCTGGTACAATAACATTACTTTCAGCCTGAGAAATTATCTTATTCTGATTCTGGATTTTTAATTTTTCCAATTCAAAAGCATATTGTTGTTCAATTTTATGTAATTCCTGTTCATCTATCTTATTCTGATTTTCAATTTTTAGTTTCTCTACTTGCAAAGCTCGCTCAAATTCAAATTTTTGTGTTTCCTGTTTCACTCTTTCGTCAACTAATCCTGCTAACACTTCTTTAACAAACGGTTCATCATAGTTTTTACTTTTGGTTATAATATCCTTCAAAATAACTATCGTACTAATTTCAGGGACACTCTCGCCCAACTCAATCGCTAACTGAACTAAATCACACTTTTTATATCTACCTAAGTACGCCATTTTTGAGTAAAACAAAAATTCAAATATTCAAGATTACCTTGTTCGTTGCCGTTGTCAGGAAGTTCCTCTATCCCTCTTCTGATAATTGTTAGCTCTTCTTTTGCTAACAAGGCAAGCTTCTGGTTACTTAATAACGGAAGATCAACATGACATTATACTTAAAACGATAACAACAGTTTTATTTGAGGAATATAGAAAACACTTAGCGGCTGGCCGTCAACGTGCGACCGCCATCCATTACACATCGCTCTCTCTCTGTTCCAATATTGCAGTGCGCATGCGCTCACATTCTTCGTGCGGTCTGTTACATGCTGCCATCTATTAACATAGAAAATTGCTTACACTACTAAAATCATTTTTATTGAATAAAGTTAAGAACAAGGAGAAAGCTGACAATTTGTGATTTTTCTAGACACTGCTCTCATAGTAGTTCATATGATTAATCAGAATTTTGTTTTAGTAGTTCTGGAAATGAATCATCTGAGTGGGAAGAAGAATTAAGCCACAAATATGCCTCAGGACTCTCCGAGTCTGTACCACTGGGCGTCCGGATACTTTGGGCTACATAGTGCATTTTAATACTTATAGTTTTTAAAAAATACATTAAAAGCAGAATACTTATAAGGAAATATATTTTTCAGAATATTAATTTTAAATATTTTATTTGTATTATATTTTTAATATTTTTACTAAATATTTTTACATTTAGTTTTAATGTAAAAATATTTGTTTTATTATTATAATTAATATTATAATTATTTTTTAATATTTTTACATTAAACATTAGTAATAATATTATTACTTAAGTAATAATATTATTACTTAAGTAATAATATATATGTATCGCTATTTTTGGCAGTTATAATGTATGACAATTGTCATCGTAATAACATCAAAAGAAGCGGTAAATATTATTACTTAATATGTAATAATACATTTACCACTATTTTTATACTTTTGTTATACTTAAATAAATTTACTTTTAGTTTTAGAATCTCTGTAGCAATTAATTTTGCATAAAAAATGTCCTATTAAAATGCAAAGTGTTCGAAATAAATTAAGCTTAATTAATTTTTCTTAATTTATTATTAAGAAATTAAGATCCAAAATACAATGTTTTGGAGGGGAATAGCACGTCCTTTAGAGGTCTAAAATATCTAAATCGCGTACCCTCAACATCGAAATATTCGCTCCTATAGACGTCCTATAAAGGTGTGTGTGTGTGATCCGGTAACATAAAATAGGATTGTCCTGGAATAGTGAGATCGGTGTGTTGTGTGGGATATATATATACACTCAAGAGCCAAAACATTATGACCACCCCTACATTTTTCAATGAATTCGCCTGGATGATGTGGAAGGCACGTGATGAGGTGGAAGTGGTATTTAACTGCTGCTGGAGAGTCTGAAGAATCGTTCTTTCACTTACTTCTGTGTGTGATGGGAAAGGCTGCTGATCTAAGCGACTTTGATAGAGGGCAGATTGTAATGGCTCGAAGGCTCGGAAAAAGTATTTCCGAAACTGCACGACTCGTGGGTTGTTCGCGACCTACAGTTGTTAGTACTTATGCAAAGTGGATGAATGACGGTGAAACCAGCAGTAGACGACATGGTGTTGGACGTCCACACGCTATCAAAGAAAAAGGTCGTCGGAGACTGTCTCGCATGGTGAAGCAAAACCGGTGCCAGACAGTGGCTCAGCTGACAGCCCAATACAATGCAGGGCCAAGTAGAATAGTATCGCAGCACACTGTTCAGCGGACACTGTTGGATATGGGGCTACGCAGCAAAGTCCCACTCGTGTGCATTTCCTGACCAAGCGTCATCGCCAACTGCGCCTGCGCTGGGCCCGGGAACATCGCGACTGGTCCATGGATCGGTGGGAGAGAGTTGCTTGGTCAGATGAATCACGGTTTGTCATTCATCACGCCGATGGCCGTGTCAGGATACGCCGTCTTCCAGGCAAACTGTTGCTCCCTCAATATACAGTAGGTCATACGCAGGCCGGTGGTGGCGGTATTATGCTTTGGGGGACGTTCTCTTGGGCGTCTCTGGGACGCGTGGTTGTGGGAGAGCAGACCATGAATGCTACAGGGTATCTGAACATCATTGCGGACCAGTTGCACCCTTACATGGCCTCTGTTTTTCAGCTGGAAATGGAATGTTCCAACAGGACAACGCCCCGTGTCACAAGGCTAAAATTGTGTTGGAGTGGTTCCAGGAACATGATGCTGAATTCCAGTTAATGTCCTGGCCGCCTAACTCATCGGATCTCAATCCGATAGAACACATTTGGGATGTCGTGGGACGGCAGCTCAGAGTTCACAGACCACCAATTCGCAATATCTCGGATTTGCGTGACCGTTGCTTAAACATCTGGTACAATCTGTCTCCGGCCATCTACCAAGGACTTGTGGCATCCATGCCAAGGCGGGTTGAAGCTGTGTTGCGCGCTAAAGGTGGGCCAACTCGTTATTGACAGGTGGTCATAATGTTTTGGCTCTTGAGTGTATGACAAGAGTGTGGTTTGCCTGTTCTAACATCTTTAAATTGCAGCCATGATTCATACGTTGGTGGCAAGTGGGAAATACGAATTGTACAATACTTCAGTCCACACGTTAAATTACTTTATTGAATTCTTCTAAGAATACCACTCTCAAAGTCTTTGTCCCCTGTTAGCCATTTTAACATTCGGCGACGATTGCTAGGGCGACCGCACGCAGCGAGTTCCCAAATCAATCTGCGTAATTCTAAGTAAAAAATCGCGCGTCTTCTCTCCTGGCACACGCGCAGAAACCAATTTAGAATTCTCCAGAAGCGTCTTCCCGCCAAACCTGTACAGTATCTAAAAATAATCTCTCTGCATGGAGCTTCATTCCAACGCGAATCGAAGGTCAATTACTGAAACGGGGAATAATCTGCTTTTTCTTCCCCCACCCGTCCTGGAATATGAAAACTATTGGCTTTTTCGCGCCATGAAAATGATTAATCCCGAAGCCCCCTTTGAATTTAACTTAATTATTCTTTTCCCCATTTAATTTCTGACACACACACACACATATATATATATATATATATATATATATATATATATACATATATATGTATATATATATTAATTATGGGATCCGTCTCGACAACATAATCCATGAACGATATAAAATATATGGATGGTAGTTTATCGATAGAAATATTACACAGTTTTTGAAAGCTCTAAATAAATAACTTCTCACTACCAAGATTTAGTTTATGCTGCCAGCAGACAAAGTATTCAAAAAACATGCATTACTGGGTATAAAAAAATAAAATTAAAAAATAGATCCCAAATATCATTTTTCTCTCGTAAGGTTTGAAGATAAATTCTCTAAAAACAAAAGTTAATTCCCTAAATCTGACAAAGACTTATAATATTACTGACAAGAAACTATCATGATACTCTAACTCAGGATTTAAAGGTTTGCTAAGCTTCTTATGGTCAGAAAAGTTTACAGCGCAGTGCTTAAAAAGAGGCTTTTCAGGGAGATTTTCCGCATCTATTTCAAAATATCTTGGTCTGAATTAAATCGACAAAGTTGAGTTCACCACATTTGAAAAAAAACAGTGACCGCCACGCCTGCTATGTTGATTCCTTTCATGAATAATTCAGTAAAAGATTCGTTACGCCTCCATCTGTGGAGAATGAATTCATTCCGTCAATTCCCATATTCTGCACATTTATGTAGGAAAAAAAAGAGGGAATCGGCGGCTATAAATAATGCGCCAATTCGAAACCCATCTTCACTGTGTTGTTATTCTGATATATTTATTCCCTTTTTTGTAATTTTAAAACGATTATTTGCCTTCTATGAATAATACGGAAAATTAAAGGAAATGTTGCGCTACTACGATCTTAGAAAAAGTAATTAAATTGAAAATTGTTGATGAAAAGTTGGGAAGTTGTAGGGATTAGAAATCTTTAATTAGATTTTTGAATCTTACATTTAATAAATTAGAATTTTTTATAAATTATAAAAGTCGCGTTTAGAAATGTCAGTAGTTTTTTTTTATTCAGATACAAATAATAATATTAATAACTGATTAAAAAAAGAAGGGAATTTAAAACACTATAAAACTATTTAATACTTTGTTTAAATGAGTTCTAATGTCCTAAAAGTGTTATCAGACAGATGTTCAATAGAAATTTTACCTTTCTTCTGTCGGCATCCAGACATAAATAAATAGCTCTACGGACGCCTTTCTATGTGCTTCCTGCTCCTCTGTGGATCCCAGAGACCTATGCGCATATTTCTCAAATAAACACAGGGTCGCAGGTTGTGAAATTTCAAGGTCAAAGTAAAGAAATTTCTGACCAATCTTCAAATAATTGATTTATCTGTTAATCGTTTATCCCCTTGCATGTTGGGTGGCCCCGAGGCCCTTATATAGTCAAATGTACCCCATTTTGTTTAAATGCTGGGCCGAAGAGTCTCCTCAACTTCCGCCATGTCGGCGGTGACGTCATAGGTGTAAATCGCTTTTCCGGAACCCTTGCGTATAAAAACTAGCTTCCCAGACACCTGTCAATGCAAGTGCTTCCTGCATATTTATGAGGCCCAGTGACCTACCCGTATATTACTAAAATAAACAGAGGAGCTTCGGTTCCGAAATTTCAGTGTTTCCGTTCACGTCATAGTAAGTCTAAAGTATTACGTCGTCCCACCTTATCAGCATCCAACAACGATTTGCAATGAAATTTTTAACGTTTATGATTGGTTTATTTTCGTCTTAACGTCAACGCTACGGAACGGACTCCTATGTGAACAGGCCATCGCCCGGTTTCCAGCCGAGACTGCGTGGAAGTGGTGACAACCGAAGCTTTGAGGGTGATACAGAGGATCCCACTCCCCCAGGAGACTCACAGTCGCGCTCTCCTTTACCAAGCACCAAGGTCCTCACAACGAACCCCGATGCCACACCAACCCAACTCGGCCTCACGTCATAGTAAAGAAATCTTGAAATCATGACTAATCGATGTCCCCTTTAATGGCGGTTTCACCTTCGTAAAGTTCATTTTCTTCTACTGTTTTAAATCGGGGCTGCAGACTCTCCGCCACAATCGTAAAGTCGGAAGTGACGTCATATGAGTAAATCGTTTTTTCAGCATCCTAGCTTTAACAATTAGCTCAAGAAACGCCTTTTCACGAGCCGACAGTCAATGCGCATATTTCTATAATAAAAACGTAGACACGGGTTCCGAGATTTCAGTGCATGTGGTGACGTCATAATTTTAAATATGCCGGACGATCTTAAAAGAACAGAACAGTCGGGAATGTTCCATATTCCCGTTAATTGTGGGGTGGCTCTGAAACCCTGGTACAGTTGAATTTCTTCAATATTTTTATATCCTTGACCGCAGAGTCTCCGCCTTTAGCAAAATTTCGGTTTTTCTATATTATGTTGCATTATTTAAGTCTGTATTATGTTTAATGTTATAGTTTATATTTTCATGCATACTCTAATGATATTGCAAATGGTACAATCATATCATTGTTTAAATATACTAAAATTGTTATTTATTAATGTTTCTACATAACACATTTTCTGTGAAGTTTCATTTTTCCGACTTCCATGTAATAATATATAAATGAATAAAAGTTGAGAAATTTCTCAATGTTAAACAAATGTCATTGCAATTTCTAAATTTATCTTTCTCACCATTGTTGCTTTTAACTGTTTCCCATAAATTTATATATAAATTCTATTTATTCTTTTAAACGAGCTGACTGCATTAAGAATGAAGAATTATTTAATTAGGTTGAATTTTGTACTTTTGATTTCATTGACAAATGTTATGGCTTCCAGTTTGAAATGGAAAAAATATCTGTAAAATATACATCAGTATCATATTGAAATCAAAGTACATATGCACTAACGTACAAATGTACTCATTACACAATGGACACATGTATTCAGTATCAATGTACACATGTACTAATAACTATTAGCATAGGTAGTAGATATTTTGAACTAGAAATCTTTTTAGTGATATTTGGGATTTTTGATTGTGCCTTCTTTAAAGAGTTTTTTAAGATTACAGTCAAAAAATACTTTCATTTCTCGGAATTTTGACTGAAACTATAAAATTTTAATTGACTGATTTTGGTTGACTTCTTTCATATTACAACAATACATAGGTAGAACAACATTTGTAAGGTATACACAAGATTCGATTCACAAGAATCGAACTTTTGAGTGAATTAAAGAAGCTGCTTTAGATATGCTAATTTCGGCATACGCGCTTAGTATAAATACCACGCAGCGTCATTAATAAGAAGGGGAGGTTGTTAAGGTTGAAAAGGTGTTATCCTGCGCTAGTGCTTAGCGGGCCAGAAGTTTACGTGGCAGTACTGCTGGTTTGACTTACTGTTCGTGAGTATAAAAATATATTGTTCTTGAAAGCTGTGTTTATACATTCCGTACAAGTAGTACGCATGCTTATTGCTGTAAAAGCCAATTATATGTGCAACGAATTCAATAAACATTGTTTCATGTATAAACTGTGTTTGCTTCAAATTCAAATAGAGTGCCACTTCAAATTATATACACCCAAGTCTGGGTAGAAGTGAGCATAGAAACTCTATACTGGCGCCCGAAAGATATATATACCCTGGTAGTTAGCGTTAAATTTGTAACAAACAACATAATTGAAATTAAAAACTGTGTACTGTGTACTTATATTGATAAAATTAATGCAAGTACTTATATACTATTTAAAAATGAGTGTTGTAGAACAAAATCTTGCTGGAAATTTTCCTCGAGTAATTATGGTTCAGCATTTTGCGCCATTCGAAGCCACCTTCAATGGCGGCCCCTCAAGCCAATTCCTAAAGAAAATTGAGCATTACTTTCAGCAACAATGCACCCCAGAGGGGGATAAACTTAAAATTGCTCTAGCCGCTTTAAGAGGTAGTGCATATCAGTGGTACACGTGTATGAAAAGCAGTAATCTGATTTTTGACTATTCGTCATTCAAGCAACAGTTTCTTAGCGTTTTTCCAAAGACCTTTAATCAAAGTGAAATTGAAGCGGAAATTTATTCGCTAAGGCAACGTGAAGGTCAGTCTGCGTTAGATTTTGGTACGGAAAAGATTTCCAAGTGTGAGGAATGTTTAGAAGGGGTAACGGAAGCGGAAATCTTAAAAATAGTTATCCAACGTTTGAAGCCAAGTGTTCAAGATTTTTTAGATAATCAAACAATTACAAGCAAGGTTACCCTCCTTCAAGCTTTAGCTAAATATGACAATAGACATTTCTTCGCTACCCCTCACCGTCATTCAGGTACGAGAAGTTTTATACAGCCGCGCCAAAATTTTTCGCGAGTTTCAAACCAGCAGCGTAAGCAGTACCGCAGGCAAAATAATAGAAGCGCACGGCGTTATAATGAAATTAGTGCTCTTAAAGTAAATAATATGGAAGCACCTTACTTGCACTGGCAAGTTGATTCACATGATATGGTTCAACCTGTTGAAACTGTGTGGTCAAATGTATTATTTTGTCCGAGCAGTAATCATTATTTTGAGAATAGTGAAAGTCAGGGTATTTTTGTGGCTTATAAAGAAAGTGAGTCTAGCTGGAATGATGAGGTAATTCCAGTACAAATTTCTGAAAATAGTGCCGATACTAATGCTAGTGGTTTAGAAAATAAATCATCTGACACTTCTATTAATGCTATACCTGATATTATTAATGCTATACCTGATATTTTAGATGATATTCACACATCTGTTAATGAAGGAAATTTAGTAGATGACGAAGTATGCGTTACGGAAGTTAGTGCATACTTATTAGTTGACGACAATAAAAATTCTTTAAACGATATTAGGAACTCGCTAGGTAATGATGATATTATTTCAAGTTCCCAGCCGAATGGGGATGCTGTTGGCCAGGTTGATAATATGGTTTTAAATAAAGTACATGAAAACCAGACTGAGAATCAGGATGAAAAGTTGACACAGAGTTATACTGTAAGTAGTTTAGCCGATGCTTCGGAAGTTATAGACGTCGTTTGCATTAATACGCACCAGTACGAAAAGCTTAATCTTCCTAAAACTGAAGCAGTGTTAACGAATATAAATGATAACGATTCTGATGTCGCAAGTTTCAAAGAGACTTTTTCGTCAAAAGAGGATAAAACTAAAGTTAAGGGGGATAAAAAACGTGAAAAAGCGCCTTCAGGTTCCAGCATTAAAACTGCAAATACTGAAGTAATTAAGGCGGTAAACAAGAAGTCGTATAAGCACAAATACGAAAAGCAGAGTCAGGTTGTTGAAAAAATAGAATCTGCATTAAAATTTAATACCGATACAAGCAAAAGTACGAAGAAAGGTAAAGTGTGCACTACAAAAACTCCATCAAAGGAGGAATGCGTCGCTGATAAGGTACACAAGGTTATCAAAAGGAAGAATGACAATTTTAAAGCTCCTTTGCATAAGTACAGGAAGCGCAAGATTTCTGCCGCCCAGCAAGGTTGGCCTCCTCCCAAGAGACCTCCTGTCCATCGTCAAGCCGGACCAGCGCCTCAGGACCAACGAACTGCTGCACGAAGGATGCCCTCACGGTCAACGAACCCCTTTACTAGGACTGCGACCATCAAGAGAGGTTCCACGGATTGGACAGACTGGTGCAAGGAAGTTGCTGCGTTCATGAGGAACAAGTCTTGTATCAATTCTCTTATTCTAACTCCCACCCTTTAATAAAACCGAACCAAATTGGTTTGAAATTCCCCATTGTATATACTGTGTAAACATTTTGAGGGGAAGGAGTGAGCCACTGAAAAAAAAACGGCATACTGTTGTTTTATAAATTTTTGAAGGGGACATGTAGGAACTAGAGAAAAATACATACTGCATAATATAATAATTAACTCAATAACCTACTAACTTCACAAAACATACCACATGACCATTATGAATTAAGGGAGAGCATCTACAAACAGTCAAGAAATGTCATGCTGTGCAATTGTGTTGACACTTTTAACTAAAACAGTTTTTCTAGGGCGCAGTTGGCCATCCCTGTATCCGCAACTCTGCAAATCCACTGTTTGATGGTGTCACCTGGACCCCTCGGGGTTAGTTTTGTAAAATAGTAGTGGCGTTTTTCCTCCACACAACGTGTGGAAGGTTTTTTGACTTTGCCACCCATTATGTAAAAAGTCAGACCAGCACGCGTTTTCAATTAGTTAACTGAAGCCGTTCAGACCTCAGTTACCTAATTTTTTTTTTTCGAGGGAGGCCAGTGTAAGGTATACACAAGAATCGAACTTTTGAGTGAATTAAAGAAGCTGCTTTAGATATGCTAATTTCGGCATACGCGCTTAGTATAAATACCACGCAGCGTCATTAATAAGAAGGGGAGGTTGTTAAGGTTGAAAAGGTGTTATCCTGCTCTAGTGCTTAGCGGGCCAGAAGTTTACGTGGCAGTACTGCTGGTTTGACTTACTGCTCGTGACTATAAAAATATATTGTTCTTGAAAGCTGTGTTTATACATTCCGTACAAGTAGTACGCATGCTTATTGCTGTAAAAGCCAATTATATGTGCAACGAATTCAATAAACATTGTTTCACGTATAAACTGTGTTTGCTTCAAATTCAAATAGAGTGCCACTTCAAATTATATACACCCAAGTCTGGGTAGAAGTGAGCATAGATTCTCTATACATTGTTTATGTATGTATACACACACACACACATATATATATATATATATATATATATATATATATATAATATATATATATATATATATATATATACTATATATATATAATATATATATATATATATACTATATATATATAATATATATATATATATATATATATATATATACTATATATATATAATATATATATATATATATATATATATATATATATATATATATATATATATATATATATATATATATATATGTATATATATGTATATATATATATATATATATATATATATATTGTTTCTAAAAAGTCATCTTTTGTTTTATCCCTTTTTCTCCCTTCATACTGAACCAAAATCGATAAATGATGTACCGTCTCTGCTTCATGCTAGTTATTAATTTAGAATTACATACCTTATTGTTTATTTAAAAATCAAAGTATATACATTATAAACAATTTTCCTTTCCCTAGATGGCGTGCGCTGAGTTTTTTATTTTACCATTATGAATCGCACTGAACTTTTAAATTTAAAAATCAGTCGCCTTTATTATCATTCTGTTATTTTATTAATGAGTTTCTTTATTGGTAACATCCGCGTAGGTGTACCTTATTCTTTTTGCATGGAAAAACCATATACATTATTTCTAGAAGGGGATATTTTGTAATGATCCCTTCCTCTCCCTTCATACTTAACCAAAAGCGATAAATGAGGTAACATTTTAAAGATTAAGTTCTCCACTTCTGACGAATTGTTAATTCAGAATGACACATTGTATAGTTTGTTTGAAATTCGAAGAGAACAATTGACATTTGGACCTAAAGTTCTTTCTCTGGATGCGTCGAAACAGCACGGTCAAATAGTGTTCAAAAAGAGGTTTTGTAATGTAAATATCACATTTTCCACGAGTTTCTATCATATTTAACTTTTAATATTGTATACAAAGTTACTTTGGCGTGTACATATCTCATGCTACCCTGTTTTGTGCTATACTTCACCTCCAATATTGTGGTCAAAGGCGTTTTGTAATTGGTTTTGTATTATCCTTACACACCATTGTTATTTGACAAAGAAACAATGGCTACAAATGAATCGGTTCTTCTTTCATCTTACTACAAATCACCAACCTCGCCATATAATTTATCGTATTTTAACCGCATGCGAAAAAGTCACACTGTCACACGGGCTACCTAGTATATATATATATATATATATATATATATATATATATATATATATATATATATATATATATATATATATATATATATATATATATGTGTGTGTGTGTGTGTGTGTGTGTGTGTAAGTAAGTAATTAACTATGAATAAATAAATAAATCATTTATTTATTTATTTATATACCGGGTGACCATATTTAAAATACCCCTACTCCGACCTCTCTTTACATTAAACTAATCAGTGTGTAATCTTAAAATTTTGTACACATTATATTTAAGACACGGGGAAACATATTATGTGAAAAAAATAGTTCAGAAAAAAATTAGTTTCAGAAACTTCTATAGATGGTGGTGTAGAAGAGAAAATTTGAAAAAGACAAAAGTAATAATAATAATTTCTAAAAAACTTATGCAAAATGAAATTTTTGGGTGCTTCTGTGGAGCCATTTCTACCTCAATGGAACAGTGAACACTCATAACTGTCGGATTTGGGACCGTACCCTCCAACAGATTCTACTCCACTCACCGAAAGTTAGAGTCTGCTGTGGATTCACAGCCACATTCATTCTTGGACCTTTCTTTTCCGTAGAGGGTACTCGCAATGTGCATGAGACATGCACCGTGATAGCCAACAGGTACACACGTATACTAGAAACTTTCGCTGTACCTCATTTGCAACAGCGACAATGTCTTGACTCAATTACTTTTATGCAAAATGGAGTGTCTCCACACATTGGACGCTGTGTACAACAGTTTCCTCAGCAACGGGTCCCTACTGACAAAATAATCAGTCCAAAAACCCGACCATCTTGTTCTCCAGATATTAATCCGTGTGATTTTTGGCTATGGGGTCACTTCAAAAATCTTGTTTATCGAGGACATCTGGTAACCGTGGCAGACTTGAAAGTAGGTATCACTCTGCGTGTGAGAAGAATTTCAGTCGACCAGTTATGGTCCGTAGTTGAACAAGCTGTCCACAGACAGCAGTTTTTACTTCAAGAAGGGAACTAATATTGAGCAGCATTCCCTCCGTCAATAAGGTCCATGTCCCATGAATGTTTGATGCCTTCAAATGAAATGTGTTTAAAATGTGTTTTTGTGTCTTTTCTGTCAAGTCCTGTTATACAGTGTTACCTATCAGAGTTTCTGGAAATATTTTTTTTTTGCGGAATCCGTTTCCCCATATCTTGAATAGTATGTGTACAAAATTCGAAGCTGAGTAGTTGAATATAGATATAGATCGGAGTAGGGGTGTTTTAATTATAGTCACTCGGTATTCAGACATACATATTTCTACTTTATTTAAACATTAAAGGTGACACTTCACATAAAGGTAAGAACAAGGGAAGAACCGAAATAATCAGTTAAGTACCGAAACAAGTGACAGGTGAATTTCGACGCTCTTCGTTGTTATTCAGGGTTGTGACGGATTTGAAACACGATTAAAATATAAGCTCAAGAAATAATAAACATGTAGAAAAGTATGAAAATAAATTAAAAAGCGAGTTCTTTCACCTGAAATATTTAATAATGTATATGATTGTGAAACTTTCATAATGCCTTGAAAACTGTTATAAATTCTTCCATCTAATCTAAGATCCTAGAGCAACTTTTCTAAATTATTTTCCAGCAACCGCTTATGTAAGTACTTATTATTTATCAAAATATTATACGAGCATTTGAAGCAAAATTTGAAAGGAAAGTGATAAATATCTTGGCACATAACTCATTTAAGGTGCTATTTCAAACAAAGTAATCAAATGGATAAAATCCTTGAATGGAAATCCAAAACTTATTCTAAAAATAAAAAGTGCTGTAATTCAAGAAAAATAATTCATTTTTCCTGAATTTATTGCCGTTATTTTTTCAGTAAATTGGTTTTTCTTCGCAAATCATATCATTTTACTAACATATATTTCATATGCAGGCATTCTGAAACAGAATTGTAAGATATTCCGGTAATTCTTTGCTGCAGGGAACAAAACTGAATAAATCTAACTAAAAATTTATAAATCTTATTAAACATGAAAATTAAACCAAAAGGTTCAATATGTTTTAATTAAAATTAATAAAAGAAACATTTTGCGAATACAATTTCAATATTGAACATAATAATATTTTAATTAAGTCAAAAATGTATAGAGTTTTTAGACACTGTAACCTAAATCTAAAATAGATTTGGCAGTACTGACAGAAGGCTGCTTTCACCAGAATGAAGCGAAATCCTTAATTTTATTTAATTTTTTTTTGCACTTATCTCTAGAGATATTTTATCTAAATTTTCATAGCAATGAATATTATAATTGACATAGGAATCTCCACTAATACTTAATATTGATAATGATAAAGTCTCAAATCTAGTATGGATATCAGTGATAAATATAATTCAGCAGGTAGTGGATAAAAGAATTCCAAAATACTTATCATTTATCCCTCAAGGGATACTAATAATATTCGTGTCACGAATTTCACCCTTATTTTATTCTGTTAGCAAAGAATTTTTTTCCATGTAAAGTAGAGGTTTGAAATTAAAGAAATCCGCTTTTATAACGATTTATTTTCGTTTGATTTATAGGTGGAATTTTGTTTCAAACGCTTGGAAAGAAATATTATTTAAGATTATTCACTATAAGAAATCTTCTGCAGAGTCTGATTCTTTCAAAAGAAATCTTTTACGTAATAGAACATGAGATAAGTTGACAGTTATGCCTATCTAGTGAGTGAAAACCAGGGTAAAACATTTTATTTGCAAGTATCCAGATTTTAAAATTAGTTTTACAGAGTAAGAAATCTGTTAGAATAAAAACCTGTGAGAAAATTTTAAATAAAGTAATTTTATAATGTGTGCATGGAAAGACCTATTTTTTTTTATAAGAACATGATGAAAACTGTCATATAAAATAATTTATCAGTAGTAAATTTATGATGGAATCATTTGTTTTTAATTAGTTTATAGCCATTATTTCCATTGATTTCATTAGTTTTTTTTATGTAGAGATGGTCATATTATGAACAAGTATTTTTTTCCAGGATTAAAAT
This sequence comes from Dolomedes plantarius, assembly GCA_907164885.2. NCBI lineage: Eukaryota > Metazoa > Arthropoda > Arachnida > Araneae > Dolomedidae > Dolomedes > Dolomedes plantarius. The sequence goes on from OU015501.1 coordinate 144,364,815, forward strand.
GAACAAAGTTTCAAATTATTTGATATAGATATTTAGTTGATGTTAAAAAGAAAATTTTTATAGAGAAACATTTAATGTTTTAATGAAGCAAAGGAAAAAATTTCAATCCAGCTTTACAGACTAAGAACGTGTCGAATGTAGATGAAACACATTTTAAAAAGTATGTTTTTTTTTCAAGAATTCCTTAGAAAGCTTGTTATTTCATCCAACGTCAAACATCTGTATAATTTCAATTTAAATGTTCAAGTCAGTTATGAGCAAATAATTTAATTAGCCTAAACAACTAAAAAATCATTAATGATCTTTTGCAAGGACTATTTCAATAAAATTATACATCTTTAGTTATGCATTTTCTTAATTTACTGCAATAATATACTCTTTAAATATTGTACTCCAGTTTAAAAAGAGTTTGTTGACTCTGAAAATTTGCTTACATAGAAAGTTAACTTAATTACAATGCTTACATGTATAAGCTGCAGAAAAGCACTTAAAAATAGTTTTATTTCTAATGCCCTACAAAACTTCAAATAACAATCAGTATGAATCATATATAAAAAAGATTTATTATAAGTATCTATATATATTACTAGCTTTATATACCCGGCGTTGCACGGGTGAACCCTTAATAAAGCTTACTTGTATGATATGTATATTTGTATTTTATGGCAATCTATACCCCTCTCCACTGGTCATCATCCCATCAGCATATTATAATACCCCCCCCCCCCATGCTAATGTCAGCATTAAAATGTTTCTTTCAATTTTGATAACCCACTGGATCCCGGCCCTTCGAGGAGTTTGAGGGCTTCCCCGTAAACCCTTGTGAAAATCGCCGGTTTCATAAACAAAGAATTACCTGACGTTGCCCAGGATAATAAAAATCAATGGAGTTAACCTGAGCTCTAGATGTATACGTACTAACAACCGAAATATATACAATTCACACACACACACACACACCTTTCCACACTTCATTTAATTAAGGTTGATCTCTCTCTTTTCTCCTACCACCAATTTGGTGTTCAAAATGGTGATATATAGGAAATATAAATTATTGGATTGTTTCTAGCAATTTTTTCAAAATCTAAAGCGAATGTCGAAAAATCGTGACATTGATCGTGTTTGTTACATTTAATCGTGTTTCTTACATTTTAAATCAAGAATCTTATGGATATCTGTTTCCTTCTTTGAGATATGACGGAATATGTAAAAAACACGTAAAAACACGTTTAGTCCCCCTAACCCCCTTGGAGACCGAATTTTGAAAAATCCTTAAGTTGGTTTTTAGGTATTCATATTCCTTACATTTTAAAGCAAGAATCTTATGGATATCTGTTCCTTTCTTTGAGATATGAGGTAATATGTAAAAAATACGTTTTGACCCCTCCCCCCCCCCCAATGGGGCCGAATTTTGAAAATCCTGAAATTGATTTTAATGTATTCGTGTTCCTTACATTTTAAAGCAAGAATCTTATGGATATCTGTTTCTTTGTTTGAGATATGAAGGAATACGTGAAAAACACGTTAAGCACCCCTCCCCGTCCCCTGGGGCCAAATTTTAAAAATCCTGAAATTGGATTTAAGGTATTCGTGTTCCTTACATTTTAAAGCAAGAATCTTATGGATATCTGTTTCTTTCTTTGAGATATGAAGGAATACGTGAAAAACACGTTAAGCCCCCCTCCCCGTTCCTGGGGCCAAATTTTAAAAAATCCTGAAATTGGATTTAAGGTATTCGTGTTCCTTATATTTTAAAGTAAGAATCTTATGGACATCAATTTCCTTCTTTGAGATACGAAAGAATATGTAAAAAACACGTTTTGCCCCCCTCCCCCCCCCTTGGGGGGCGATTTTTGAAAAATCGCTTCTTAAATGACGCCTTCAGCACAAAAGTAATAAGCTCTTAAAATTTGATATCTGTATCTCCAATAGTTTTTGCTGGGTGTTGATTCCTTTATATATATATAGATAAAACACGTAAGAACACGTTTAGCCCCCCTCTCCCCCTTGGGAGACGAATTTTGAAAAATCCTGAAATTGGTTTTTAGGTATTCATGTTTCTTACATTTTAAAGCAAGAATCTTATGGATATCGATTTTGTTCTTTGAGATACAAAGGAATATGTAATAAACACGTTTTGCCCCCCTCCCCCCCTTGGGGGGCGAATTTTGAAAAATCGCTTCTTAAATGACGTCTTCAGCACAAAAGTAATAAGCTCCTAAAATTTGATATCTGTATCTCCAATAGTTTTTGCTGGGCGTTGATACGTGTATGACGTTAATAATATATATATATATAAGTCAGGACTTCTTCCTTTATAGATATAGATTTCTAAAAGGTGTTTTTTTGTTTTATCCCTTTTTCTCCCTCCATATTTAACCAGAATCGATAAATGAGGTACCATTTTAAAGATTAAGATCTCCACTTCGTGCGAATTGTTAATTTAGAATTGCAAACTTATTGTTTGTTTAAAAATTGAAGTATATACATTATAAACAATTTTTCTTCTCCTAGATGGCACGCGCTAGCTTTTTTTTATTTTACCATTATCAATCGAACTGAACTTTTAAGTTTTAAAATCATTTGCTTTTATTATCATTCTGTGAATTCATTAATTATTCCCCTTATTGGCAACAGTCGTGTACGTGTGCATTATTCTTTTTGCATGGAAAAACCATTTATTTGGACTAAAATCTTATTTCCTTTACGCTCGCATTGAACTTTTAAATTTTAAAATCATCTGCTTTCATTATTCTTCTTTGAATAAATTAATAAGTTTATTTCTTGGCAACATCCGCGTAGATGTACATTATTCTTTATGCATGAAAAAACAATTTGTTTGGACTAATTGTTTGGACGATTTGTTTCTTTCTTCCTGAAGAACATTTCATGAGTGATAGTATTATATTTTGTAATGTAAATATGCCATTTTTCTATGAGTTTGTGTCATAATTAATTTTAATATTGTCTACAAAGTGATTTTGACGTGTACATATCACACGTTCCCCTGTTTTGTGTTATGCTTCACCTCCAATTTTGTGTCCAAAGCTGATTCGTAATCGGTTTTGTATTATCCATACCCACCAATTTTATTTTACAAAGAACGATGGTTATAAATGAACCGATACTTCTTTCATCCTACTACAAACCACCCACTTCGCTGTAAAAGTTATCGTATTTTATTCGCATGCGAAATTTTAGCCACATTGTTGTCATTATATGAAAAATAGAGAAACTCATTTAAATTAACAAAACTAACCATTAACATTTTGAATTTGGCCCTTGTTTATTTCTAAAGATGGAATGCTAATTTACAATTTTAACCTTGGTTTTAAAGACTCGGGCGCTTAAGTCTAATGAGAAAAGAAGTACCAAATAATCCGCTACAATGAAAACAATGTCTCTGCCTTTTCATGAACGACATTTCTACCTTATAAATCTAGACAAACGACAAGTTGGGAAGTATTTTAGTACCACAGTAGAAGGTATCGAAAGAAATAACATGGCGTTCCTATTCCTTCCTCCTCGACCTGTTCATGCCAGCATAAATAAATAAAAAAATAAATTATATATATATATATATATATATATATATATATATATATATATATATATATATATATATATATATATATATATATATATATATATACATGTGTGTGTGAACACATAGAGACGGCAGTCACTGTTGAATACTAAGTCGAGAGTATTTGATGAGAGAAGCACATTCTAGAGCAGAATACTGGAGAATAAACTCCCGGACTCACTGTACTGTAGACACATTAGAGAAGAGACACATGATAGACATTAAATTTATTTATACCGTTAAAAAAACGACCACACAATGGAGGACATTTTAGCAGACATAAAAGTACACGTTACTTGACCAAAGGACACAAACACAATAGCCCGGAAAACCCAAAAGTTCGTTATATGGAAAATTCGTTAAATAGAGATTCACCTTTTAAATTACTTTAAATTACACAAAACAGATTTTAAATTGATAAACACTAAATATTATTAAAAGAAGTAATTAATCACACCTTTATTTTGTAAATTAATATCTATTTATTTTATATATCTTACCCATCAAAAAGAAATCTGCAAGGAAAACAAGAATAAAACAAAACATTGTCTGGGAATACATTGTATTTTCAATTTAAAAAAATTAATGAATTTTAATGACATTGTCGCAATTATTCTAACAAGTAATTTTAAGCATACATTACCACATGCGTTCTTAAATTTAATTACTGTAAAAAGTATGTTAATTTTGTCTGAGTTTTTTGTTTGAAAAAGTGTTTTCTCTCATAATACGTCTCGCATCTTTGCAATGCTCCAAAAACCCCTTCAGGCGTATTTTCTTCAAACTGTAATCCGCATCGGATTGTTTCAAATGATTTTAGCATTTCATAATAGGAAGGTTTGTTGATTTCTGCATCATGATCATTTCCATCTTCATCATCTTCGTCTTCATAGCAATTCATTGCTGTATTGTTTTTATTTTTCACACTGTCCAAAATATCCAAATCAGCTAGTGTTTCGGAGGTTTCAACTTCAGAATCAAGTGAAAGAAAATCCTCATTCAGCACATCATCGTTAATTTTTTCTTTTTCCCTTAGCTATATCCCCTTATTTCCCTTAGCTGTATGTTTTTTAAGTTCCTCTAAAAGAATATCGACTTCGTCCTCCATACTTGCCAAATTCTCATTGCTGACAAAGAATCCAGCTTTGGCAAAACTGTTGCGAATAGTACGATCTGTGACATCATAGTTCCATGCTTTGGAAATTTCTGATATGCTTTCCCGTAAGTTTATTTTTGACATGGATTGGTTGTCTTCAAGCGCAGTGATAACTTTTTGCACTATTCTTTTGTGATAGTGAATTTCAAAATTTTTTATCACGCCTTGATCCATTGGCTGCAGTTTTGATTTAGTGTTTGGTGGCAAGTAAAAAACTGTAACATTTTTCAGTTTTCGGTTGATTTCTTTCGGATGGGAGGGACAATTGTCAAAAATGAGAGCAATTTTGCTACACTCTGTAATCATACGTTTATCCAACTTTTAAACCCATTTTTCACAAATTTCCGACGTCATCCAAGATTTTTTATTAAAGTCATAATAAACCTCCAAAGATTTTGTTCCTTTTAAACATCTTATTTTTCTGCTTCTTCCGATAACTAATGGTTTCAATTTCTGATGTCCAGTCATATTTGCACCTAACATGACAGTTAATCTTGCTTTGCTTTGTTTTCCTCCAAAGCAATTTTCCTTTTTAAATGTTAATGTCTTTTGAGGAAAACATTGAAAAAATAAAGCAGTCTCATCCGCATTAAAGATGTTTTCTGGCTTATAGTCTTCTATAATTTACCCAGTGTCTCCGTTATACAATTTTTACTATCATTATCATCCGTCTTTACTTTCATCACGTCTTTACTTTCATCAGATATTACTTTTGCTGTAATTCCGTAACTTCTCTTAAATTTTTCAAGCTATCCATTGCTTCCTCAAAATTCGTCGTATCCCAATACCCTCGCAAATTGAAGAGCTTTCTCAATTATGAAAGGCCCAGAGATCGGAACATTTTTATCTCGTATTGTGTGTATCCACTTCAAAACTGCCTCATCCACATCTTCATAGACACAAGCTTTTTAACGTTTTGAACAAGAATTCGATGAATCATAATTTTGTATCTTATCACGATTTTTTGTTATGGTTGATAAGCTGTTTGGAGGAATACCAAATTTTAAAGCAATATCCTTTTTCTTCACGTCTTTACCCACCTCATGAAGAATTAAATTTTTTTCTTTGATGGTCAAGCACTTTCGCTTAGACATTTTCCAGCTACAAGAACCGAAATTACCAGCACGACTCAACAATCTACAAAATGGAAGACTACTTCAAGGACACGGGACAGCTTCATGGAAGGTGAATGGGGGATATTGAAAGTTTTTCTAGTGAAGTGGACAGTATGGGGGGGGAGGGGTTAAAGGTTGCTCTTCCTGGATGAAATTCAAAGGATGGCAGCGATTTTACGGCTTTCAGTGTATTAGGCGACTGTGAAAAACAGTTCAAGTTCATTGATCACCATAAAATGTGTTAAACGAAAGAATAAGTTTGAAATGTTCAGAAATATTTTGATAAATGTGAAGAAAAAAAATTTTGGATCCCAAGAAAAATTCCTTAAATAGAGAATGCACTTCGCTATTTGGAGGTTATTTTACGAAGAAATTCGCAAAATGTTCTTGGTTCCAAGGAAAAGTTCGAAAAATAGAGAAATTCGCAAAATAGAGGTTCGTTAAATAGAGGTCCGACTGTATATATATATATATATATATATATATATATATATATATATATATATATATATATATATAACTAAAATATTTAAAGCATGTGTTGCACCAAAACCAATACATTATAAATATAGGCATTAATATGTATATTGTCAATATGCGCTAAGCTGCAATTATTAGACAATACTATATAAGATATAATTAAAACAATAATGATACACCAAGATAAGCTAAAAAAGGATAGTGAAATTCTGAAGCAAAAAGGAAATTTTTGAAACAAAAACGGAAATTGATGTATTTAAAAAGACGTGAGGGGGATTAAGACCCCTCTATCCTGGTTAAAAGATCTTTTTACATAGCTAAAACTTTCCCAGCATTCGTCATACATCAATTAGAAAATTTAAAACTTTTCAAAAAGGTTTGAGACAATAAATAGAAAAAGTTAGACATAAAAGTAGAAGTTATATACTATAATAAAATAAAGTGACATAATGTCATAAGATGATCTCTAAAAACTACCTTACTAAAAACAGTAATTAAAAATATAAGAAAAGGCACTGAAAAAGCCACATTACATTGAAATATTACACTACCATTAAAAAACACCACACCTTATAAACTATTTTAAATAAAACCATTAAAACTTTAAAATTCAAAACAGCAGACAAAAACACTATACCTCCAAGTCCAAGTGCCCAAGGACATCCACGCTCCCAAAACTACTGCTGTAGTGATGTCATGATTACATCCTCGCAAAGTAGTTTTTTTACGTAGAAGACTTACGGAATGGATTGATTGCGGATTGCGCCTATTGAACATGGACTTGATTAGAAGTTAGATTTCTTTCTATTAATTTATCATGAACAAGTACACTGAAAGGTATCAAGCGACTGGCAAAGCGGTTGAATTACATTCACCCGATGCCCGGAGTGTCAATGTTGGGGATTTGAACACTTCGTTAGCCCGTAACCCAGGTTTGATTACTTCTTTTTTTGCTAAAGCTCCTAGTGTGGTAAATACAACATGTGCTAACAAAAAAACCGTAATAGACATTAGTGTTCCTAATTTTAAATTTAATTATTACTCACATTATCGTAATATACGTACTTTCAAGTTCAAAAGATGTACAAATCCACGGTGTAAAACTTGTCCTTTTGCAAACAAAAACCAGTTGGGTACTAATACTAGTAATAAAGTGTTTTGTAAAGTATATAACTGTATCTATTGTTTAAAGTGTAAAGAGTGTAGTCAGGCCTATATAGGTCAAACATCAAATAAACTACACATCAGACTAAATTTGCATAGAAGCAACATTAATAATAAAAAGGATCCTTCTTTCGAGATGTTACACTTCAGGTCACACAGTTTTACATCAATCGAAGTTAGTATTTTGGACATAGTTCCAAAAGATGGACTTCGTTTATGGTGGGAGAGTATGCACATCTCGCAATTTAACACACTTTATCCCTTCGGCCTGAATACTTCATGTTTTGGTAAAACGAAAAACGAAAATACTTTAGGCTATATAAACACTCAAGACTACATCTCAATACAAGTAGATCCAAAATTCTCCCTAAAGCGAAGACAGCGACGCGGTAATGGTAGTAACAAACTTAACATACATAAACATAAAAACCTTTTTTTAGAACTAAATAGGGATTTGTTGTCTGAAACTTCTGTAAAATTTAATTGGATAAAATGTAAAATATACAATATCAAAAAACGATGGTTAAACAAACTATGGCAATATGTAATAGATCCTAAATATAAAAGCCTCTTCGAACCTTCATATTTACAACACTATTTTACAATATTAGAAACCTTTAAAATTAGAGCTAAAAAATTAGGTATAGATCTTTCTGCAGCAATGCAACCTTTAAAAACAGAATACATAGTTATACAATTTAAAAACAATGCCTTTAATTCCATTCCAATAAATAAAATATTTAAGGATTCTATGTCTGACTTACCTTGTAAAATGCAACCTAAAGTTACATACTCTTATAATATACCAATTAGTCGTAAAATATTTAATTATAATCTAAATTCAAAAAACTTAAACACAGTTTATGAGTGTGATTGTCATCATAAATCAATGTCAAAATATATTAATCCAGATCATAACCATGTCATAACGGGTAATGTCCAGATAGTATCGAACAAAAACCTACGTGATGCAATACAAATGGGTACTAAGTTTAGATATAATTGTTTTAAAGACATAGAAATAACCTTCAATAAGAACCTCACAACCTTCATTGAAAAAAATGCTTTAAAATATAATTTGCCTTTGGAGGCATTTACAAAATGGAAACAAAAAACTTCATTTACTTTTCTAAAAAGTTATGAATTGGCCTTAAGGGGTTCTAGAACAAATTTCAATAGTCCAAGTATGACCTCTATAAAGGGACTACAAAATAAACTGGTAATTAGTTATGTAGACAAGGTGGCTTCTAATTATTCATTTATTTGCAAATATTATTATATTCAAATTGTAAATTTTTATTCAAATAATACACTTTACGAACCATATGCATTTGATGAGTTGTCTCTGAAACGTCGTTTAGTTAAACTGCATAAAAAAATTAATATAAATCTTTATTCCTTCTCCTTTCCCTACCTTGTTGCAATTCCCAAATTCCACAAAAAACCTATTACCTTTCGACCAGTAACTGTTGGTTTCGGTACCTACATAACTCATGCTAATAAATTGATAATACCAGTTTTAAAAAATTTTTCATTAAAATAAAAAAAATGGATCCAATATAATCACTAATAGCTTACAATTAATATCAAAAATCAAAAATTTAAACGATACAGAACTAATAGAATCTTATGACGTAGTAGACCTATTCAATAATATAGACACTACTTTTCTTTTTTCAATTCTAATTGAGTTTTTTCACAGGTTTGATTTACAAGAATATATTACTTTTACTCTTTTTAAAAATACACTTCGTATAATATTGTTTGAAAATTATTTATTTAATGGTACAACATATTACATTCAGACATTTGGACTGCCAATGGGAGGTGGATCATCGTCCTATTTGGCAGATTTATATTTATATTATTTTGAATCTAAATCATCACTTTTACAAAATATAGCTTTCTTTAGATACGTAGACGACATTTTCATTGCTCACGAGGTTAACTGTAACTATGTTCCTACTTTTTATCCAGCTAATATAAAACTAACTAAGACCGAACAAAACTCTAAAAATGAAATCAACTTTTTGGATGTAACCATCACTTTGTCAAATGGAACACTATCTTTTTGCATATTCGATAAAAGAGATTTATACGACTTTAACATAAACCGTCTATCCAATTGGAATACAGCTTTACATTCTAATGTTAAACGTAATATAGTCAACAACTACATAATTCGTTGTGATAGACTGTGTGAATCTAGGATTGAGATGAATAAAAGAGTTAAAAACTTCATTGAACTGGCTGTACAGGCGGAGTATCCGGCTGGCTTTCTGGTAGATATACTGAGGCGTTGATTTGGGCGCGTGGATGTCCTTGGGCACTTGGACTTGGAGGTATAGTGTTTTTGTCTGCTGTTTTGAATTTTAAAGTTTTAATGGTTTTATTTAAAATAGTTTATAAGGTGTGGTGTTTTTTAATGGTAGTGTAATTTTTCAATGTAATGTGGCTTTTTCAATGCCTTTTCTTATATTTTTAATTACTGTTTTTAGTAAGGTAGTTTTTAGAGATCATCTTATGACATTATGTCACTTTATTTTATTATAGTATATAACTTCTACTTTTATGTCTAACTTTTTCTATTTATTGTCTCAAACCTTTTTGAAAAGTTTTAAATTTTCTAATTGATGTATGACGAATGCTGGGAAAGTTTTAGCTATGTAAAAAGATCTTTTAACCAGGATAGAGGGGTCTTAATCCCCCTCACGTCTTTTTAAATACATCAATTTCCGTTTTTGTTTCAAAAATTTCCTTTTTGCTTCAGAATTTCACTATCCTTTTTTAGCTTATCTTGGTGTATCATTATTGTTTTAATTATATCTTATATATATATATCCTGAACAGATATTTGAGTCTAAAACTTTCAAGTAATGAATGAGTTTGTCATAGTATCATTTATATGTTGCAATTTGTGGTGCTGCCGATCACTAAAATGTTACGTATTGTCGTTTTTTGTTCAGGGAAGATTACGAGAAATATTGTACACAATCTTTTCAATGGAAACAAAATATGAAAGAAGACCACGATATTTGGGAAAGAAATGAAGTTTCTCATCGAGTTATCATGTTGGAAATCACTAACGAAATCCAACATGTTTCAAAACCTGAATGATTGCTGACATAGTCAAAATCGACGCGCAATTCAAAAATTCTAACACGACCAACTGACAGACGTAAGGAGCGCGAGTTCTTATTTTAAAGCAAAGAGAGAACCTAAAAAACGTTTGCTATGATCGGAATATCAGCTCGATTTTTTTAACTAAGTTGTTACCTTGGAAATTTCAATAGGATCTTGGGGACTCGGCACCTTTTGACCAATTTTTTTTATTTAAGGATTTTTACTTAGCTCATGTGTATATTATTAGAGGTTTTTATTAAACAAAATGATTTTCACATGAAAAACCAAAATTAATTTAATAGAAAATTTTTAAATTTGAATTTTTTAAAAAAATTTAGGGATTTTAAATTTCAGTTTCCTCTTTTATGCATCAATATTTTGTTACCAAAATTTTTTGTCATACTTATAATAGTATGTTTTACAATTTTAGGGATGGGTTTTGCTATTAATGAATTAGTTTTTGAGAAAAAAATTAAAAAGTGTAAATTCCTGGAAAAACGTAGAAAAAACATGATTTCTGTTACTTTTTCATTTTTAATATTTTATCTTCTGAAGATATTGCAAAACCAATCCCTAATTATATTAAGCAGATTATATTGAACACACACAAAAAATTTCAAGTTCCTATCTTGAATATATCTTGAAGTTTTATCACTTTAAATACTATGATTTTGTGAAAAAACTGAAACTGAGAAAACGCAGTTTAAAGAATACAAAACTGTAAAAAAACATCAAAAACATTTGTTATTATTTTAATACTTACTGTACTTGTTTCCTAGGCATATACCTTTAAAATTAAACCCAACAAAATTCAATATGAAGACATTAAATAGAAATACAAGCTTTTATTTGAATCCTGCACAAGCCAAAACAATTCACGAAAAATATGATATTTCTTTAGCTAACATTACTGTGTTAACAAACATATCCAAAACATACTAAACATCATTTGACATACATAAGAGATTTATAAAATGTGCAATAGAAAATATAAAATAAGTTTTAATAAAATTAGTTTTCTATTTAACTCAGTAAGTAATATAAGATAAAGAGCTTTCCCCATATAGAAAAAAATATTATCAAGCATTTATTTCAAAAACAGCCTGCCCCATACGTAATCCCTTCTCTCCTTTTGGCTAATTGTTCCCTTTTATATATTGCTCTTTTGATTAGCTTAAGAGCTAGTTTGTTACTTAAATTTTGTCTTCGTTTTCTAAATAGTCGTTTTCGACAATCCAAAGTTGCAGCAAGTTTTTTTGTCGAATTTCCTATGCACAAACCTAATGCTTTCTGTGTTTCTGCTATAGTGCGAACTGTACCTTTATTAAATTCACAAACAGCTTCAATTACAGCACGCTTTACACGCTGTTTATTGACAAATATTTCTTTTGGACACTTTGCCCAAATCGTACTGTGCAAACTTTCATTTGCATTTTGTGTTCCACACCGAATGCATCTCTCTAACAATTCGTTAGAAGCAAGCCTCTGGTAGATAGGAAGAATTTTAGGGAGAAACTTTTCATTTATAGGTGTCCCTACATTTAATTTGTGACTACCAGGTTTATGACCTTTAGCCACAGCTGATTGATAGAAACACCAAGAGTTTATACCTGCAGGGCATTTAGAATGCTGAGGTTTGGCATCTGTGGAAATGCCATGATATAAGGTTGCATATATTGCAGTTTTCATGGCATTCGCATCACCTTTATTTCTTAAAATTGCTTTTTGGTAATACGTAGTTAGTTTCTTTATTGTAGCTTCTTTCAAGCTACCATGAGCTTTACCACCTACAGTAATACCTTGGGTACGACAGTCTTTTACACAAGACCTTAAAGCTGTTCCCAGTCTTTTACTTACATGATTAATACATTCTTCCTTTTTTATAGTGAAGTCTGGACCGTATACTTCTTTCTCACACAAATAATTGAAAGTTTTACAATCACCATCAGATAAGACCGTGGTATATCGAAAACCAAGAGATATGGATCGTTTCCATAAGGTCAATGCTGCTTCCATTTCCATTGATGCAGAAGAGCCCGAATGGTTTATATCACAATCACTTTTATGTCCCTCATACCACACATGGAATTCAGCACTCGATTCCCCCAGTTTATTTTTCGCTATAGAGCAATGGCGACACACCTTACTCATAACTTCGAAATCAATCACATACCCTGTAAGGATGTCGATAACACATCCAACACCTATGAGTGATGTATGGCCACGAGTTAACCATGTACCATCAAAACTTACACTTATATCTAAAATTTCAGCAGAACTAGAAGCACCACTTTGATACGCCTGTTTAATCTTGTAAGGTATACACAAGATTCGATTCACAAGAATCGAACTTTTGAGTGAATTAAAGAAGCTGCTTCAGATATGCTAATTTTGGCATACGCGCTTAGTATAAATACCACGCAGCGTCATTAATGAAGAAAGAAGGGAGTTGTTGTTAAGGTTGAAAAGGTGTTATCCTGCGCTAGTGCTTTACGGGCCAGAAGTTTACGTGGCAGTACTGCTGGTTTGACTTACTGTTCGTGAGTATAAAATTATATTGTTCTTAAAAAGCTGTATTTACATTCCGTACAAGTAGTACGCATGCTTATTGCTGTAAAAGCCAATTATATGTGCAGCGAATTCAATAAACATTATTTCATGTATAAACTGTGTTTGTATATAATTCAAATAGAGTGCCACTTCAAATTATATACACCCAAGTCTGGGTAGAAGTGAGCATAGATTCTTTATACTGGCGCCCGAAAAATATATATACCCTGGTAGTTAGCGTTAAATTTGTAACGAAGAACATAATTGAAATTAAAAACTGTGTACTGTGTACTTATATTGATAAAATTGTTGCAAGTACTTATATACTATTTAAAAAATGAGTGTTGTAGAACAAAATCCTGCTGGAAATTTTCCTCGGGTAATTATGGTTCAGCAAATTGCGCCATTCGAAGCCACCTTCAATGGCGGCCCCTCAAGCCAATTCCTAAAGAAAATTGAGCATTACTTTCAGCAACAATGCACCCCAGAGGGGGATAAACTTAAAATTGCTCTAGCCGCTTTAAGAGGTAGTGCATATCAGTGGTACACGTGTATGAAAAGCAGTAATCTGATTTTTGACTATTTGTCATTCAAGCAACAGTTTCTTAGTGTTTTTCCAAAGACACTAAGAAACTGAAATTTCTTAGTGTCTCCGATCAAAGTGAAATTGAAGCGGAAATTTATTCGCTAAGGCAACGTGAGGGTCAGTCTGCATTAGATTTTGCTATGGAAAAGATTTCCAAGTGTGAGGAATATTTAGAGGGAATGACGGAAGCGGTAATCTTAAAAATAGTTATCCAACGTTTGAAGCCAAGTGTTCAAGATTTTTTAGATAATCAAACAATTACAAGCAAGGTTACCCTCCTTCAAGCTTTAGCTAAATATGACAATAGACATTTCTTCGCTACCCCTCACCGTCATTCAGGTACGAGAAGTTTTATACAGCCGCGCCAAAATTTTTCGCGAGTTTCAAACCAGCAGCGTAAGCAGTACCGCCGGCAAAATAATAGAAGCGCACGGCGTTATAATGAAATTAGTGCACTTAAAGAAAATATGCAAGCACCTTACTTGCACTGGCAAGTTGATTCACATGATATGGTTCAACCTGTTGAAACTGTGTGGTCAAATGTATTATTTTGTCCGAGTAGTAATCATTATTTTGAGAATAGTGAAAGTCAGGGTATTTTTGTGGCTTATAAAGAAAGTGAGTCTAGCTGGAATAATGAGGTAATTCCAGTACAAATTTCTGAAAATAGGGCAGATACTAATGCTAGTGGTTTAGAAAATAAATCATCGGACACTTCTATTAATGCTATACCTGATATTATTGATGCTATACCTGATATTTTAGATGATATTCACACATCTGTTAATGAAGGAAATTTAGTAGATGACGAAGTATGCGTTACGGAAGTTAGTGAATACTTATTAGTTGACGACAATAAAAATTCTTTAAACGATAGTAGGAACTTGCTAGGTGATGATATTATTTCAAGTTTCCAGCCGAATGGGGATTGTGTAGGCCAGGTTGATAATATGGTTTTAAATAAAGTACATGAAAACCAGACTGAGAATCAGGATGAAAAGTTGACACAGAGTTATACTGTAGGTAGTTTAGCTGATGCTTCGGAAGTTATAGAGAAAGTTTGCAATAAAACGCACGAGTACGAAAAGCTTAATCTTCCTAAAACTGAAGCAGTGTTAAAGAATTTAAATGATAACGATTCTGATGTCGCAAGTTTCAAAGAGACTTTTTCGTCAAAAGAGGATAAAGCTAAAGTTAAGGGGGATAAAAAACGTGAAAAAGCGCCTTCAGGTTCCAGCATTAAAACTGCTAATACTGAAGTAATTAAGGCGGTAAACAAGAAGTCGTATAAGCACAAATACGAAAAGCAGAGACAGGTTGTTGAAAAAATAGAATCTGCATTAAAATTTAATACCGATACAAGCAAAAGTACGAAGAAAAGTAAAGTGTGCACTACAAAAACTCTATCAAAGGATGAACGTGGTACACATAAGGTACACAAGGTTATCAAATGGAAGGATGACAATTTTAAAGCTCCTTTGCATAAGTACAGGAAACGCAAGATTTCTGCCGCCCAGCAAGGTTGGCCTCCTCCCAAGAGACCTCCTGTCCATCGTCAAGCCGGACCAGCGCCTCAGGACCTACGACCTGCTTCACGAAGGATGACCACACGGTCAACGAATCCCTTTACTAGGACTGCGACCATCAAGAGAGGTTCCACGGAATGGAGCTGCTTTCATGAACAAGTCTTGTATCAATTCTCTTATTCTAACTCCCACCCTTTAATAGAACCGAACCAAATTGGTTTGAAATTCCCCAGTGTATATACTGTGTAAACATTTTGAGGGGAAGGGGTGAGCCACTGAAAAAAAAATACGGCATACTGTTTTATAAATTTTTGAAGGGGACATGTAGTGAAAAAAAAATACATACTAACTACAGATAACAAACAACTAACATACTAACTTCACAAATCATAACACATGTGCATTATGATTGGGGGAGAGCAGATACAAACAGTCAAGAAATGTCATGCTGTTCAATTTTGGTGTCACTTTAAATTAAAATAAGTATTTTAGGGCGCAGTTGGCCAGCCCAGTATCCGCAACTCTGCAAATCCACTGTGTGACTGTGTCACCTGGACCCTTCGGGGTTAGTTTTGTAAAATGGTAGTGGCGTTTTTCCCCCACACAACGTGTGGAAGGTTTTTTGGCTTTGCCACCCATTATGTAAAAAGTCAGACCAGCACGCGTTTTCAATTAGTTAACTGAAGCCGTTCAGACCTCAGTTACCTAATTTTTTTTTTCGAGGGAGGCCAGTGTAAGGTATACACAAGATTCGATTCACAAGAATCGAACTTTTGAGTGAATTAAAGAAGCTGCTTCAGATATGCTAATTTTGGCATACGCGCTTAGTATAAATACCACGCAGCGTCATTAATGAAGAAAGAAGGGAGTTGTTGTTAAGGTTGAAAAGGTGTTATCCTGCGCTAGTGCTTTACGGGCCAGAAGTTTACGTGGCAGTACTGCTGGTTTGACTTACTGTTCGTGAGTATAAAATTATATTGTTCTTAAAAAGCTGTATTTACATTCCGTACAAGTAGTACGCATGCTTATTGCTGTAAAAGCCAATTATATGTGCAGCGAATTCAATAAACATTATTTCATGTATAAACTGTGTTTGTATATAATTCAAATAGAGTGCCACTTCAAATTATATACACCCAAGTCTGGGTAGAAGTGAGCATAGAAACTCTATAATCTCACTATAGATTTCAGTAGATATACTTTCAGATGCCAAAGAATATGCACCATCTAAATATCTTGCACACTTACGATATGTTGTTGATGAAAAGGGTTGAATATTCATCACCATACAAAATTTTTCAATACTGGAATAACCTTTCCCAATATGTGAAAAGGCTTGGGTAATTCTCAAATTGACATCATGACTGGAAATTCCAGTCTTCAAAGAGGGATTTATCACTGTTTTATTTTCTTCACAGTAACTACATGTCAATTTTAAATTGTACGAAAATCCTAACTGGGTTCCAAGTTCAAGTTTTAATGTTTGATTTTCACAGTCACAACACTTTGCACATGATAATAATTTACTAATTTGATTAAAACTTACTAGTATATATTCATCAGTAGCAGAATTTTCACTCGTTTCTACAATTCCTAATTTATCCAGGCGCTTATTTGACACTACTGAGCTTTCAGTAATGTTGCAATCTGAACTTTCTTTACGCCACCGTTTTCGATTCATTTCCATAGCGTGTTGTGTACGTTTCCGTCGAGGCATATTTTCACAGGCACAGAATTTTATAATAATACTAATATTATTCACTATTATTAGATAAAGAATAAATTAGAGCTGCAATATAGCATTGAAAAATGCTGTTTTCTTTTCTTGTGTTACGAAACTAAATTGCGAACAACAAGCAAAATAAGCGAAGAACATGCAAACAAACAACTTGTTTGATGATTACGGTCACAGCATAACAGATTCCTCTTCGTCTGCGCGATTTTTTACTAAAACCATTGGGGTTATAGACGAGTAAAGCAATGTAAACATTGAGGTGGGCGTGGCATTTAAAGAGCCGTCAGTGCAGTTGAAATATTTAAAACCATTTTTACTGCATTTATATTTATCAGATCGTTTCAAAACTTTGCTCAGTTATACTAGAGGTGTCAAAGTACATTTTAAGCAAACAATTTAAAAATCGATGTTTTCATCAATTTTCGCCATTTGAAAGGTGCCAAGTCCCCTTAGTCCAGTAACCTAGTACATCGCAAGTTGCATCAAGTGGGGGTAGAAGGTTTCTTTTTTTTATCTTGTATGGGATTGGACTGAGATGCAAAATCCAAGTTTTCGACCTCGGCAGTCCCCCGGATAACTTTTGAATATCCCAAAAACTGCAGAAATTTTGCACTTTTTTCTGTTTTTCACCATTTTGACCGTGAAGGAGCACATTTTCGACAAAAACTATAATACATATGTTTAAACTGATTAAATTTGCTACAATTTGAGACCAGAATAGGCTCAGTAGACCTAATAATTCCCTGGCCAAAGAAGCACGAGGTGGAATCACAGCCCCTGAAGGCGTGAGTGAAAGTGATGAGCTGACTGTCTGCAGATGTTGAGGTGGTTAAGTAGAAGACTTCTAGCGTTTTACCTCTTCCACACTTCTGAAGGTATACGGTGTGGGATCCCTGATACCGGTGAGAAATGACCAAGAAGTCTACGTCCCCTCCTGCAATAACCACAATATGAAATTCATAGGCCTTTCTGATAGCTGTAGTGATGATTAGTGTGTCACCATCTTCTTCAGCCTGAAAAACCTCAATGTGTTTGGCTTCAAATTTCCCCTTCAGCAGCTGGGTGAATCTTAATTCGATTTTATCATTGGAAAAAAAATTTCCTTGGGAAACATCAGGAGTTCTTATTTCCTCAAATATCACCCCAGGAGATGAATGTGTCTGAGCTCGGCGATTACGTTCAGAGATCTTTGTTCTCTTTTGGTCAGGCTCTGTTGGGAAACCATCGAATACTGCAGCTATGTTCTGACCGTACCGCGCCTCGAGATATTTTACATATCGGACAGCTATCAACTCAAATGAGAAGTGCTTGGGTCACACCCCTTGTGAAGGAGATGACCACCATCTACAACCACAAATTTAGTGTTTCCTCATGACTCATAAATATTGACTGGTTGGAATGCTGCATAGAAAGATGACTTATTGCCTTTCCTCATTTCCTCTTGAGTAAATAAAGACATCGGGAATGGTGAAAGATCGTACAGGGAGAAGTTCTTCAAATCTTCAACCGATTGTTTCAAAACGCATATCCTGTGAAACAGTGTGAGTTGATCGATAGTCACTTGTCTGTTGTCAACAGTAACAGTATGAACAGTAGAGGAAAGAGACACAACTTTGGTTTTACTCTCGAATTTGCCGTTTTGGAAATTTTGCCTTACAAACTTAAACATTCCTTTGTTCCCAATATCACGGGCCATATGACAGTTGACCCCCTTTCTCTCCTACAAGTCCACTGCTTAGGGACATGATCACTTTCGTTTTACGAAGTGGAGGATACTTAAAAACGAGTCGCACAGCTTCATTGTACCAGATTCATCTCGAGTAATTCGCGAAGGTCTCATTTCTACGTGCTGCTCAGTTGTTTGCGAGTTCACATTGCAGAAATCGTCAACCGCTGCACATATGTTCTGTAGGTGGATCATCCCCAATTTCCATTGGGTAAGGAAAGTTTCAGTTATGCCACGGCCCCGTGTCAAACTTTCATAGCTTTTCATTGAGCACATCAGCACCTGTTCAATGGTGATGTCTGACCATACACCTGACCAGAAATTTTGTGAACGCCTGATGGTGAGAATCCATCAGCCGTAAATAGTGAATATTCAGGGGTATCCATCTTAACCGAAAGGAAAATTCTACAGGGATTGTTCACAAACATCGCAAAATGAAATTAAATACTTTAATTTATTTATATCAAAAGATAAAGAATAATTATTTTAGAGAATTATTTTAATAATTAACGATATTATTGATAAATACGAAAATATAAGAACAAAGTATAATCAAACCATTGAAAAGAATGCGGAAAAAAACTAGAAGATTCAAAAGAATCTAATTCTTGAAAAATGAGCTTAAAAACTTATTGGGTTTTGATATTGACATCATTTGATTTAAATACTATTAAAATGCAGGGACAAATTAATTGTAAACATGAAAAAACGCTTAAATTTTAAAGTTTCGAAAATATGCCAAAATTTCAAAAGCTGTATCTCGGAAACTATTAGGGCTACAGAACCCATTTTGGTCTCAAATTGTAGCAAATTTAATCTCGTTTAAAAATGTGTATTATGGATTTTGTCGAAAATGTGTAGAAATGTCAAAATGGGGGAAAACCGAAAAAAGTTCAAAATTTTTGCAGTTTTTGTTATATTCAAAAGTGATCCGGGAGGCTACCGAGGTCGAAAACTTGTACTTTGCATCTCAGTCACATCCCATACAAGATTAAAAAAAAAGAAACCTACTACCCCCACTTGATGCAACTTAGGCACCCCTTTTCATGACAAGGTTACTGGACTAAATGAGAACGACTTTTGTTTTACCTATAAGTAAAAAATTCGGACATGTAAGTAAAGAAGAATAAATCAGGTCGACCCACACAATATGACATAGAGCAAGCTATATATATATATATATATGTGTGTGTGTGTGTGTGTGTGTACCATAAATAATTTGAATTTACATTGTGAAATTTCTCATTATGAATATGTCTTGATGTATAAATTGTGTTGTGAGTTATAAGTATTATTGTGAAGAAAAGTTTTGAGTAGTGCATGTGATGTTATGAACCAACAAGGACTGTTTAAGAAATATAGAACCTATTTTGGAATTTTAATTTAGTAAGAATTTGATGTAATAATTCAGAATCAATATGATAATAACTTTCCATGACAACTATCATAAAGAGTACTCACTTTAAGTTTTATTTTGAGAATTTATTAATGTGTTATGCCTCTGAGTCTTTAAAGAGCATCACGAGCTATATGAGGAGTATAAAAACCATGGTACAACGAATGTAAGGAAATAGTAGGGGAAACCCTTGTACCTAGGGGCGGCTATTTTCAAATGGCAGTATCTTTACTTATAACTAACTTACAATAAAAAAATAGTTTGTATACATTACGTGCTTTATTCTCTTTAAATGAAAATCACATCAAGTGTAGAAAAAAACAACTTGTAAATGATATTGAAAATTTTAAAAAAATTACAAATGGCCCTAGGTACAATAACACTATTGTACCTAGGGCCAGTTATTTCCAAACACTGAAATTGTTGCTTCTAAATAAAAAAAAAAAATTGTATCCATTATTTCTTTCATGCACAACTTCTAAAATCTTCGTAAGGAAGAAATGTCAATTGTAGGCAATGTATTAAAGGAAGAAATGTTTATTATTTCATCACTTTCTAATGTATGTTTTTTCTCCATTGTCTTCTTAATGATCCCACATAAATTTTCTGTTTCAAACACAGATTTCGTAACTTTTTTTTATCAATTACTTTTTTCAATAATTGTGCTTGATTTTCATTTTTCTCGAGGGTATCAGTAAGAATTCTACATTTGCCAAGTTTTCGTCCACCTCTTTTCTACCAGAGGCCATGGCCCTAGGTACAAGACAAGATTATAGCCCTAGGTACAAGATGTTGTTGTCTTTGGCAAATTGGCTTCCATAGCCAAAGACCTGCAGAAACCAAACTTTTATTTTATATCATTTTTTCCTTTAATGATTACAAAAAATATCTGCTATACATTAAAACATAAGTTTTCACTTAATTTCACAAAATAAGACTTCAGATTCAAGTGAAAAAATTTAGTTTTGATCATCAAATCAAGACTTTCTTTTCTATTTAACTATAGCTTCTTCTTGCTGTAATTAAAAATGGCTGTTATGATTTGAAATAATGTTGTCACGCACTCCAATGAGTAAAAATGCTGCAAAATAATAATTATTTAAATAAAGCATGGTGGCGGTAGGTACACGATGGCCCTAGGTACATGATGGCCCTAGGTACATGATGGCCCTAGGTACAAGGGTTTCCACTACTATTTCACTTGTTTTATCTGTGTACAGTTATTGTATTTGTTTGAGCAAACAACAGTTTTATTCTTTAACTGAACTTTTAATTTGAGATAGTTAAAAACGTTTTTGATGTAATGGACGAATGTAAATTCAAGAACTTTTGCAATATCAGGATTGGAAGAAAAGTTTGTTTTTGTCACTATGAACTCATCCTCACCTGCTATCATAATATGGCGGAGACATAAACCGTTGTAAAGAAAAGGTGCACCTATTTTGTGATTTTCATCTAGCCAAGTTTTAATTTTTCTTTTACAGTCATATTTTTATTAGTGATATTTTGTATTTTTATCTAGTGATTGTCGTACCGTTAATATTTCTTATGTTTTCTTTTGTGAATTTGAGGTAATTTGTTTTTGTCGATGTTCTGTTAGTGGTTATTCTTCTTATGAATATTTTAATATTTTTAAATAATTAGTATTGTGCAATAGTTTTGTTCTCCTGTTGATTTTCGTCTCAAATGGAGACTTGTGTATTTTGTAACTATACCCCAATCCGGTCCAGCCAAATGTGAGTAGGGAATTATTTTTTTAAGGGGGGGGGGATATTTCATTAAATTAAATTAAATTACATTAAATTTTAAGTTTAAATTTTAGTGATCATTTTTGGGGGTCTCGCCTGTGGAAACTGGCCATTCCAACATCCGAGCCTCATTTGGGGAGGGGGGGGGGGAATTTGCTAGATCTAGAAATTATTATTAAAAAAGAAAAAGATTCACTAACGAATACTGAACTCCCGTTTCGAGGTGTTGTTGCTTACGCGGAGAGTTCAGGGTCACCGAATTGCGCTGTCTGACGCAATTCCCCGAATGTCCGAGAGAGGAACTCGAGATGATCACCCACGCTGCTGTATAACGTGCGAGAAAGAAAATTTTAGGGAGATCTTTGATAGAGTCAGGACGAGCGTTTTCCGGCTGGAGGGGTTTGAATCGAATTTGGTGGATCGGACTGGATAATTAATATTTGAATAAACGCCTCGGCACGACATGGAATTCCTGTAATCCCTGCGTCTTTTATTTTATATATTTCTCAAGCACAGTGGACTTATATCAATTTTATCTGCAGCTGCGTCACAGGCGTAACTAACTAACACACACACAAACAAACACACACACACACACACACACACACACACACATACATATATATATATATATATATATATATTGATTGGTTAAGGGAATATTATACCATTCTTTATGGAAAATAGCCAATATTCCTATTGAGATGCTCTTGATGGATATCGATTCCTGACTCTATTCTCTAAAACAGACCACAGCAGTTCAATGATATTGAGGTTTAGGGACTGTGCGGGCCAGATAAGATGATTGAATTAGTCTTTATGTTCCTCAAACCACGACCTGACACGTATAGCTGTATGGATCGGAGCATTATCATTATTGAGAACGCTATTTCCTGTAGAAATTAATTTTTGCACCATAGGTTGGATCTGGTCAGCTAAAAGTTCGACACAATCCTTCCCAGTCAATCTCCCTTTCAGGGTTACAATATTTCACTTTTGAAAATCATGATATGGCCGTCGAAAGTCTGAGAAATTTCTTTCCATGTTTGACTTCTGGCATGAGACAAGTCATGTTGACTGCTGGTATTAGACTGTGTCTGTGTCCAAAATGCTCCGTTATAATCATATATACTCGAATGCTAACATATTCCTATTTCACAAAAAATAGGAGGGGGGGGGGGACAGTGAAGTCAAAACCTAAGAAATTTAATAATTGTAATGCTTTTATTTAGATTATCATATTAGACTGTGTTTGTTTCACATATACCACTGTTTGTTAACATATTCTCTTTATATCTTACTTTTCTTAGACACCTCCAGTAAAGTCTTGATATAAATATTTGACAAAGGAAAGATATGAAAAATAGCTATTTACCAGCATATAACACAGGAAATGCATTAAATTGGATATGTCTTCTGTTTTGTTTCTTTTTATGTTCATAGACAACGCATTGTTTTTTTTGTTTAATATAATTCTAAGTACAATTTATTCTGTTAAAGTTATATAGTTATTTCTGTGTAACGTAATTTTAATGAAACATTACGATTCTTTACATAAAAGCTTCCTTCAGTGACAGCAACAAATATGAATCATGTTTTAAGTACTTCAGAAAAAGATCCCAATTCAACTCCTAGAATGTAATTATCTTTATCAGTCCATTAGAGGTGATAAAAATAAATTTGAAAGACGCAACCTGAAGAAATATATAAAGAAATAACTTGGCCTTTTCCACGCGTAACTATCTACTAACCAGCTAATGAAAAATATTCATGTAGACATTCCTTTTCCTGCAAAAAGAAATCCATGCTCAAGAAAAGCTTTGTCATATTTAAATTTCTGCAATAATACTACTGTTCCAAAAATTCTGTAGAAATTTATTTTAGATGTAGACTGAGTTGCTTTCCATATATAAATTTTTCTACGACAGCTTCTTACCTACCACATACAAAAGAAACTTAAAATCCTGAACTTCGTACATATTTCTATTTAGCATATAGAAAAATATCTAGACAAGAAAATAATTTTCCACTGTCATAAAAAATACAGTATAGGTCTTCATGCATTATTTATATCAGTTGACATAATCCAGATTTTCTCTTCAGATGGAACACAACTTCTACATGGACTCAAATTTATATGAGAACAACGGAATTCATTAAATTTTCTTGCCTAAACATCTTTATGTTACTGCATTCCAACAATGTTTTCAGAAAAATTAAAATATCTAAAACTTGTTAACGGAAATTTAAAATATGCATAAATAACATGCGTATGTTCGAGAGTATATATTGTAAAATTTAAATGTAGATTTTTTTTACATTACATTTGTAAAGAGTAATGTTGTATATTGTCTAATGCGTTTTAGAAAATTTTGGAGCTATTTAAACATTATTCATGTGCATTGTACATCATTAACAGTGATTTTTTTTATATAAATTTGAAAAATATGTATTTAAATATAGTTGTCCACAATATTATATACGTGAATAAATTTCTTTACGACTATTTTTTAACTGTGTGCTAATGTAGATTTTTTTCAGTGAAAAATTTCATAAAAAAGACAACAAATTTGACAACAGTGTTTAATTTAAAAAAATATCATTTATAGTGTTCAGACAAACAGCGAAAGTGACAGCCCTAAAACGACAGAAAATTTCTGGAGGTATTATTTTAAATAATGAATAAAAAGAACAGTGTAAAAGAGAGGAAAACAAATTTCAAGTTGCAGAATAATTAGAAAACTTTTAGTCGACTTAAATAAACGTATTCCTAATTTCCAAATTTTTCTTTTTTATAAGTATAATATAAGTTTTTGAATGTCTATACAACTTATATAAAGATTAAACATAAATGCCTGATTTCGATATGAGTATATTTCGATTTCATGACATTTTCCCAAAAACTGAAAATACACTGTTCTTCCCCGTTAAACCCTGGTGTTTCCTGATGCTATTTAACGCCATTATGCTCAATCGTGGAATCAAGTTGCACAGCATCTATGCATAGTCCGTCGCTGATATAATTTATAAG
The DNA here is from genome assembly GCA_907164885.2 of Dolomedes plantarius. Classification (NCBI taxonomy): domain Eukaryota; kingdom Metazoa; phylum Arthropoda; class Arachnida; order Araneae; family Dolomedidae; genus Dolomedes; species Dolomedes plantarius. The sequence goes on from OU015501.1 coordinate 144,389,737, forward strand.
TACTCTCTTCGAAACTCGAATAATTTCTATTGGGAATGCCTGCATCATATTTCAAAATCAACACGGATATACAGTACCCAGACTGTTAAGGGCTTTATTGATCTTAAAGTAATGTCAATGTCTATTAAACAATGCTGTTTGAGTGATTTCAATGATTGTTTCACTTGAATTCTGGTTAATGGAACGAAGTGATACAGACGGACGATTGTTTTGATTGGAAATGATATATAGTGATTTAACATTTGTGAAACATTCCTCTTACGCTGAATTTGTATATAAAGCAGAGATCAGTAACAGAATTTGTAATGAGGGATTATGGAAGCTATCCCTTATTTATCCGAGACATAGAGATAATATAATTTGTATTTAAATATTTGTTGTTGAAATGGCCTCCACGAACTGATTTCAATGTGTACTTCTTCAGTTTCATATAGATAAAAGAATGTGCACTGAGCAGTAAAATTAAATTGCAAGAAGGAAATTCAAATTGTTTTATTCAAAGTATCATTAATTTCTGTACACTTGAAAGGCTAGATGATTTACTTAAACAGAACATATACTAAAGGAAAATATTTGATCGGCATATTAACCTGATATTAAGGCAATGTATCTTTGATATTTTGCATTTATTTTCGAAGTGTATTCTAAGACTCTGAGATTGAATATAAGACCGATTTATAAATGTCAACTTATCTCTTCTAAAACCGTAAATCGTCTACAACAAATTCAATTAATAAATCCCTATTACAATGGAAGAAATTCTGTAAATGAGATTTTCACGAAACATAGGTATTAGTGACAAACTTTATCTAAAATGTTAAATAAACATAATTAGGAAGTATTTTAAAAGAGCTAACATAAGTTTCAAAACTTAACAAGGATGAAAGTTTAGAAAGAAGAATAAAGCTATTGTGAACGCAGTAAAAAATAAAAAAAACGTGTGTTAAGTTTTAACAAAAGAATAACATTAAAGTACAAAGTCAACGGATAACTATCCCTACATCAATGTCGAAAATGTGGTGTTCAAATATTGCTTAAATATTTTTCACTGGCTGCTTACTGAGGATTTTAGGGGGTCTATTTCTGCTGTCAGAGAATTTGCGATCATGAGCTTGATAATTAATTTGCCTTTTTTGCTCCCAAAATTATGTTTTCACTTAAAGGTTCTGAACACTTTACAAAGATTTAATATCATTCTTTCACATGTTTGTGGATACATTGAATACAGGAACATTCGAATAACTGACATGAAGAACCTCTTTAACAACCTTGAGTATGTTTTTTTGAAGCTTAAAATCAACTTTCATTTTTGTGAATGTGAAATATTACTAAAGAACTGAATACTGCTCTGTCAATTGAAAAAGTCAGTATATTGTAATTGAGATTTAAGTTTAAATTTCTGATTATGTAGAATATATGACTGGAAAAGTCGGTGTAGCAAAAAAAAAAAAAATTGAATGAAAGAGATTTGAATAGAATTCCATCCTTAATAAATTGGGCATATAAAGAAAATAATTCTTATTTAACTACGTCTTTCATTCTATTTTAAAAGTTCCAGAGTAATATTTATTTGATTAAGGGGGTCCAGGGCACATTTTGAAAAAAAATTTATTTATTGAGTTAAAATTTTGAATTTTTTTCTGATGGTTAACCATATAATTTGTAAAAAAAATCACACCATAAAACTTCTCAAAAAGTTTTTAAAAATTTTTAAAATTTAAAAGTTTTAATAAAAGTGGAGTAATTTAAAATCGTTATAACTCGAAATATTATTTGTCGAATTTCAAAATTATTTCATTTAATTAAACAGAAATATATAAATTTTAATTTTGATTCACCATTTTTTAAAATATTAATTTTTAAAAAAATTAAAAATTTTTAGATTAAAAATTACGAAAAGAATTATGTAACTTATTTTTTAAAAATCATATTTTCCAAAGTAAATATTTTTTTCAAATTTGCTGAATCAAAATTAAAGTAAAATAGTTGCAAAAGACATGTTACAAGTTTCAATCATTTATCTTTAACGGTTCTTGATTTATAACAATTTAAAGACGAGAAATGGGGAAAAAACTCATCATGCAGAAAAACGCACTTACAGGTTTAAATAACTATTGGCTACTATCAGAATGTTGAAAAAAAATAATAATTTCTCTTGTTCTAATTAAGATAGAAACATGATTTAAACGTCATTTTAAGCGCAAAAGAACACAAAAATTTTAAATGCAATAAAAATTTTTTCGAAAATTCGAACAATTTTGTGCCCTGGACCCCCTTAAACAATTGATTTTCTTACTTTCTGTATCACTTCTGATGTTAAATGATTTGGTAACTTTGATAAATGTGACTTTTAACAACATTTTAGATACCCCAGAATGATATATATATATATATATATATATATATATATATATATATATATATATATATATATATATATATATATATATATATATATATATAACATCATTTTACGTAATTTTTCCTGAAGAGAACACCTCCGTACAAGTTCTTGACAACAATTCCTGCGTACATTTACTGTGGCTTTATTTGCATTATCTCTCAAAGAATGAGTTTTTGAATCAATAGTTTGAGCTTTGGAAACGTTAGTAATTACTTTTTCTGTGCGTAATTTCTTTAACTAAAATTTTCATATAAATAAATTATTAGCTTCCACGCCTTTAATTTTTTTGTTACTTAACTTCAATTTTAGAGGATTTATTCTGAAATTAATATGAAAACAATTATGCGTGTTTAAAGGACGATAGAGAGCGAGATATGCTTAATATATAAATCTCTAGACATAAATTCATAGATCAATATAGATAATACAAATTCGCGTCATGAGATACATATGCATAATAAACTCCAAAATGACTGTTTATGAGGCTAAGAGAGTTTGTGTAATAGATAATGAGAGATGATTACTGTTCTTGAAATTCCTCAACATGAGTGTGTTTTGAAATGAACATTATATTCCGTTTTGACTAATGGCTCTATTTACCTCATCAAGGATAAGATACTATTTACATATATAACCATACTGCAGACCCTGCTGCTTATCGTATGGAGTTTACAATTACTGTCATATTGGGACCGGAATTAAGGGTTAGGTATTGGAATCGAATTTATTAGGTTTTGCACGGTTATCAGGGATTAGTAGCAGAAAGAAAAAATTGACAATATATTATATGAACATGCATAGGCTCAAATAAGACCTAACTATCTAAGAATGGAAGCATAATGTTGAAATTATATAACTGTAACCCATTATATTAAGAAGTCGTAGTAATATTACCAAATAAATGCATTTAATAACAGCCTGTTTTCAGCAAACGCGATAGTGATATATACAGTTCACAGATCTGGGTTTTTATATCGTAAGTTATAAATATAGTAACAAAATTAATATTTATATATCAATGTAAACAAAATTAATTATGAAAATATACTTATTTAATTTAATTATGTAATTATGAAAATTAATAAATATAAAATGGTACTAGTAGAGATCATTTCGATTAAATGATGATATATCTCCCTTTTACGAAACCATCCCAGAACATTAATATTTTTACTTAATATCAAAGTATTCAGTAATCCCAAATATGGAATCTTTTCACTCTTCGTGATCCATTTGACTATTTTACCTTACTCTTCTGAGGGCGTAGAGAAAGTTTCCTTCATAAGTTATTACTGTCACAATAAAACACTAACATTCTCTTAAAACTGAAACTGTAAACGATGGTATGGTGGCAGAATAAATAGATATATATCATCAAAATTGTCGTTCCTAGGTACATAAAACATAACTGGTTAGAGACCTTATAGAAAATGACTGTTCTACACGATAAAATGATGAAATGGTTCAAATATGACGACAATTAAATAAAATAACTGTAATTTCACTTCACATAACCTTAAAAATTGAGGTATGAATTACCTTACTTGTATTTTTTATAATAATTTTAAATAATAATAAATATATTATTTAATTAATATATTTAATTGTATATTTAATTATATTTTTCTCGCTGGGAGCCCTGACTATCTGTATATATAAAACAGTTCCGTAACTGACTGACTGACTGACATACAACGTACAGACCAAACCGCTGGACATAAAGGACTTAAATTTTGCATGGCGATTCTTCTTATAGTGTAGGGATGTACTAAGAAAGATTTTTGAAACATTCTTCGTAGATTTTTTTAAATTAAATTTTTATGTGTTTTAGTAACTTTTTTTAAGTTTTCATTTAAAATAATAATTTGAGGGTTATAAAATTTATATCACGAGAAAGATGATAAAAATTTCTTGAAAATGAAATCTTTTTCGAATCTTTACCTCCGTTTTCTGATTTTTGATGAATTTTTAAAGAATTATTTTTATAATTTAATTTATTAAATGCTGATCACGTGATTTCGTTTTCTGGTACTTTAAATTAATTTATCGTAACGTGCATAACAACGAAATAGACAAAAAAAATTATTTTGTTTATTGCTAACGTGGCAGACTATTAGACATTATCCAAAAAAAATATTAAAATACAGTAAAAGATAAGTTCCTCAAACTGTACTACATTAACTGTACTATATTCTTTAGTATGTTTGTTCTATTGGATTTAATTTGAATATTTTCTTCTACATTATTTTGTCAATAAAAATATCCCTTACGATTTTTTTATAAATATATATTTTGTTTTTTTACATAAATTGAATACATTGATCGTAGTATTTATAAAAATTACATTTTTTTTCTTTGTTTTCGGTATTAATTGCATACATTGAATGTACTCCGTAGGGAAGTGCGGGTTTTCAGCTAGTATATATATATATATAAACAAAGTTTTCATCGATACAATTTGTTTCGCGGAATATAAATATAATACATTAGGAGCGATTCCATTTCTTTAATAAAAATGTCCTCAAATATTTAAAGTGTGTGCCATTAAACCCGTAATGATTTGTCTGTGCTTTATTCTAGAAATCGGGTTAAAAAGCTGTCATAAGTCTTTAAACTTTGAACAATGCTGACAATGCCTCCGATTACACAATGACGATAATGACATATTTTCGGAGAATTATTTTTGAAACAAAGTCCCTCTTTTTCGATGATGTGAAAAGAACATTGTGTCTGATCGGTTATAAATTGCGGCTGAAAATGAAATGGGGTACAGCTTCAAGACATTTATTGTCCCAGTAGATATTAATGACGAGAGGAAAAATTAGTTTACATTTTTCTTTGTAGCCTTGTCAAATAGAATGTTATATAGTTAGAGATAATTTAACGCATTTATATTTCCACGAAAAAAGAGAAGAGATAAATGCATGGGAAATTAAATTTATTTTAACTAAGTGATAAAAAATTTAATTCAGAGAAAAAGACGTTTGTCAAGGAAATGAATGTATGTTGAATAAATTGAAATACATTATTTTTTTTACTTAAATTTTATTTTACTGAAATACATATACTGATTTATGCATATGAACCGTATTATAAAATTAATACTGAAATTAACCTAATGCAAATCATATTCCAACCTATAAATAATACCTTAAATGTTTTCGATATGCATATCATATATTTCAGAAAATTTTTCGTTGTTTATTTTGCAAGTTAGTTAATTAGTTACATCCAGCTGTAGCACGGAGCATTCACATATTAAAGATGCATAAGCGGAGGTGGAACATTTTTGCAATAATTTTGTTCCGTAATGAAACTAAATATGCTTCTATTAGTATAACATGTTAATGCATATATGCTTTTTCAAAGTTTAAATAAAATCTGCAACAAAATTTTTAAACCATATTTCAGATTCTGAATTCAAATAAAATAGCATATCTGTTAATAATGTAAGAATATTTTTTTATGATGGGTAAATGGGTATTATTCAATTTTACGGTCCATAATTAAATTTTTGATAATATATTTTTACATATTCTATTTTTGAAGATTTTGCTATTTTTTAACGACATTTTTATATTTTAGCTTCTCCTTTATTTTATGTAACGTAATTTCAGGAAATTACCAGTGAAATAAATTTAAAATACTAAATTTTTATATCATTAATGTATCTAAAATTGAAAGAGCGTTTTATTACATGACAACTATCCATAAGTAAAAGTTAAAATGAACGATTTTATTGAATAATAATGTTTACAGTGAACTTGATCGCAGTTTAAATATATATATATATATATATATATATATATATATATATATATATATATATATATATATATATATATATATATATATATATATATATATATATATATATATATATATATATATAATTACACAGACAGTTTTATGCATTGATCAGTACTTCACTGCACAATTTTTTTCGGTATGAGAGCAAACTTAATTTAAAAAAACAAAATACAGGGCATTTTACATAAATAGATATAATTTGTGAGATGCAATAATAAGTTATATTAGTCAGCGAATAGCCCTTTCTTAATCTTATATGAGAATTATATAATATTTATATGTTTTACCTTACATGTGGAAAAATTGTATCTAACAAAATGTTTTATAGTTTTCATACGAAATTTATTGATCTATGATTTGTTAAGACGAATAACTAGTATTTTTCTAATTCAGATATTGACGGGCATTGCTATTTACCCTTACTAAACTTATATATATATTTAGGAAAATTGTTGAAAATCATCCAAATATGAAGGGTCAGAAATATTTCACTTATCAGTCGCAAAGATTAGTTGCTTCTCTACAACCTGTAAACACAGGATATTCCAGCAGTTCCATTTCTTTATGTTTACAATCTACTGAATGCTACCATGATAGTACTGTATGCAATGACACTCTCATTTTATCACACTGAGTGAACGGCTTCTGGGATTGTGTTTTCATGTAAGGGTCAGAGTTAAACTGCTCTTATGGACTTCACTTAGTAAATTGTGACTGAGCAGAAGAGCTCCCTCAGGAGTCATATCGAATACTATTCGGGAGACTTTTTTTTCCGCTGACAATCGAGACTTAAGACACTAAACAGATGCTTGTGGTTCTCATTATTTTTTTCCCTGAAGTAAATGGCGAAATATACTATTGCTATTTCGTATCGACTCACACTTATCAACGCAGAGATAATACGAGAACCATGAAATTCTAACGCTTCATTTTATATCTGTAACATATGCGGTTTTTTTAAACCCACAATATAAGGGATTTAAAATATATGAAATTTTGTTTTTCTTCAAAGGATGTTATTACATTTTCTATGGTAGATGGAATGGAAAATAAAATTTAAAAAACGTAATGGCTTTTCTAAATTTTCATTCAACTTTTCCTTTGGTATACGGAAACAGTCGTTTATACGAGAACTCTAAAATTTATGCAAATAAAATTAAATGCTGTTCAAATACTCAAATAATACACACACACACATACACACACACACACACATATATATATATATATATATATATATATATATATATATATATATATATATATATATATGAAACAATAACCTCTCGTTATCATTAAAACGTCTATTCAAAATTCTTTCATCTTATCGCAACAGAATACTGTCCGTCATTTAAATTTGAACTAGGAATAACCGATATAATCTAGTAGTTTTCCCCTAAAAGCCACGTGCGGTCAACAATTATATAAGGGCGAATGTTCCAGGACATTCGAAAACATCACCCCATATGACGTGCTAAAGTCAGGTCTAACCTTTTGGCCAATTTAAAAGTTTAGCGCGCCTGTACTTTCTCGAAATCTGGCCCTCCCTCTTCACCTTTTTGCGTTCCCTCCCAAACTAATAACATGTAGTTTTTTGCGCTGCGGGGATTTTGATCCTTTGTCCGTAATGCTCCGGACAAATTTAGTTGATGTACTCTCGTCCGACATATAAATTGTCATGTAGGAAGTATGTTGAAATAAATCTTTGAAAAGGTGACCGAACTTTCGTCTCTCTGGGTTTGTTTTGAGTTGATTCTTCACCGCACCCACCTTAGTTCCATAAGTCAGCGTGCCTGCATCCGTATGCCGGTCAACCCCATCGCCAAAAATCTACGACTCCAGTGAAGTGCACCGAGCCTCCATTTCGCCTGCCCTAGTGCCGAGACCACAATCATATCCCGAGTCCACCGTTCCGTTGTGCATCGACCAGCCAACATTTTTACAGATCATTAAATATATAGAGGCAATATTATAAGGGCCACATAATATATATATATATATATATATATGTGTGACATGGAACTCGACTTTCGTAATTATTTCGATTATTATACTGTTTCAACTCTAAAAAAAAGTACTATTTTCTGATTTCATAATTTTGAAACAACATTAATTCGGTTCCATACACATTTATAAGTGTATATATTTTATTTTGTAAAATCTGAAATTATCTATGTGCTGCAAATCATTCCTGCGGTTTTTCGTACCGGTTTTCCTGGAAGAAGGGAATGTGCCTCCAGTATGCAATTAAGTGTGACCTGTAATATAACGGATAGTACACAACGTCATTTGCAAATGAAGGGAGAATTACTTGCCACCCTCTCGGTCATTAAGGGGAAATAGTTCCTCCATAGGAACGACCCAGCGAACATCTTTTAACCAATAATATATCTAAAAGGTGTTAATCCTTCTAGAACATTTTCTGACCTTTGCGTTTTCGGTGCTGGGAAGTTTTAACGTTTTTTTTAGTCAGTTGAAAAAAAAGCTGCGACTGTGATTTTGCTCGAGGTTGTCCGCTCTTCAGCCCAAGTCGCCATTTTTGAATGATCAGTTATCTTGAGATTTCTGGTCTCTTTTTGGACCAAGTTTAGTAATACAATGAGAAATAATCATCAGTCTCCAATGAGGGTGGTGATAAGTAAAATAATTGGTAATATATTTTATCATGCGAGAGCACAGAATAATTAATATATGTAGCTAGGTTTTATTCTGTGTTCAAATACTTTCTTAATGTATGTAGATAGTTATTATGTTGTTTCTGTGCAAATTGTAACTAACAAGAAAATTAATTTTAAATTAGAAGAGATATTTAATGCTAATATTATTTATTTAAATTGAGTTTGTTTTTCTAATTATCTCAGACATATGTAAGAATGTGTTATCTCCAATTAACAATTTTAAAAAGTGTCCCTATACGATCATCTATTTTATTACCTGTTCTAATTCCACATAATATATATGTATCCAACCAGGGAACAGGAATGTCATAATTAACACACGATAATGCTAATATTAGTGAAATAATTTTTATAGTGAAGTTTTTTTCTTATTTTTATACTTGTTTACTGTTTTAGTTGCTCTCAACCCCAATTCTCGACTGTGTATTTAAATTGAATTGGAAGATAAATTAGGTCTTCTCTTATTAATCTATTGGAATAGGTTAAAATATCCTGTTACTTCATACCACCACAGCTAAAAAAATGATAAAGCTTTTTCAGTTCTAGGAAGTTAAGAGCTAATCCTCTAAAACTAAATATCTGTTATTATAAAAGTATAAAACATCGAAGCGTATAACTCTAAAAATACTCTTCTCTTTATGAAAATCATATTATTGGCAAATTACTAAATGCATTTTTTATAACGTAGGATTTACTTTGGGAACGGGGGGGAAGGGACACGTTTCTTTGGATATCACATTTTTTCTTCTTATGATTATATATGGAAAGTTTTATAGCATTTTTTTTGCATATTTACAAAATCTATCATGATCCAGCTTTAGAAATCTAACTTAGGAATAAGGACATAAATTTGAACAAAGTTAGTTTTTTGACATTTTTTTTAACCAATACGGATGCACTTGTCGTGAGACATTCGCCTATACTACGCCACCATTTGACTGCCCATTTTATTGTGCGGGTACCATATACACGGACAGCATTACCCCCTATGAAGGGACGACACGAACGGAGGCATTTTTCGTGGCGAGACGCCAAGATTCGATCTGAGCACCCTCAGCACTGAAAACCAGCGCGCTGTACCACTGGGCAGCCACAAGCCAGTTTTTTTACATATATTCCCATATTTTACATACATATTAATAATGGTATATGAAGATTTGAATTGTTTGGGCTTTAATATGTTATTGTAAGCATAATTCCAATTTTATTTATCGTTACGCATCTTTCTTTTCAAATGAACTCATGGATTAAATATTAAGCCGATGTTCAGACCAATTTTACGCAATAATAGGGGTTCTCTATAAGGGAGGATCCACTCCGGGGTAATTTTAGGGTTTCAGGAGGGGAATTGGGACCACTATTCAGAAAAGTGTAACGTGTTGTCGATTATGTGTAATCTGTAAAACTGTAGTTTGCTTTTAATTGAGAATGCGAATTTCAATAAAGTTTATGGAATGTCACAGAATAAAATCAGTTCTTGAACATGCAGCATTATTTTTAGTCTATCAACCTTCTTTTCAGTCTGTTCTCATTAACTATTATCTTTTAAGTAAATAATTCTGAATAGAAGAAAACTAATTTATATAAGTTTTGGGAACTAGAAATTTTTTTATTGCTTTTAAATTTGTAACATTCTTCTATAAAAATAATCCAAATAAATGTACGTATATGTACCAATATAGAATAAAAAATGAAAGATTTTCAATATCTTTTATACATATTATTTCAAATGCTCGTTTAGAGTTCTTGGGAGGGGGGTAGGGGAAAATGATATCGTATTTACTCGTGTATAAGCTGTGTGCGTGTATAAGCCGCACCTATATTTTGAGACAACATTCGGGGAATTTTTTTCTGAATTTCGTTGTAGACTCAAAGTAGCATCGTTCTGCAAAATGTAGCAATGCCGTGCATTCCTTAGAGTTCAATGCTCACCTAACAATATCAGGTACAGTCTTAGCTGATGGGGGTGAAACTACAATGTAACAAAGATTATATATATACTAGTACACTTCGGAATTATTTAGCACGAAGAGAAACTCTTGGGAACTCAAAAGAGTTTCATTAAATAGTCCTAAGGTATAATATATGCAAACAATATATACGATACCTTGAATTGCCGTGGGCATGATAAGGTGTAATAGGTTGCAAGGTATATAGATACTAATGTTTTAAGGTAGTAAAGTGTTCTAAACTAAAGGGTGTTTACTGTATTAAATTTTAAAATTCCGTGTATAAGCCGCACCCCAATTTTACCGGCATATTTTATGGAATAAAGTTGGGGCTTATGCACTCATAAATACGGTATTCTAAACTATGTTGACAGGGATGAATGGAGCGAATAAGGTTCAAAACTACTGTGCTAGATTTTACATTTAAAATTTAATCTTTAAATAAATTTTACTTGGAATTCTTATAAATGCTGTTACAGTGGAATCCTTTCAACAATTATTAACTCCTGACATGGAACGATTAAATAAATGGTACACTTAGTGATAATGTTATCGGAACTCACAATTCACACGATAACAACAGTGCTGTCACCGTGAAGATTTATCAAATGAGAGTTGGCTCCGCTCATCAGCGTCGAGAAATAAATGTCAAATTCATATGAAACATTCACACGCCGAAACCATCACATCAAGATACACATATTAAAGTATTGAAAAGCAATTTATAGAGGAAGGATAAGTCTTCACTTCCTACGTTTGCAGACTTTTCTAAGAAAAGTAGAAATATATGGAAATAACTGACTTTTATATTACATATTTTAAAGAAAATTGTATTAAGATCCAATCATTAAATCATCAAAATACACATATAAAAGTATTAAACAGCAATTTTTAGAGGAAAGATAAGTGTTAGCAAACTGTCCTTACAAAAGTAGATATATGTAGAAATAACTGATATTTTATGCTACGTATTTTACAAACATTGTATTAAGATCCAATTATTAAATCATCAAAATACGGATAATAAAGTACATAAAATTAATTTATAGAGAAAGGGCAAAGGTTTGCGAGAGTTTCGTGCAAAAGTAGCGATATGTATAAATAAATGACATTTTATATTGCGCATTTTACAGAAAATCGTATTAAGATCTAATCATTAAATCAAGTTTAAAATACAGTAGAATGATTTTTATACGTTTCTCGTCAATAGCATTTTTTCCAGTTACGCATAACTGTACAAGGACCCGGTTTCAATTCAAAATAATGCTATATGTTTTTTAAGTCAATGGCTCAGTCAGTCTGACATTCATTTACATGTATTTTTCGGGAAAAAAAGTTTTATTTTGCTCGAAATTTGCAGTTTCGCCTGAGACAAACGGTGATACAGTAGATCTAATTTCATGCAAGTAGCATTCACACGGATCTTTTTTTTCTGATTCTCTTAAAGCTCGGGAAAACTGGATGAGTTTGTATAATGACCACATTAGCTCTCAGGAGTATGGAAAATTATAAATGATAGTTTCTACGTCACAGTGGTGGTTTACGGTAGACGAATGTTAGTACTGATAAAGTAAGTATAGACTTGAAATGAAAAAAGGGGAAAAATTGTGCAGTAATAAAGTTTTATAGACGAGACTAAAAAAATATAATATAAACAATGCCATTACAGAAAGTGTCTGTAGACAATAACAAAAAATTCTTATAAAATCATTCAAACACAGAAAACTTTTTATGAATATTAGTTTTGATGAAGGTATTAAATTAATTTTACATGTATTTTAATCAAGGTATTCAAAGATATTTTTGTTGTGTTTTTAAGAGGAAATAATCTTACAGTTGCTTAGTTCACACTGAAAAATAATAAATGTGAAAGCACGCGATTTAAAAATGAGTATGATTCATTTGTTGTTATGTATTCGACTTCTTTATTACCATATGCTTTTTCGTATAAATAACTTTAAATATGATTTTCAGTGTGTCCGACTTAATTTCATTTTCATATTTTTCCCAGCAATATTTATATTTGCTAACTTCAACAACAATTTAAAAATAATGCTCCACTATAATTCCATTCAATTAAAGGAAATAAGGAAATTTTAGTTTGAGATCAAAAATTTTTATTTCTTCTCAAAATTTAGTATGACAGCAGAACATAAATAATGCTCCACTTCATTTTCCTTCATTTATTATAAACAAAAAAGAAAATTTACGTTTGATAATATGTTACGTAATTCAGAGTTTCGGCATTTGCATATTTTGAAATAAATTAATATTCCTTAACAAGTGTATTGTAAGATGTTCCTATTTTATATAAAATGAACGTGTAATATTATAAAAAATGTTGATACTCTGCAGAAAGTATCGACCTGCCGATGAAAGGTTCTTAGCAATAACCTCAAATAAAATGCCCTTTAAGACTACAGTGGCCTCAGAAAAATGTCCTGCAGTTTTCCTCGATGGAAGAGAAGAAAATTTATTTGGTATATATTAAATGGAAAGGAAAGACTGGAGTCTCTAATGGATTCAAAACTCGATAAAAATGACAGCTTTGATCACTTTCTACACAGAGACAACCTTATCGATTTTTTTCAAATTTTACTCAAGTGTAGTACCAAGTTTAGCTTGCCCTGATTTCTATCTTTATAATCTAGAGAAGTATTATGATAGCCTTCATTACTTATTTTTATAACAGACCTTAAATATTTAATTATGTTGCGTAAATAAAGCAGGTATTAGCGTATATTTTCATGATTAAATCAACGCATTATTTTTAACTTCTAATGTATGACATGGCCTTTATCTTTATTCCAATACCTCTGCGTATTTTCTATCTTGTCTGCGTCTAGGTAATGTCATTCAGCTACTAAACAGTAATTTATTTTAAGTGTCTTTGGACAGATAAAATTGTTAATTATTTTAACGTAGGAAAAATTAGATCATCTTGATTGGGAATTGCCCATGAAATAGAAAAACAAAATTTTTATCATGCATGTAATAATGAATAAATAGTGTTAAATATACATTAATAAGAAACATGACTTGTTTTCAATGGAAGTTTTTCCTTTATTAAATGAGCTTAATTGTTCCATAATCAATTAGACATGTAGAGATTTTTTTTCGTTTTAACAATAGCAAATAAATCTCATATTTGGTATGCATTTAATTTTCTTTAAAATTTGGCAGACTTAAACAACTAAAATATTCTGTTCTGAAAATCTGCCGTATGGCCCAGTCAAAATAGGTTTTATGGCTAAAAAAATATGAAAGTTTTGAAAATTTGTAGAGATGTTTGTTTGGGTATAATGTTGAACATACTAAAAGTCCCCACTGATCAGACTTGAGCTTTTGCCGCTATCTTGGAAAATGTGTAAACTCTTTTTTTTTTTTTTACAAATAAATTGAAAAATATTGATTTTATGCAAAACAATTGAATTCAAAATTAAAGACTACTAAATTATGTCCAAAAACATTCCCTACATCTTTTCATAAGTCTAACATGAACAAAGATAATTGACTTTGAAATAAGCGTACAATGACACCTGAGACTCGGATGCAGCGGTCATCCCCATCGCAATGGTGGGATGACCCGCGCATGTTCACTGAGAACCTGATGATCAATTTGCTCTTCTTGATTTCATTTGGAAGGAACTGTTCTTGTTGGACAGTAAATCTCGTGATTCTATCAAAATTTATGTCTACAGATTTTTCACAATAGACGGTCGTCTTTGTTCCCATTTTTTGCACTCTTAGTGGTTTTTGAGTAACCATAAAAAACGACTATATAGTTGGTCCCATATTGCTTTTTTATATAGTTAACTTAATTAGTGCAAATTGCCAAAAAAGTTAATTTTGTCCCCCTCTTGACATGGTGTAGGAGAAAACTACTGTCCACAATGTCAAAGCAGTAAGGAGGTTAAGGTCTTTGTTTGAAACTTCATAAGCGTCGTACAAGGCAAACGTCAATGGCCCTCGCATGCCATCGTCATTAAACAGAGCCAACGGAAATGGAGCTAAATCATATTGTAAATAAGTTGCTAAGTCTTCGTCGGTTTGTTTAGCAATCGCTATCCTCTGAAAAAGCAACAACGGGTTTACTACTGTATTGAATCCGTTTAATTTCACCGTACAATTGACGGATACAATGGGGAAAACATTATCCTTCCGCGAGAACTTCACATCTGAAAATTTGTTTCCTACAAATTTTGTCACTGTTTTTTTTTTTCCAACATCGATAGCATTGTAGCAGTTTATACTTACGTTTCCAATAACTTTATCAATTATTTTATCATTCTTCTGAAACGGTGGGTGGTTTTTAAACCAATGTACAACTTCTGGGCATTTTTTTGCATCCCTTGCTTTACGTGATTGTTCTACAAGGTGCGCCCATAAAGTAACCGGACAAATTAAAAGATCAAACAATAAAATAAAAAAGGTGAAAGAATAATCACCTGGCTAGAAAGAGTGACATCTCAACTCTTATTAAAGCCAGTTTAAACTGGTTATTTAGTCGTTTGCATATCAAAACGCCGTAGTAATTTTCATTTACTGAGAAGGCATTGTACAAAAAATTTGCTTCGAAATGGAACAACGTTGTAACATTAAATTTTGTTACAAATTAGGTAAATCTGTTACCGAAACTTTATAGAGGCTTAGAATAGTATATAGTGATGCATTGTTATTAAGAACACAAGTGTATGAGTGGTACAACCGCTTTAAAAGTGGGTGGGAAAGCATTGAAGATGAACCAAAGACAGGACGCCCTTAAACGTCAAAGGATGAGGAAAATGTGGAGAAAATTCGTTCTTAAAATCAAAGACTAAGGTGATCCTGATTGCATTTTTTGGTTACAAAGGACTTATTCACCACGAATTTCTTCCTGAAAATCAAAAAGTCAATCAGTATTTTTACAAGGAGGTGCTTTTGCGATTAAGAAACGGGATAAGGCGAGTTAGGAAGGAACTGTTTGATTCTCGGCAATGTTTTCTTTTACACGATAATGATAGGCCCCGTACAGCAATTTCTGTACAACAATACCTTGCTAGGCATTCAATTACAGTGATAAATCACCCACCATATTCTCCCGACTTATCGCCAGCTGATGTTTTTCCTTTTTCCGAAGATGACCACGAAAGGACAGAGAGAGATTTGAAAACGTCTCGGAAATGTTACGCGTATTTTGCGAACGGTTAGTTCCAACGCCTATAAACAATGTTTCGATAACTTGGAGAAACGTTGGAAAAATTGTAATGTAATTGACTCCTTTGGTGATTATTTTGAAGGAGTTAAATTTATTTGAAGGTGAGTAATATTTTTCTTATTTATAAAAAATTGTCCGGTTACTTTATGGGCGCACCTTGTAAATCAACATGTTGATCGGATGAGACAAACACTTTTCATGCTGCGCATCGAAGTTTCTTCTATAGCCATTTCTTACAACACACCCCACTCAAAAATTTGTCCGTTCTCCGAACACTGTAGCCGGAAGATGACCGAATGGCTAGGGCACTGGCTTTCGGTACCAAAGGCCTTGGGTTTGAGTCCCACGCTTGGCATGAACGCTTGTAGCCGTTCGGAATCAGTTTTAAGCAATAGGTTCCGGTCAACTTACCCCTCGTGTAGCAAATAATTTACCGTAACGCAACAAACTAAACGTCTTCGAATCGTAAAATATCCTTTTTCTATGAATTTGACATATTCTTCCGTACTCATTTTGGAATAAAGGCAGAGAATGTCCTGCAGATAAAAGTAGCAAGCTTTTACGTACGAAAAATGATCGCTTGCATGAAAAATTGGGATCATTTGATGAACGCAAGGTAGGTCTTCATTTCAATCACCCGATAACTCTGCGTAAATATACTCTTTAATAAGGATTAACATTTGAAAGTACTGAACCCAGAGATCTGCAGTTGGGCCATTCTCTTTCAACTGCTTCAATTCTTCCTCATTTTAATCTCAATGGCTCGAATATCAATCTGTCCGTTTATGGTTTCTAGCGACAGTGTTTCTGTAGCAAAATCTCTAAACAACTCATGGAGATAATTGCGATCCAAATCGGATATGTCCGTGACGTCAAGAATTATTTTTGCTAAATGTGTTTGGTTAAATAAATGAGCTAAGACTGCTCTAGTGTCTGCATGGCCAAGCAACATTTTTTATACTGACGTCGGTACATACAAAGTTAATATTTATTTTAACCCACTTCCAGCCATTATGTACTCAATGTAGCCTAAGCATGACATTAAAAGATAGAATCCTCCAATCCTCACAATACAACCTGATAACAATGGATTGGATGTTGCTGCAACTATCTCTCGAAATTTAATATGCAGAGGTGTGACAAACGTAGGTATGCAAGACTTTTGGTTGTCATGCGCGGGTCATCCCCAGATCCCGATGGAGATGACCCGCGCATCTGCGTCCTAGGTGTGATAGTCTACTCCTTTCAAAGTCAATTATCTATGCTCGTGTTAGATTTATGAAAAAATGTAAAGAAATGTTTTATCTACATAATGTAATGCTCTTCAATTTTTGTTTTCAATAGTTTTACATAAAATCCATATTTCTCAAGTTATTTGCAAAAAACCATAAAAGTCTACACATTTTCAAATTTGGCTGTGAAAGCTCAAGTCAGATTGGTGGAGACATTATGTATGTTCCTTAACATGCCTAAACAAACATCCCCACAAATTTTCAAAACCTCCATATAATTTTTAACCATTCGTTAAAATCGGGTCTATTTTGACGGGGCTACTAGAAACTAAATGCAATTTATGAATGCTAATTTTTAATGAAAGATCATTTTTCTGATAATTTTTAGTTTGAACTTCTTGAATACTAAATTAGAATTATAAAACAAAGCAACATGTTTTTCAATGGATCAAAAATTTATATCAACTATACTGCTATTAAAAAAATGATTAAGAAATAGAGGCTTCAAAAAATAAAATTTCCTTGTGAATGAATAATTAAATAATTTTATACACCACCACCTGACGGTCCAATTGAAAAGGGATTATTGAAAAAAGGGGATTCTAAAATTAGACCGGGTTGGGTGACAAGAAGTAGGACAAATGCAAAAAACAAGTGACTGCAATGAACAAATTAAGGGGACACAGTACCCTGACAAAAAAATTTTTTATTTTAAGTATTTCAATAAACATTGAAATTGTATTGCATTTTAGCAGTCATTTTAAAACATATTCTGAAAGGTAAAATTTATTTTAACAGTAAATTTAATTAAAATTTTAATTTTTTAAATTTTTTTTTCAATTTTTTAAAATCCTTATAACTTTTTAAAATATTAATATTTTTGCTCCAATTTTTTATAGCTAATGTATTTATGTCTACTATATAAAACTTGGCATGGGTTTTTTAGATACTTTTAAAATTACATTTTATATAAAATTTTTTCTATCATTTGCAGTGAAAAACGATGAAAACTGGCACTTTGTTGTATATTTTTGAATATAAAAAAAGAAATAAGCATGTTATTGCGTAATTCCATGCCAAGTTTTATGCTATACATAATAGAAAACCTGTATAAAAAGTTTAATACTTGTGTCTTATATACAAAAAAGTTTTAGCACTTTTACTGCAGGAATGTCAAGAAAAAACAAACATGGAAAAAAAGCCATTTAAAGTTTTCATTTGTTAAAAAAAGTCCCTTTAAATGAAATTATATACAAATTTTGTGGGTATTTACAATAGTCAATTAATATAATGTATATATAAAACATTTTATCCATCCAACTTCAATATAAAATATTTTATGCAATTTTAAAAACATGTCAGTGAACTGTAGAAAATAGAGTCGGCAACAACTGCTCTTGGTTTAATTTTATTTTTTAAATTCAACAAATAAATCTTAATGTTAATTCCATGCGAAGTTTCATTAAGCATATAATAAAGAATATGTATAAAAACTTTTATATCTCTATCTGAACTATTAAAAAAATTATAACGTTCTCAATATATGACAGTTAAGAAAAGATACCATCAAGAAAAAATAAATCGTTCTACTTGAGAAAGTCATACCTGAAATTTGTATAAAATTAATGTGGAACTAGATTTGATGTACAAAGTAATGCATATGTAAAGCATTTAAACCATGTTTTAACATAAAAAATTTCCTTTAGGGTTGTAAAAGCATGAAAATTTTTAAAAAATAAGAAAAATCGATGTAATTTTCATTCATGAAACATACCATATACTACCACATTTTCTGAGAAATTTTTTTAAAAATGCTTATTTTACTAAATTAAAATCCCCAGGTTTATAGGTAACAAATGTAACGAATAGAAATATAGCGTGAAGTTCAAGTAAAAGCATAAAAATATACACTTCAGGAAGAAAAAAGATGCTGATTACAATTTTTCAAACGAAAATAAATAGCTACGTGCAGAACTACCATTACCATGTGTAAACAATCCAAACAGTCACTTTTAATGGTTACTTCTTTCGATCTGGTGAACAAAAAAAATAATTAATTAATTATTAATTTGAGTTTTTAGGCTAGTGGAAAAAAATGCCACGCCCACTTTAAATGGTCATTTGTCCCTTTAATTTTCTGACAACATTATAAAAATCTAAATAACTTTTAAAGTATTGAAGATACAGCTTTGAAATTTGGTGATCATATATAGAAAGGTGGGGACAATAATTTGAGTCAATCAAAAAAATCGATATTTTCACGATTTTTAGGGTACTGTGTCCCCTTAATAAACCAGGAGTGTTGCAGCAAATAAATTTAATACTACCATGATATGAATACACATTTTCAATAAATATTTTGCCTTAGTTGGAACTCTATGAGGAGAAATCAAACGCTTTAAAATTAGATGATGAGTGGAAGAGAGAAAATATTTTAAACTATGTGGACGGCGAAATTCAGGAGTTTATGATAGCAACTCAGTTATACATAAGAAGAATTATTCAGAGATTAAAAAGAATTTAACATCAGTTTTTTTCACGCAGTAGACAAGAAATGGAGAGGAAATTCAGAAATCTGAAACTAGGAGAGGATGAAGAACTACAAGAATATTACAAAAAGAAGGTTGAGCTTGGTACATCATTGCAACGAAAAGAAACGGAAATTATAGTGGCCTTAACCATGGACACTCCAACCCAAATGAGCACACTGCTCAGCTTGCAGCATATAGATTCAATAACACAGTGGTATCGATTCGCTAAGATGATATTTATATCAATTAAAAACTCAAGACAGAAGAAATAGAAACAGAAATTCAACCAACAACGGACATGCAACAAATCAAGAGAGTGGTTTTCAGCCTTTGAGAGGCAGAAACTACACCAGATTCCAACAGAGACAGTTTGAAAACAGAGATAATGAGAACAGTCAGGAAAGGCAATTTTTCAGACAAAGAAGAGAGAATTTTGTAAATGTTGAAAGGAGCTATGACCAACGAGAACGACAAAATCAACAAAACAGTTACCAGAGAGAAAACAACGGCTACCACAGACCAAACAATTATAGAGGGGAAAGGAGATGACTAACAGAAACTGCACAGATGAGTGACTTTAAAATTGTGTGTCTTTTGGACATAGAATCTTTAGTGACTATAATGCCACAAAAATGGTGCAAAAAATTTTAAAATTTTAGAATTAAAATCAAAATGATATAGTTTTAAATCAAACATATGGTCAAATTATTGTTAAAAATGTAATAACCACTGCTGTAAAGATTGGAAAAAAAATCAGAAAACAATTAATATCTATGTTGTTGAAAGTGATTTGCCATACCTATTGCTAAGTCTATAAGATTGTTTAATTTAGATTATTAAAATTATGATGAGTGTAAGGAGGAATCAGATATCCCCGATGATACTATGAATGCTCTTTTTAAAATACCCAGTGATGTTTTAGAAAGTTTGGCCCCAAAACAAATACCTGAGGACTGGTCAAAATTAAATAGCATTTTAGAGAAATTTGGACAAATATTTACAAGAGATAAATATGATGTAGAAAAAATTAAATTAGAACCTCCAAAAATCCACTTAACTTCAGAACTTCCAATAGCTCTTAGACCTTATCGTGCCTCACAAACTGAAAATTTAGAAACACAGAAACAAATAGATGAGTTGCTAAAAGCAGGATTTATTAAACCATCCCATTCACCGTTTGCTTCACCAGTAACTTTGGTAAATAAAAAAGGAAGAGGAAAAACTCGTCTATGCATAGATTATCGTAAATTAAATTCAATAACAAAATTTGATTCAGAACCTATACCAAGAATAGATGACCTCCTATACCAACTAATCCATGCTAGGTACTTCACGGCACTTGACCTGACTTCAGGTGATTGGCATATTGCGATACACGAAAAAGATACAGAAAAATTGTCATTTGCAACAAATTATGGACTATATGAATGGCTCAGACTCCCCTTTGGCTGGAGAAATACTCCAAGTCTTTTTCAACGAGTAATTAGGCAAATTCTAAACAAATACCAAATTAAATATTCACTAAATTACTTTGATGACATAATAATCTTTTCTCATAATTTTAATGAACATATGCAACACTTAGAAGAAATTTTTAAAATTTTTAAACAAGAAAATATCAAACTAAAAAAAAAGTGTCAATTTGCAAAGAAAGAAATAAATTCTTTAGGTTATGAGGTGTCACAAGGACAGTATTCTCCCCAAAACACCAATATTGAAGCAATAAAAAAATTATTTCCACTCAAAAATGTAAAAGAACTCCAAAGATTTTTAGGTTCCATAAATGTATACCAAAAATTCATTCAAGATTATGCTAAGTGAAGATTACCACTCAACAAATTATTAAAGAAAGATGTAAAATGGAATTGGTCCCCTGAATGTCAAATGTCATAAAAAATTAAAAGATGAGTTAATTCCTAAACCAATTTTGACTTTATATAATCCAAATTATCCATGTAACTTGTTTGTCGATGCAAGTCAAGAAGCAATAGCTGCAGTTTTAAAACAAAAACATCCAAATGGACAGTTGCACCCAATCGCTTTTCATTCCAGACAATTAAGATTACGTGAGAAAAATTATGCAATAACTGAACTTGAATGCTTAGCAATAATTGATGCTATAATAAATATCACTGCTATTTACATGGACGGAAATTTACATTACATTCTGATCGCTCTGCACTACACTGGCTAAAAATTGTGAAAAACTTAAATGGAAGACTATTTAGATGGTCATTAAAATTATCCATTTATGATTATGATATAGTGTATATCAAAGGAAAAAATAATCATGAGGCTGATATGTTATCCAGAAACCCCGAGAGTCATTTTGTTAATCAATATTGTTATTTCCTAAGCACAGATGAAATAATTAAAGGGCAGTGGGATGATAATATAAGTAATGTTAAGTATAAAAAATATAATGGAGTCTTAACTGTAAAAAAGAAAAACTTACTCAAAATTGTAGTTCCGCCATCATTAAGAGAAAATTTGTCAACCTCAGCTCATAAAAAATTTGGTCACCCAGGTGTAAAAAAGATGTTAAAATTAATTTCCACAATTTACTACTGGGAAGTCATAATCATTGACATAGAAAATTTTGATCGTTGTTATGAAACCTGTCAAAAGAATAAAAAATCCTCTCAGAAAAAATTTGGACTGAGGAAGCAGTTGCCTGTAGCAAAAGAACTATTTGACTTAATTTCAGTTGATACTGTTGGGGGTTTCAATTATTATAATTCAACGAAAAAATATCTTCATCTTTTAATTGATCATGCAACCAGATATATATGGACATTCCCTTCAAAGAGTGTAACCAGTGAAACATACACAAATTGCTTGAAACAAATTTTCAATAAAAAAGTTTCAAAACAAATACTCAGTGATAGAAATGCTGCATTCACTTCTTCAAGATTTAAGAAATTTTTAAAACATCACAATATAAAACAATTGTTGACTAGTTCGCATAGGCCCCAAAGTAACGGAAAGAATAAAAGATGTAATCAAAAATAGTAGGAAAATTAAGATGGAAGGTAAATTTTTCTTCGAAAAATTTTCCCTTGACAAAAATTTTAGAACAAGTAACTTCTGAATACAAAAATCAACCCCATTCTGTGACTTGTTTTTCCCCAAATTATCTTTTATTTGAAACTCTGCCATGTGACTCACCTTTGCCCCAAACAACTTCATTAAATTATGCACCAGTTGAGGAAGCCAGAAAAATTGCAGTTCAAAGAACTATTCAGCACCAGAAAATTAATAAAGAATGATATGATAAACATTTTGCTGAATCAAATTTTAAAGTTGGAGACTTAGTAATGGACGAAGAATTTAAATACCCAAATTCAAGAAAACTAGATCCACCTTATTCAGGCCCCTATAAAATTTTAAGTCAACTTTCTAATGCAAATTTTGAGATTAACAGAGCAAATCAGTATACAGGTAAGGACACCGACATTGTACATTCAACAAGGTTAAGGCACTTTCATCCAAAGAATGAATTTAAATTAAAATAATTTCTCGTCATGTAGCATTTCTTGGGGAAAGGGGGGAAAATAAAAAAAGTTTTAGTACTAATTTCAAGTAAAATAAAAATTGTAAAATTTTTGAATGTCAATGATGATATAAGATGATGAAAATTAAAATTTGTGATAGTGAAATATTAAAAATTATAATGTGATTTGTATTGATTTTCTATTGGATATTTATAATTGTGTGCTTTTGAGTTGAAATTTAAATAACTGTTGTAAAGACTTTTTCTAAACTTACATTTTCTGGGTTATTTTGAAATGTCTATCACCATTTTTATATTTTTTTGGTTTGTTTAATGTGCTGAATTCTATGCTGTATTTCCCCAACAATGACAAAACCTCAAACTCAGACATCCATTTCTTTTTGATATTACTTTATGAGTTGTCTAAAATTAAATTAAATTAAAATAAATAAAAAAATAAAATAAAATAAAATAAAAAATCTATCTTGCTTAAGCTTTCTTTTAAATATACTGTTTTATGTGAGTTTTCTGGATCTTCTGAGTCAACAACCGAATGTGACAATTCTAATAGTTTCGCCTTTTTAATTTCCGTCTTTCTTGAAACTCTGTCCTATCGACCCACCACTTACATTATTTCGAAGTCATCCCAATTGCCTATTAATTTGTGAAAAACTAAATTCTACCTGTCAGTCACTCAAGGTGCTGAATCAATTTTATACATAAACAAAATAATTACTAAAGACGAACCATTGGGTGTCCACTCCTTGCCCACCCTTTCCTTCAAGTTTCTGTTGACTCACGATCTCCCCATTGGAATTCATGAGTGAACGGATTAACTTTTTCCTCTTGGTTAGCTTGGGTATTGAAACCTTTTCCTTTTTCTGGATGCAGTAAGAGACTTCTGGCTTCCTTTGAGACCTACTCAACTTGGAATTTCCGGCTAGAGCACTATACACACCAATTTTCTCTCTAAAATTTCTTTTAGAGATTTCAGTTTTGGTTAAGACTGTGGGAAATCGTTTGAACCTGCTCTCTTCTGACCCTAACTTAGCACAAATGTGCAAACAACTACACAAACACAAGCAAACAAAAACACGCACCTTGAATTAAAACAGAATGTATACAAATGAAGGAGTAGTATAGAAAGTACCAAAATTTATTTTCTATTAACATAATGATTCTGTCATTGTGAATTTTTGACATAATAAAGTGTAAATTATAAGAATGTTTTGAAATTTGAATTGTAAATTGTAAGTAATAAGTAGAAAGATTTTGAATTTCATATATGTTATATAAGTCGAAAGTAAAAAGAGTTCTAAAAAATAAACTATATTGGAATTGATGTTAAATAAATGTATGATGTACAATGATTAAAGATAAATGAGAAAATTCCCTTGGGAAAGTAAGATAGTTTTATATTTTATTTTTCAATTATTAATATGTTTTATGCCTCTGAGTATTTTACAGGGTCACCCGTTTTGAGTCATTGAATCTGGAGGCCTCCTGGAAATAATTTGGATCCAAAAAGTTTTTCTTATTAAGTGCACTTTTGTATAATTTTCTTGTTTTAATGATATTTGCTTAGTATTATTGAATTTATATGTGAAATGTTTTATGGAACTGTCCAAATGGCTGGAGTTGAGATTTTATGGGTAAGGAAGAACTAACATTAATGTAACCAGTGAAAGAACTGCAGAACTACAGTGTAGCCAACATTATGTATGAACTTGATAAAACTCAAGCGTATAGACCTTGTTGTTGAGATTTTAATTCTGACAGTCCAATTATTTTAACTTTGAATTTTTACAGTTAATATCTTTAAATGTGTATTATTGTTATCTAATGACTACTTATATTTCATGCTTTAAGGTAATTTTAATGTTAACTTAGTGATTTCAATGTCTTGTTTTGATAAGTGCTTTATATTCTTATTTGACTCCTGTAGATAATGTTATGAAATCTTTATAGTGTTATAATTAGTAACGTTATATATCAGTTTCTGTCTAGATTGGAGACAAATATAAATTGTATTTTTCATCTAGAGCTCCTTCATAGTTGTGTACAATAATAGTTCCAAATAGGGGTAGTTAAGATAACTAGCTTAGGGTAATGGGTAATTCATTGATTTTCTTCTGAGAAATGGCTGTTTGGGGAAATGATCATCCCTAATCATCCATTTTTTCTGTCAAAGGAGGGGGAAAGTTGTCAAGGATAAAGTAGAGAGAGACAAGAATAATAAGAATAATTATTAAAAATTAAATGCGATTGCATGAATTAATTATGAATAAAGGAAGCGGGGTGTTTCAAATAGCAAAAGTGATCAATAAAGGCCACCACCTGACGGTACCATTGAAAAGGGATTATTGAAAAAAGGGGATTTTAAAATTAGACCGGGTTGGGTGTGAGCTAGTTACGTAAATGGAGGTTCCAGAAGATTCAAAATTAAGTGCCAGCAAAATTATTGGACGGGAGAATAACAAAGACCTAAGGCAGTTAGCAGATACATTTCGATGGGGAAGGTTGCTATGGCTCGCGGTAAACTTGGGTGGAGTGGTCTCGCCAACTATCATTCGGAGTTCTGGTTCAACAGTCTTAACAAATATGTTTTAAAGGATTAATTCTTCTTCTCTTCAGTCTACCGGACCATGACTGAACAATGATAGCAATAAATTAACGTGAAGAAGGAAACCCTGCCCCCCCCATATATATATATATATATATATATGTCAGACTTCTAATTACGCTCGTCTACTAGTTTTTAAAAAAAAGTGCCTGTATACGATCTTCTATTTTATTAAATGTTCTAATTTCACATAACAGTGAGGTAGGCTGGAACTCACGTAGTTCGTTTTGTAGTTGAATAGGCATTCCCCTTGTTTCAATGCTCCTCCTTTGGAGTTGTTCCAAACACATCTCGTTGCATAGAGCTTTAAAAAAACCTCCGCTTCTGCTGGAGTTTGAATCGGGATTGTTATTGATCCCATATATCACTTCTGCATTAATACCTTCTATATTTAGTAATGGAAAGAAAACCACCATTGGCCATCTTCGTACATTTCTTGCTACATTATAGGTACAATTTGTCAACTACATCGACTCCAGATTTGGTGGCATTATAATCCAAAATCATTTGTGGTTTTCGTGTGACTGCATCAACTTGGTGTTCATCGGGCATGCTTGAAATTATAAGCACATTTTCCCCTTTTTTCGGCCCAAATGACACAAGTGAGCAGTTCTTTATAAAGCCAAAATGACTACTATTTAAAGCCCTAGATTTTGTGTTCACAAATTCAGGAGGGAGCTGGCGTTTGTTTTTTCGCAAGGTTCCCAACAATAACAACTTTTTTGCTTTGAGAGTCTGCACTAATTCGTAACTGTTGAACCAGTTGTCGCACGTTATGTTACGTCCTGATCGATACACCTGTTGAACAATTCTCATGACCACGTCTTGTGGCTTATTGCTTATCGCGAAGTGACCTTCTGGCTGTTTGCCTGCATATATCTCTAAGTTATGTGTGTAGAACATTTTGGCATCAACGGCAGCATAAATCTTGATACTGTACTTATTAGGTTTTGATGGGATGTACTGTACAAATGAACATCTCCCTCGAAACCCTTCCAGTTTTTCATCTACAGCAACATCTTTTACAGGTGAATAACTCTTTTGACAGTTCGTTACAAACAAGTCAAAAATTTCATGATCTGCTGCTAGTTTATCGTATTGTTTTCTCTGATCTCGTGTAGTTACGTTATCCAAGCGAGTACACTTGATAAGGAATTTGAACCTTTTCAAGTTCATTACCAAATGAAAAAAAAATTACACCAAAATCATCTTCACACCATAACTCTTCTAACGACTGCCTATTACTCCTTAGAACGCCTGCAGGATAGAGCAAGCCAATAAAACTGCGAAATTCAATCAAATCAGTAGGTTTCGTATCCCTTTCCCTTGAATAGTTTTCTTTTATTTTCTCAATGCATATATTTGTATACTTTGCGATCAATTCAATTACGTCATCAGAAAAAAAATTATTCCGGCATTCATTTGGGGACCTTGCATTCCTAGCATTTCCAGTGGGGCCAGGCAATCGCAACAAAACATTGTGTGCTCTTCTTGTGTTTCTAGCTGAAGGCTTCACTTTTGAGCATTTAGTTCCATCCTTACCTACATAAAATTCTTGTCCAGTCGTTTAGTCTCCATCAGAGGTCTCACCGTCTTGATCAGTATCAGAATCCTCTTGTCTTTCTTCTACATTTTCTTCAGTATCAGTGTCGGCCTCGTCATTTCCACTGTTCTCATTAGCCACTATTTCGTCCGCAGGTCAAACTTTCGAGGAGGATGTTTTCTTGATGTTGAAGCCATTGGAAGAGTAGATTGCTTTGATAAAGAAGCCATTCCTTTATGAAAAAAAAATATCTAATCCTATTACGATCGGGCGCAATAATCTGACAGATTATTCTTTCCTCTCACAGTAAATAGAGGTCAATATCACTGAACTAGGGGCTATAACTTGTTACACATGCTATTTTAGGTATAAAAAAAGAAATATAAACAAAAAAAATGTGAAAATTCGAAAGTCAAAAATACTTACACGATCGGGCGCAATTCATCTAAGAGATGAATACATCACTCACGACACTCAGCGAAGTACTGGAGAAAAAACGAAGACGAACTTCTGTAAGTGGGGGAGAGACAGGAAGCTACTAGGACACTCCCACCACTCCCCTCCGATCTCGAAGATTGGTGCAAAAAAAAAGTCTTGACTTCATCTCACAGATTAGTTGCGCCCGACGGAGGGTAAAAATTGGTTTAGAAATTAATTCATCTTTTAGTCTCTAATATGAATTTTGACAGTCCTCTGACCAATCCCATTTTACATCTTTTTTGAGCACTTTATTTAGTGGAAGTCTAAATTTAGCATAGTCCTGTATAAATTTTTGATAAACAGTGATTGAGCCTAAAAATCTTTGCAATTCTTTTACATTTCTTGGTGGTAGTAATTTTTGATTGTTTCAATGTTTACATTATGGGGAGAGTATTTTCCTTGTGAAATTTCATATCCTAAAAATTTTATCTCTTTTTTAGCAAATTGACATTTAGATTTGTTTAATTTGATATTTTCTTTCTGAAATCTTTTAAAAATTTTCTCCAAATGTTTTATGTATTCATTAAAAGTTTTTGAAAATATCATTATGTCATCGAAATAGTTCAAGGAATATTTAAGTTGATATTTGCTTAGAATTTATCTTATGGCTCTCTGAAATACACTAGTTGCATTTTTCCAACCAAACGGTAATCTCCTCCATTCACAAAGTCCAAAATTTTTTATGAATGCTAACTTTTCAGTGTCACGTTCGTGGATATCAATATTCCAATAGCATGAAGTTAAGTCTAATGTTGAAAAATAATTTGTAAGATCTAGTTGATCTAAAAAGTCATCAATTCGTGGTATGAGCTCTGAATAAGTTTTTGTTATGACATTCAATTTTCAGTAATCAACACATAATCTTGTTTTCTCTTCATCTTTCTTATTTGCTAAAGTTACTGGGGCACTATATGGAGAATGTGAAGGCTTAATAAAACTTGCATTTAAAAGTTCATCAATATGTCTTTTAAATTCTTCATTTTCTGTCTGGGATGCCCGATATGGCCTTTGCGCAACTGCTAATTCGGAAGTTAAATGTATTTTTTGGGGTTCGAATTTCATTTTTTCAACATCGTACATATTTTTTGAAAATATATGTCCGAAACCTTCTAAAATTCTATTTAATTGGGTCCAGTCCTGAGGTATTTGTTCTGGTGCTACAAAATTGAAAACATCACCGGGTATTCAATGTATCATCGAGGATACATGATGTCTCCCTACAATTTTTAACATTACGATCAACATTGTTTATAATTTCAGAAACCTCAATTTTTAATTCAGATTGTCTTTTACTTTGGTTCATGTCATTATTCAAGATTTCACAGTCCTTTTTAACCTTCCTATCCTGTTGAAAAAAAGTTATGTTTTGCCTGTATGGGTCGATTCGACCCAGTTTGGTTTATATTTATTCTACGTCATAACAAATATTTTTATATAGCTTTATTTTATATATTTTGTGTTTATTAGTAGAAACAACACATTTTATTTCTTTTATAATCCCCCCTTCATTTTTTGCCGCCCCCCTCCTCTCCCTCCGTCCGTTTTAACCTCTTGTTTGTATGAGCGTTGTTAAAGGTTTAAAAACTTGGGAAATAATATAAATTTTACAAATATATTATGTTTCACTTACATTTTCCCTGGATACATTTTTTAAGACAAACAAGATTTACTGTACACATTTACATGATCTTAGCAAAGAAAACTTAAGCATGAAGCACAACTCGTTTACGTTTTTCGATCTCTCTTTGGACCGCATTCTTTTGGACCGCATCTTCCTCGTTTCAGTGTACTGATATTTTCTGGTTTTTCACATGCTGCAATTGCCAATTTCTTCTTTATTGTAACTGGAATATTTTTTTCATCCTAACATTTCTGTAAGATTCGGTCAGCTGATTACCAAGTTCCTTAAGAAAAAGGAGCCTTTTGTATAACTTGTTTTTATTGTAGGAAGGATTTACATGCAGAAAAACAACAAATGTATTTATTGCAGCAAGGTCAATTATATTGTAGAATAAACACACAGGAAATCTCCTAGTTCCCCTTTTGCATGTATACGTAGCAGATAATTTATCTACTCCCCCTTTAGTTTCATTATGACATAAAATTATTTCTGGTTTCTTTTCTTTCCTGTGTGAAAATTTCGCCTCATGGTGCATAGTTGAAAGGAGGATTACCGATTTATTTATTTTCGGCACATATGAAACAAGAGTCATATCCGGTTGAAAACCAAATAATGTGGAAAATGTTTCTCTATCACGTAATGATTAAAATTCAGACGGAATAAATGACTTGTTTTTTCCTGAGGGTTCCAACGATAGTTAATTTTTTCAAGAATTCTTTAGCAAGACTATAATCTGTGAAGAAATTATCAACTGTAATATTTCGAGAAGTACCCTCAATCGAATTTGCTAGGCGCAATACAACATTTCTTCCTTGATATTTGTCTCTCTCTCCCCATAAGAAGGCTTTCCAGTATAGGTTTCAGTAGTGCAAACAATATTGAAACCTATTTTATGCGGGTGTTTTAACATCAGCCATCAACCAAAATTTAATTCCGTAATTCCCTCTTGGCTTTGATAGTAAATATTGTCGAAATGGACATTTACCACGGAAAGGCACAATCTGTTCGTCAATAGTTAGATTTTCGTAAGGAACGAACATCTTTGGAAATTGTACAATAAACATGTCAAATATTGATTTTATTGTAGCTAGCTTATCTACACGACGTCGATTTGCTCTACTTTCTTTGTCATGAACTCTAAGAAACTGTCTAATAATTTCAAAACGTTGCAGAGACATAGTTGCACGAAAAATGACCCGACCATCTTATTCGCTGCATAAGTCTTTCAGAGATACTCCTGCTGACTTATAGACACCAGCTAAAATTTGCAAACCTGTCAAAAAATGAATGAAAATAACTCAAAAATGAAAAAAAAAAATGAATTTCAAATCATGCAATTATTTGCATTTTATTTCA
Source organism: Dolomedes plantarius (assembly GCA_907164885.2). Classification (NCBI taxonomy): domain Eukaryota; kingdom Metazoa; phylum Arthropoda; class Arachnida; order Araneae; family Dolomedidae; genus Dolomedes; species Dolomedes plantarius. The sequence goes on from OU015501.1 coordinate 144,420,654, forward strand.
ATATATAACCTTCAAGTTCCTCAGCAGAAATCAATGTGTAGGTTTTATTCTGTTCTGAACACATTCTCTTCATTTCTCGATTAGTTTCTTCTAGAATTATTTTCATCATGTCATTTGTCAAGAAAACCTTGCTTGCTGACACGGGGTGTTCAGTTATCCGCTGAATTGCAAAACGTGTAGGACCAGGGGTTAATTTCATAATGCTATGCTGTCTGTAAAGTCAGAAAATTTCAAATATAGTAAAATAAATAAGAATAAATGAAATAAAATAAATATCAAATAATAATAAATTGGAATTATGTGCTAGTACATACCGTTTTTTTATGTAGTTGGAATTTAAACCATTCGGCTTTGTTACAACTAACGAAGGAAGATGGTGACCGCACAGTTTCTTCTTGTGTTTCGGAAATATTCGCTTTCTCATTATCCTCGTCGATGGATAAGTGATCAGATTCATCAGTTTCATTCAAATAATTACCACTTAATTCATCAGATTGATCACTGAGCTCTTGCAAAAGCTTTCTGATCTCTTCTTCAGTAAGACCACGCTTACTAGGCGCCATATTGTAAAATAAAGTGGCAAAACACATCAAACAAGTAGAACGTTATGTGTATATCAGTATCGTAGCACCATCTACTAATAATTATTCAAAATACAGACCATCCAAAAATAATAAATTTCTTTTTATGCATTTCTGTGAATATTACTGAAATGGGTCGATTAGACCCGTTCAGGTAAAATGTCACTTTTTTTTTTTGTTGTTAAAAAAACAATTCTCCAAGTCTGAAAAAGTTATAAACTAAACACATTTATCTATTTGAGGAATTCTCAAAAAATAAGCTGTCATAATTAAAATCCATGGAAGCTATCATGAATTAAATTATGAAAATGGGTCGATTCGACCCATTCAGGGTAGGAAGGTTAAAAACAGTTCTCATATTTGGGTTCACACAATTTTTTCAACAATTCTGTTATAATGCTCAAGAGAGTCATCATTTCTATAAGTATTTTTCTTAATAAATTTTTTACCATTACAAACATTTCTACCATTATAAACATTTCTACTATTGTGAAAATTTTTTTAACTTTCTAAATTTACACATATTATTATAATACCCTTTTCCATAATCCAGATTATCACCATAATTTAAAAAAATTTTCTTTGCACATTAAATGCATAGGGATTTACAAAATTGTAATAATCACATAGTTTTATCTCATTACCAAATTGAAACACTTTTAAAATTTGAAAATCGATTTCTAACTTAAATAATTGAATATGCTTTAAATCGAATAACAAGTAAGGTAATTCATTGTCTACAATTAATATTTCAATTTCCTTTTTAACATACCCTATTTTAACTTTTGTCTCTGGGGTCAATTTTATTTTGTCAATGTAAGTCCCTTACATTGACATTTCCATCTGTTTCTTTTAATATTGCATTTTTATTCTCTTTTAATTTAAAGTTTTTAAAAAGTTTACACATTGTTGTTGACATCAGAGTCACTGTGGACCCTGTGACCAATAGGGACATAAGTTGCGAATCAATCAGGAGTCACCTGGGCTATCTGTTTAGGTTATCTGTTCTCTGGTATTTCTTGTGGAAACTTCTTTAAGTCGGTTGCCGTTGGTCACTGCATATTTCTCATTCCTCAGGAAAATTGTTTCTTTGATCTTGAAATTCATCTCTTTGTTAAAATCTTGGCCAATTATTGTAAGTCAACCTCCGTCTCTTGTCTGCATCATTTAACTGTCGATGATTTGTAGGCTGATTATAAAATTGCTGTCTTCTCGCAGATGAATTGAAGTGTTGACTCCGTTGCTCACTGCTATCTGCCGTTGCTTCCGGTAGGTGTGTCTTCTTGGCTTTCTCTAGCCAGTCGAACTGATTCTTGATGTCCTGTATTGAAAGTAGCGTCCTCATCTGGATTGGGGAATCCAGCGTTAAAATTTCCACCAACTATGTATCTTCCTTTTGGAGCGACCTGGCCAACTCTAGCTTCTGTTTTAAATACGTAAATAAGTCACCGTTTGATTTTAATTTTAGTTCCCTAAACTATGTATGTAGTTGTTCCCTACTCTTGGAAAATATTGACAACAAATGTTTCATGATCTCTTCATAGTCCTCTTTATAAATTTGGGTATCAATTATCAGTTCATTAATTTCATCACTCTTGTAATTTAAAATATTTTCTTTTTTCCATTCGTAACTCAATCCCAAAGCTTGACATCTCTCTTCAAACAAATTGACCCACGGGAGAATGTTTTTAATTTTCTTATTGTAAAACGTGGGAAACACCAATTTCACATTAATATTTCCCTTTTCTACAGACGTCTTTCTTCATTCACTTTTTTGAGTACTTTCTTCATTTTTTTCCCTTCTGTTTCTGTTTCATATTATTCAGTTTTCGTTCCTTCATGAGTTTGATCTAAAATACTTTCATCCAAATGAATCTTCTGTTATTTTAAGTCTATCTCTTCAGCTTCAATCGCCATCGTCGTTTGTTATTTTTTTTTAACGAAATCACCTGATATTTCTGTGAAAAGCTAAAAGAAGTCTTCGCGCCTTTGCGCTATCCATAGTTCGGTCAGTTCTTCTTTTTTCTCTTTTCCCCGCTAAGTTCTTTAACTACGCGGCTCTTGACGGACTTCGTATTACACCCTTTCACTAGTTTACACAAATTTGAGGTCTTCCAGTTAAATCAGTTCGTAGCGTAGTAGAAAAATAATTCACACAACCAGGACGAACAACATTATTCCATTTACTTAACCTTTATTTCTTTGAACTTCACGAAACCACCTCTCCAAGATTGCGCACGTCATAGCGCTCGCTCTACTCAAACGCGGAGCAAACCCGTAGGCTACGGCCACACGAGCGTTTTTTCCCGCAGGAACGCAGCGTGAAAACAAGCACCAAAATATAGATAAGCTTCTGTAACATAGGGGTGGCCAAACGCAGATGATTTTCTCACTAGCGGGGGGAGTTATCTGTCGCGTTCTCAAGGTCGCCCGCTGGAAGATAGAACCAGACCTATTTTTCTAGCGGCTTGTGTAGATTTTCAAGCTGCGGGAAAAGACCCAGCGGGAAAAAATGTCACATGCACGTGTGGCCGGCTTGTGTAGATTTTAAAGCTGCGGGAAAAGCCGTAGCGGGAAAAAAACGCTCGTGTGGCCGTAGCCTAACGAGTGTATGCTGTCATTGAATTTTCATCTCGGTCTGCTTAACTTACCCATTGTGTTAAAACTCCTAATACAACTGCGCATTCCCCCGTGACGTCTGCACCGAACATGGGGTATGGGAGGAGCTAAATTTGATACTATTAATAGATTCTGCCTTTGTTTCTTCAAAACGGGATTTCCCTTCAGTAGGATTGAGAATTGGCGCTTGTTCGTTCCATGCGAATATTAAAATAATGGCGTATAACGCCACGAATTTAAACTACCCTTAACCCCCCTGTAAATTAGTCTAACTATTTTTCACTCTCTAATTAATCCATAATATATATATATATATATATATATATATATATATATATATCTGTTTAAGGGACCCCTCATATGAGGGTACTTTGCATGTGTTTTTTCTTCGATTTCTTGCCAGAATTATTCATGTAACGAAATAATGTTAAAACAATAATATTAAAAACTTGATTAATGAGCATAAATAAATTCATCAAATAGACATTTTATGAATGTTCCTTGTACAAAATAATATCAACCACCTATGGGCAAAACCTTTTATGAGATCCTTACTCTCGTTCATCCGATATTAAAGTTCAAATATAATAAAGTTCAATAGTTTCAATTTTGAAATAACGGTTAGTACGTTGTGTATACGTATATTATGAAACTCCAAAATTTCTTAAAATTTTGGTTTCACATACGATTTTCAGGTTAAAGATTAGTTTATGATAACCAGTATAATGTCTATTTAAAAAAGAGATTGACTTATTTTAAGTTTATCGTATTAAGAAATTGTCTTGCCGATTTTACTTCGCGTACTTAAGCTCCGAAACTTTAAACCGCATAAAAAAATTAATTAACTTTAGATAAGCTCTTTTAACTTATCTGTTTCGAACGAAACTTTATATTCAAAATTTAAAAGCAAATTTGAAATCCTTACTTCTAAAATTTCTTACTATGATCTTTATGGGGGAAGTTTTTTTTTTTTTTTGATTGATCATTTCTAAGCGATTGAGGAAAGTTTTACCCTCGCAACCAACTTTATAAATGATGAAGCAAAACAAAATCGTTGTTACAAAATTTATGCTTCAAGCTAAGATGGTTTTTTTACAGTTAATATCATTAAAAATAAGAATGGATGAATAGCATCAATGGAGAGTTTCACGGAAATCAGGAAACAGAGCATGACGGAGTTGATTAATTGTTGCACGATGATATCCTATTAACCACCCTATAGGTATTTTTTTATAAAACACGAAGATAAAGTAATTTCATGAATTACAAGTCTTTTCAAGTGTGAATTTATTGAGTTTCAATCAATCATTATTGCCTTAACAAGATTGCTATTTTTAAGACTTTCTTACTTAAGCAAATAGAAATTTGTCTCATAATATCATATTTTTAAAAAATTAAATAATTCTTTAAAAATGTTACACATTAAAAGATCCAGAACTCTAATAAATAAATAAATAAATAAATAAATATATATATATATATATATATATATATATATATATATATATATATATATATATATATATATATATATATATATATGTGTGTGTGTGTGTGTGTGTGTGTGTGTGTGTGTGTGTGTGTGTGTGTGTGTGTGTATGTATATCAGAATCATTAAATTAGTGAAATATAAAAAAAAAATTGTGAAAGGATTAGTGAAATTAGGATAAGAAAAACTTTATGATTTAATTCTTGTAAACGAAATGAGTCTATGATTTTGGATTTTTCTTAAAAGCTACCTTGTTTTTATGTAAAAAAAGAATGTTTTTGGAGGTGAGATCAGAATCTAAACTAAATTCAGTATGATTTTGGGAGTAATAAACGCAAAAAATTTTTAAATTGATGTTACCCATCCCTGCTCACTGAAGAGTGCGTAAACTTTGGTACAACTAGGAGTACAGCTTTGGTACAACTAGGAGGATTTGGGCACTTGATTTTTTCAAATGGCACTTCCCAATTGGTTTGCATTGAATATTTAATTTCCAGTGGAGTTTTAGACTGCTGAATTTGCTATTTATGTGTACGTTTTTGCTAAGATTTTGATTAGAATTTTGAGTGTGATAAACTTATTTCTTGTTTTCCAGATTAATTAATTAATACTTTGACATTGGACAAAACTTTAATATTGTTATGTGATAAAATTAAAATGTTTATCCATCTTTTTCTTGTTGGGGGGAGGGGACAGCAAAGTATAATGTACTAAATTATAAACAATTTTTAAAAAAAAAGTTCTGAAAGTTCTGGTCTCCTGAGCTGATGATGACCTTTTCATCTCTATTATATGTTTTTGTGTTTATATTTTGATTTTATAGGGTACCTTTTTGATTGCTCCTCATTTTTGATAAAGATTATTCTAAGTGTATTTTTGGTGTGTTTAAATTAATTTTATCGATATTGTGTGATTTTCATAAAGTGACGTATGGAATTTCGGGTAATTTTTCATTGATGTAACATGTGAAGGTTTAGGAAATATTTTAATTTTAGTAATGGTAGGATTGTGTAAGTAATATTTATAAAGTGTGAGTTATTTTAGCATATTTTATCAATAAAGATTATGATTTAATGTTTTACCAGGCATGAGCCTTTTTCACATGTAATCTCAATTCATATATGGTCAAGACTATTAAAATGGTCATTGAACGATTATGAAAAGGGCATAATAATAAAATTTGAGAGAGAAATTGTTCTGAATATTATACTAAAGAAATTTGAAAGTTGATAAATTGATTCCATGCATTTAAAATCTAATTTACTTTTCCTCATATATTTTTATAATCTCATATATTGTGTATTTTTGGTTCTATTGCTTGGGATGATATAAAATCTATGATATGTTTATGATTTGGTAGTATAAAAATAATGTGAATTTCCCAGTATATATATATATATATATATATATATATATATATATATGTGTGTGTGTGTGTGTGTGATAATATTACTAACTATCTATAATCGCCCATTCTGTACGTCATCTCTGCCCTGGTAACCCGTCCTTCTTGTCTTGGCGTAAACGCTTCGCCTTCCCACATACTAACTTCCTCCGCCAATTCTGGCAACCGCTCGGACCTAATTCTATTTTGGCACTCTTTGTGGTAGACACTGGACTGACTCGAAGCGAGTAAGATAAGTTGCTTTACTGTTTAATAAATTAGTTTGTTCCTGAAGCTCATTTTATTAATTTCCGGCCACGATGTATGCTCTTATTTCATGAGATGTCCATCCGGACATTTTATATATATATATATATATATATATATATATATATATATATATACAGGTGGTTATCAAAATAATGGAAACACCTATCAATATTAGTTGTCTTTATAAATGTGCTTCGTATTCCTTAAACAGAGAGTCTGGCCACCGGTATTTTTTATATAATATAGTGTATGTATTGTTCTAATTTCAGATAGCTGTAGTGAAGCTAAGGCTTCGCGCTCCTGGGGTGAACCTGGTAAAATGTCTAATCTTGCAGACCTTGAGAAAAGGGCAATTAATGGAGCGCTTTTAAATTAGAGTATTTGTTACTGCAACACCCAGGCTAATAGGTGTCTTTCGAGCTATCGTATCGAAAGTCGTGATAGCATACAGCGTGCAAGGAAAACATCCCTTGCCAAACAGAATAGCGGACGAAAGGGAGAGCTCAGTGAAAGAGATGGACGATGTATTGAAGAAGATTTTGGCATGAAGAAAAAAAGCATTTGCAACCAAACTGACCGAAGAGCTCAATCTGCATCTGCATGTTCCGGTATCAAACATTAGAGGTAGAAGGGAAATTCACAAACAAAGCATTTATGGAAGAGTAGCTATTTCCAAGTCACTCGTAATAGATGCCAATAGGAAATATCGTCCACAATGGTGCAACGAGCGCAAATGCTGGTCGAGTAATATGTCGAAAAACGGCATTTGGTCCGACGAATCATTGTTCACATTGTTCCTCGCAACAGGACGTTCGTATGTCTGGAGAAGACCTGCACTAGAGTAAGATTCCAGCTGTCTCATCTCAACTGTCAATCATGGAGGTAGATCTACCAGGGTTTAGGATGGCATCTCAAGGTTTTCCTCAGGATATATTGTATATATATATTGTATATATATATATATATATATATATATATATATATATATACAATATATCGGTACAATACAATATATATACAATATATATATATATATATATATATATACCACTCATCAGAATATTAATTTCAGTGTATTAAAAAAATTATTGCTGTCTGTATTAAGAAAAGATGTCGATAGATGACATACATGGGCTGATGTGCCAGAGCGTCACTTGACTAAACGGAAGCTTGTTTTGCCACGCCTAGTTTTTTGGGAGTGAAACTTGTTTGCGCCCGATTTATTTCTATATTATTGACACCGAAGCAAATGCCGAATCGAGTTGATGTGTGCAGAAAATGGAAAGAAAGGCTGAAACAAGTAGAACACAATTTCTCAAAACACATGATTACAGTAGATGAAGCTTGGTGTAACATTATGAACCCACTATGGAACAAAAAAGCAATGAATGGAAGCATCCCTCTTCGCCCAAACAGAAGAAAGCAAACCTGTAAAATCAGCTAGTAATGTTATGAACATGATTTTTTTACTACGATGACATTGTTTACCAACAAACTGCAGAACCCAGGAATACTGTAAATGGCTCAAACTACGCGGATTTTTTACAGACAGTAGTATAGCACGTCAAAAGGAAGCGTCTATTGCTGAATAAAGGCTTCTTATTGAACCACGATACTGCATGGCCGCATATTCCTGGTTGTGTAGTATACGTTTTTCAGAAGGGAAACATAGAGATCCCACCACAAGCCCCCATACAGTCCTGATCTCGCACCATGTGATTTCTGTTTGTTTTTTTCAGCTCAAGAAACCACTTACAGGCCGCCTTTTCGGAAGCAGCATGGCATGTCTAAAAGCTGCGGAGACGGTTTTGAAACAAGTCTAAAAAAATTGACTTTCACGTGTGTTTAAGAAGCGGACGGTACGTTGGAACAAATGCATCGCGTCTCACGTTAGTTACTTCTAAAAAGACCATGTAAATGAAAACGATTAAAGGTAATCTGTCTTCTTTATAAGTATAGTCTTTTTTCTTATTGAACAGCCTACACATATATATATATATATATATATATATATATATATATATATATATATATATATGTGTGTGTGTGTGTGTGTGTATATATATATATACAGAGGCTGTTCACACATTTTTTAGACGATGTATACTGTATTCACAAAACTAAATTACATAAAATTCTTGTGTTTTAAATGTTCTATTTGACATCCCTTATTCTGAACTATCTTTCGACACCGCAATTTCCAGGATAATAATGCCTTTTGAAGTATCAGAAGAGGTATTCTATCCCATTTCTCCTGAACAGCTTTCCAGAGTCCTGTAAGGGTTTTGGGACGACGTTTGGATAATGCAGATTTTAAAAGTCCGAAAGCACAAAAATCCATAGGTGATACATCGGGAGATTTAGTAGGGATATCTGTGAAGGGTATGGCCTTGATACCAGTTTTTTGTTCCATTTTTTTTAGGAAATTTACAGTGGATTTTGATGTGTGACTGCTAGCTTTGTCCTGATGGAGTCTCACAGATTGATGGCACTGTGGGTAAAGCGATGGTATTTCATTCAGAAAAATTGGCGATAAAATATGTTCCTGATAGTATTTGGAGTTAATCTTGACATTTTTTTCCACTCTCTTTATTTTTAACTTGCCATTATAAGAAAAACCAGCAAAAATCATGAATCCCTTAGAAAAACTTTCGTTCGATTCTTTGAACCATGTACTTAAATTTTTTTCTCCCCTTTTATGATAATAAATGGCTCTTTTTTTGTTGCAATCATTTAAATACACCCATGATTCATCTATTGTGACAATTGTTTTCCATTTTTCTTTGGATAAGTGTTTCTCATATAGAATTTTGCAGCGTGTCCGGCGTTCAGCGATATGATTTGGAATAAGACAATGCACAATGCGTTTTTTCGCTTCCTTAAGATTTAAATCAACGTTTATCATTTTGTTTACAGTGGACACCGAGCATTTTAATGATTTTGCAACTGTCCTTTGACTAGGGGGATTTTCTTTTAACATTAAACAACGTACCTTTGCAATAGTCGAAGATGTCCGTTTTTCCTTGGATACTTGTTTGGAATTTTTGTCCCACTTGAGGCTCCAATTTGACGTTTTTTTTCCTTTCTTGTTGACGATATTACCTATCGACGCTTTAGATATCACAAAACCATGACTCTCACATCGTTTTTGGATAACGGAGTATGCATATTTCTCTTCGGAAAGAGCATAAATGTAGCCTTCGAACCACTGCTTTGTTAAAAACGCCATTTTGAATAAAAACAAAACTTTCAAGCCGTAGACGATAATTTTGACTTTTAAAAACATCGTACAATTGCAATTATTTCTTTTGCAGCGAACGATTTTTTATTACCGCTTACCAAAATCGTCTAAAAAATGTGCGAGCAGCCTCTGTATATATATATATATATATAGGTGGTTATCAAAATAATGGAAACACTAAGAAACATCATGAAAATCTTTATTAATACGGCGCAGGAGCACCTTTTTCATGAAATGCCACCTGATTCACCTTTGCAATGGATTATACAAGTCACAAATAGTGGTTAAGAATATATTATACCATTCGTCAGGGAAAGAATAATAAAAGTTCCTGTAGAGATGCTATGGTGAATATCGATACCTTTATCTAACCGCTTATACAAATCAAGGTGGTTGGATGATATATAGTTTGGGGATTGTACAAGACAAGATAAGATATTTGAATTATTTTTCATGCTCTTTAAACCAATACTTGATAGATTTAGCTATATGTATATGGGATTATCATCCTGGAGAACGCCATATCCTGAAAGAAACAATGTTTGTTCCATAGGACTGACCTGGCAAGCTAATATTTTGACATAGTCCTTCCCATTCAATATCCCTTTTAGGGTTACAATAGGGCCTGAAGAAAACAATGAGATGCCATCCCAAACCTTGATAGATCTACCTCCATGATTGACAGTTTAGATGAGAAAGCTATAATCTTACGCTTCTGGAGGTGTTCTCCAGACATACACATGTCCTGTTTCGAGGAACAATGTTAACAATGATTCGTCGGACGAAATGCCGTTTTTCGACATATTACTCGACCAGGATTTGAGCTAGTGGCACCATTGTGGGCGATATTTTGTATTGGCATCTATTACAAGTGGTTTGAAATAGCTACTCTTCCGTAAATGTTTTGTTTTTGAAGTTCCCTTCTACATCTAATGGTTGATACCGGAACATGCAGATGCGAATTGAGCTCTTCGGTCCTTTTGGGTATAATTGTTTCCTTTGTTCATGTCACAATCCGCTTCAATACCTTGTCGGTCTCATTTACTCAGCTCTCCCTTTAATCCATTATTCTGTTTGGCAAAGGATGTTTTTCCGTGCACTCTGTATACTGCCATGACTGTCGAGACCATAGCTCAAAAACGCCTATTAGTCTGTGGGTTGCAGTAACAGATACTCGAATTTAAACGCGCTCCAACAATTTGCCCGTTTTTCAAGGTCTGCAAGATTTGACATTTTACGATGTTTCCCACAAAAGTACGAAGCCCTTAGCTGCTCATTACTGCTATTTGATAGTAGAGTAATACATACACTATATTATATAAAAAAATACCAGTGGCCAGAATCGTATTTTAGGGAATACGAAGCACATTCTTAAACACCACTGATATTGATAGGTGTTTCTATTATTTTGATAACTACCTGTATATATATATATATATATATATATATATATATATATATATATATATATATATATATATATATATATATATATATATATATATATATATATCGGGTTCTAAAATTCTCCCTCCATCATTCATTTATTACGATTTTTTCTTCAAAGCTCCAATATTTATCTTTCAATGATCAGGTACATTTGCACCGACCCGCAGCATTGAGTGGGTTTTTACCCGAAACTCTTAACCTCCTTGCGTTGTTGCAATGTAGCATACACCTAAGGTGTTTGTGTCAAAAATGGCCCAAGGCGTAATTTTTAATGTTATTGTTTTATGGTCACATTTTATTTATTTTAGTACTTTAATTATTTATTTAGTTATCATTTTAACTACACTTTTATGTATTTGTATATCATTTAACATTGTTTTACAGGTAAGATTTCATAGCCATAAGGAAGCTTGAATTTTATGAAACACTCTATATTTATAAAATAATAATGCTGTAATCAATCATTCAATCCTGAAAATCACTGTAAACTTTCAAATACAATACAATGTAGGATTTTTCCTGTATTTATTACATATATTTTTTACGTTCGTTTCATAAAAAAAAAATTCGCACTTGAGTATATTATTTGTTTATTTTCGGAAGTAAAATTACACATTAGCGAAATATTTATGAAATATTTAGCTTACATCAAACAATACAATTTTGGACGTTTGAACAATCAATAAAGGAAAGTCATAGAAAATTTGTAGATTCGTTAGCCTGTAAGCTCTTCCGTTTATATACAATTGTTACACACTTGAATGAAATGTTTCTTACAAGTGAACGGTCTACATTTAAAACACCTCACAGAACTTTTGTTGTCAGTCTGTGTGCATAAGCGACATCTTCTCCTTTTGCCAGTAGTTGTTACATTTCCGGATTCTTCAGATTGGGGTTCAGGCTGTACTGCTTTTCGAATACTCATCGCCAATTGTCGGGCAGCCCTTGCTCTTGGCAGATGCTTTCTTTCTTCGACGTGGTGGGTAACCAAAATCATGCCAAGCCTCTCTATGATGATTATCCTTTTGTGAAATGAGTTCATCTTCCATTCTGGGTTGATCTTGATGAATAATACGAATGCATCATACGCGGATATGTCTAGGATGTTGAAGAAAACTACGATGGGCCATCTGTTGGTCTTTCTCCGACAGGAATAGTGGGAGGCTAGTTTATTTTAAGTGTCTACTCCTCCTTTGCTGCTGTTATAATCTGGAATGGTTTGAGATTTCTTTGTGTCGGTATCTGTTATCTTTCTGTCATGGTGAAGAGTACTCTGGAGGACTACGCACTTGCTTCTTTTTGGGATGTACGATGCAAAAGTTGTATCTTTCGTGAATGCAAATGTCGATGCATACTTTGTGGCCCCTTTGCAAGCAACTGCGGAGACATTGGTAGCGTATTCTTTCCGATAATCCCAATCATTGTCAGTTTTTTTCCAAAAGAAGCTGTCCAAGGCCATACGACATGAAAAAGTTATCACATGTTACATTATGTTTTTTCAAGCCTTGAACGAGTTCGTTGACAACCCTGAGATCTTTGTTTCGTTCAGGTGTAGAACCAAGCTGATTTTCAAAGTACGGCTGTATGTTCCAGACATAAATGATAGCGTTGTCACAAAGTACCCAAAACTTTATGCTATTCTTGGCTGGTTTGCTGGGCATGTACTGTTGGAAGGGACACTTTCCTGTTAAAGCTACCAGTTGTTTATCCACAGTAATGTACATTTCAGGGTTATACAACATAGGCAAAATTTCCTCCCAGTTGTCCCAAAGTTCTCTTTTGGCTGCAAATTTGTCAGTCACCCGTCTTCTTGGTCGGGTCTGCCCTTCTTCAAATCGAAGAATCGTTGATATCATTTTGAATTTATCTAAGTACATAGTTGCCCTGAGGATATTCCGTCCCGTTGTAGCATCACACAGACTCTGTGTAGACTCATTACGAGATTTATATACGCCAAACAGCAGCAACAAGCCAATAAATGCTTCCAAGTCAACGTTATTCATATTCTTCCAACTGTCTCCGAACACCCTTTTTCCTTCGACGATACTATTTTTTAGTATGATATTCATAATTGCTGGAGTTAAAAACAGCATAAATGCAGAGTATTCGTATTCAATTCTAGACTTGGCGTATCCCGTGGGTCCTGGAGGCATGTTCACAACATAATCTACCTCACACCTACCACATGAAGCTTGCGGTTCAGATTTCCTTTCCATTTTAAATCTTTACTAAATAGAGTCGTCGTTTGACTCGTGAACGAAGGCATTAACTTTTGCATGCCAATGTTCCTTTTTTGGAACATCATGTTTAATATTAAAAAAAAATAAACTGTGATGTCTGTCAGTTTGAAAAAATTACCGTTTATTATAGTAGGTATGACTTATTGTTTGACATAAAATTTATTTTTGAAATATGTATATTTCAGCGTAGAAAAATTTCTAAAAATCGGCCTTTTTTTACAATTTTTACAGTACGTAAGAAAAAAAATTCTATAAAATTCCTAAAAATTCAAATCCACCCAAAAATTTCCCCATCATATTTGCAAAGGACAAGTTTAATGAGTTAATAAAAAAATTGAAATAATACCAACAAATAGTTCCTCACAATTGCGTAAAAATGCAATGTTCCAAAAAAGGAAAATTAGCATGTAACGATATACAAAATCAGTGATATCATACATCTGATTCTGCCCTCTGATTACTTAGAAAATTTAGCAGAACTTACAAAGCTGTATGCCCTACAAAAAGGAAACACTTTGGACGTCGACGCAAAGGACATTCAGCAGTTTCTTGAATTGCTGTTATTTAGTGGCTACCACTCAGTACCTCATGAAAATTCATATTGGAGCTCTCAGGAAGATTTGCATATTCCAATTGTTAGCAATACAATTGCCAGAAATAAATTTCGGATGTTAAAAAAGTATTTACATATCGTTGATAATATTAAATTGGAACCAGGTGATAAATTAGGGAAAATATCTGCCTTTTATGGAGAGATTTGAAATATGTTTTGTCAGTTTGGATTTGTTCATGAAAATATGAGCGTATTATGGACATCATTCGGCTAAGGTGTTCATACGTGGAAAACCAATTCTCTTTGGTTTCAAAGTTTGGATTCTCTCTGCTCAGCAAATGGTTATCCTTATGCTATGTCTATCTACGGTGGAAAAAGTTCAAAAAAGGAAAATTTGCCGCTTGGATTTCATCGACAATCCAGAGAAACACAAAATATTTTTCGATAACTTTTTTAAATCTCACAATCTGCTGACAGATTTATCTAACAAAGGCTTTAAGGAAATCAGCACAGTACGAGATTCTAGAACGGGACAATGTCCTCTTAAAACAGCAAAAGAAATGTCAAAATTTCAACGTGGAGAATTTGATTACCGATGCGATGGAGAAGTTTATATGTGCGTTGAAACGATAGTTCTGTTGTAAGTATTGCATCAAATTTTATCACTCACGAACCATTAGGAAAAGCAAAAGGATATGTCCGAGCTCAAAAAAATAAAGTTTATGTTCCCCAACCTTACTTTATAAAATTATATAATGAAGGAATGGGTGGAGTACATAAGTTGGACCTACTTCTTGGAAGTTATCTAGCAAATTTGCGCAGCAAAATATGGTACTGGAACTTATTTATCAACGCACTGAATATGGTTGTGGCTGCTGGTTCTTACACACTGATTTACACAAAAGCACCACATTAGAAATGGATCATTTGAATTTTAGAAGAGAAATTACTTTGAATTTGCTTCGAGCGAAACCAAAAATTCACGTTATTCCCTGACCCCTTGCCTATCAGTCGACGTGTGCAAGAAAATCAGATGCACATTATATAGTTACATCAGCACAAGGGACTTGTGTAGTGTGCCAAAAAACACTACAAACATGTGTTTTGTACGCAAGAAAAGGCTCCTTGTACACTGCTTCCCACAATATCATGGACACTGAGAAACTGCTAAAACGGTTTAGTTTAAAACGGTTTAGTTTAACGGCTAAAATTAGTTTTTTAGAATGTTTTATATTTTTTTGCTCCTGGTTAAATCCAACGCGGCTTCTAAAGGATAAAATGTTTTGTTTTTTATTGGTAAGGTATTTTACATTTTCAAAATCGTATTTATTCATATTATATATATTATTAGTCAAGTTTGTGTAAGTGTAAAATTGTTTTTATTGTTTCTTTATACTTTTTTCATTGCATTTCTTATAAAATATTACGCTAATTAAACATTATGTAAATTTTTTAATGAGTTTTACTTAAATTTTAGTAATTTCACATCAAATTGTTCAGTAAACCATTATAACAGCATAAAATTTTAAAAGATTTATCTTGCCACGCATTGTTTTCATCAAGCGAAAAAAAGAGAAAAGATAGCGTTGCATGCCAATGTCCGGGAAATGATAGACACTAATTTTTTTGCGGCAATTTTTTTGTTTTATAGTCTTTATGGGTGTATTCTAATGTGAATTTGATGAATTAGTTGTGTCTTTTATTCCTGGATCATAGTGCGGCATGTAGAAGGTTAATGCATTGTCACAGCAATAATTGAATAATATATTAAAAATTGCGGTACTCATGCTGCTATGCCCTGATAATTCCACTCGGGTCAAAATTCACCAGAACGACATATGTGTTATAATTTTTATTGTTAAAAAACTACCATTTGAAAAAAAATTTACATGGCATTATTTACTATTTCTATAAAACAAAGTGAGAAAATATTTTTGTAAAATTCCACAAAATGTAATAAATCTATACGAAAAAAGTTTGTTATGGGTCAAAAATGACTCGAACACCCTAAAAAGGTTAAGATTCTAAAGTGGTATTCCACGTACAGAACAACCCGGAAATTGGAGATATTTTGGTTGCTTCTCTCACTAGTTATTTGTTGAAAAGTCGATTCGTAATATCCGCACTGATATGAGCGACTTGTAAATGGGAAATACTATTGTATCAATAATCATATATATATATATATATATATATATATATATATATATATATATATATATATATATATATATATATATATATATATATATATATATATATATATATATATATACATACAGTATATATATAATCAGCCTAAGTTTATTTTTTATGTATTAAATCATAAGCATCTGAATCTTAATAATGAATTTTATTTGGTAAGAATCTAATTACAAATACATTTTTTTCTAATTAATTATTTGTGAAACAAGATGTGAATGTAGACGTAATTCTTAGATATTATCAGAACAACGAATAAAAAAGAACGTATAAAAATAGGTCTCACAAAAAAACTTCTTATCTTATTACAAGCTGTCGGAATAATGTGCTGTTATAAATTAGGATTAACGAAAGGAATTTCTCATCAGAACATACAATTTTCGAACTATCTCATAGGAAGCACAGCTTTCGTATCTGGGATGTTGCTGCTACACACATAATTCAAATAGAAAAAATAAACATATTTTAATGGCATCATTTTTGATATCGATTACCAGTTAATCATGAGCGTGCTTAGAGCAGGTTTTTTTTATCGAATTAAAAGTTTAATTAGTCATTCATATTTTTAATTACAGCATGGTACTCAAATCTCATAAATCTCGATATATCCTTATCATTCTAACTACAGAGGGGAAGTTATGAATCATTGAATTCCAACTCTTTTCATTTCCCTACTGCAAAGGTGGCATGGATTTTTTTTATTTTTCCTGTATTCAGTTTTTTTCTTCTTTCAGCATGGTATAAACATATACGAGCGCATTTACAGTATTCGTTTCCCACTTCACAACACTCCATATTCCGAGCACTTGAAAAAAGTAGTTAAAAGCTGTACGATATGTTAAGGGGTCAGGTACCATTTGAAATGACAAAATAAGGGAAAAAGTGACCCCTTTTTCGATTGCAATAATTGCAAATCTAATAGCCTTATGGATATGAAATTTAAAACACGCATTAGAAAAGAACTCTTCTTTCAGATAAAGTTCTGAAAAAGGATCTAGACATATAAAAATTAAATTTAATTTAAAGTACAATATTTTTGTTATAAAGGAAATATTCTTACTGGTATTGCGCGTAGCATTACTCCCATTTAAATTGCCACAATGTGTCAATTTAAAAAAAATAGAGATATAATATTCTAGACTGAGCCACCTCCCCCCTCCTCATTATTCATAATCTATTCGCCCATGACGTCATGCTGATGGGAAGCTTTCGCTGCATTTAAGACTGAGCTTTAATTCGTGACGAGCAGAAAAAGCAGTGGCAGAAGAAGAAGAGGCAGCGAGAAGAGGCAGAGGCAGCCGAACGAAGGCAGATCGTATGCAGAGCGAGCCGAACAGCCAGAGCCAGCAGATTGCATGCGGAACGAGCAGAGTGAATGCAGAACGAGTGCAGATAAGACAGACTTAAGTGTAATGATAGGTGCAAGTCTAAACGACGGCTTTTATTGTTTTAAAGGAGACAAGTTTCGAGACGTAATGCTATATTCACCTATTTTGTAAAAATAAATGTGTAAATGTGTCGTCCAAGAACTTTTAAATAAACGTTGTTGTTTTGTATTATCTCGCTCAGCCAGCTGATTTCTGACCTACAATATGTTATTAAAATTATGAACCCCATAAAAAAAATAAATATTTAATTCCTGAGAAAAAAAATATTTTTTGTAAAATTTGAGAGATTTATTTTTTTGTTACATAAAAACATTTGTAATTCCTAAATTTCTCACTTGAGGAAAAGCATTTCCCTTCATTTAGTACATCTATATGTTTGATACATTTAGTCAAAATTTCATTACATTCTAGCCAACCATTTCTGAGAAATTGTTCACGCAATGACTAAACTTACTGATTTCAGAAAATTGACATTCAAGATAAAATTAACTTTTGATCATAAAACCCCACTATATTTTTAAAACTTAAATGTTTATATTACTTGGAGTCACTCCTTATAACAAAAGAGTCTTTTTCAATGAATATAACTATGCAATTATGCTCAATATCATTAAAACTATGGAAATAAGGGGTTATGCTTTTGAAGTTATCTGAAAATTTGTATATCACAACCCATACTATTAATTTGGGGCTAAATATTTTTTTGAATGTGCAATGCAAGTTATAGATACAGAATAAAAATTACCTAAAAAAAGTTAATAACAGGCAACAAAATAAATACATTGGTTCAAAATATTAAATATTTTCACGATCACATTAAAATCCACCCGCAGCATATATTTGCCTTCATTGTAACAGTAAATTTTCTACAATAACATTTGATTTCGCCATTTGATCTGCCGCATTTCCTTTGTTTCTGAAGAAACCGCAACTCACTAGTTTTAACTCGTTGTTCGTCGAATTTTATAAAACACTTCTGAGCAGAAGGACCAACGTTTAATCTCAGTTCTTTCAAAACTATCATCTTCTCTTTGTTTCCATCATTGAACTGTATTGTAGCTTCATTTGTAGCTAATTCGGCTATTCTTCTTCCAGTTCCAAAAGTTTTAGGACTATTTCCATATTAAGGAATTCAATGACTCGTCATTGTTTAGTCTTTTACCACCAAGACGTCTTTGTAATAGTTTTGGATGTGACAAATCACTAATAATTAAAAGATAAATAGAACTTTTTATATACCATGGTTTCAAATTTTCTGTTGAATCATATAAACTAATTGCACAAACCTTCAATTAATTATTTTTTTCACTTTCTATTATTTAATTTTGATCAATTTTTAGTCGTTTCCACTATCCACAGACTATAAAAACTGCTAACTTTTATATATTTTTTTAATTTATCGCACAATAGTTTTGTAAACAAACTAAATTCCTATGCATTCTGTTTTCAAAATCGTCAAACGCCGTTACGCAAAAGTGCAAGTATTGAATTCGATCGAAGCGCCACCTTGCGGACTTTTTTCCAAACTAACTTTCCATTCAAAACAAAATTAACTGAAAATGAATTCAATTCTGTTCAAAGATGGCTAAAAGTATTAAAAGAATGCATTGTCATCGTGTTCTGAGCTTTTCTAGAAGTTTCAAATGTCTAGCTAGTCGGGAAGTTAGTTAAAAATCGATTGCAAGATTTGTACTGGACAAACACGCAAACAAGAAAGCGAACTAATAAAAACGTGGTAAAAATTGGTTTGATAACATCCATCACACATGTAGGAACTATTTTTTATGCTTAAAATGGTTCACTGTTCCACTATCAACACCCTTCTGATAGCCACACCATGAATCTGCACCAGGTGGTCAAAAAGTGTGAAGTGGTTCAGAGTCAGCTGAACGTGTAAGGAAATAAATGGCCCAGACTGATCTTCGCATATCACGCAGACTATTTTTGTACTACCGTAATTCCTATAATACACTGTTAATTGGTCAATAAGTTTTCAGTAAGACGACCTTTAACTCTAATTGATTTTCCGTCACTTCCTTTTACACCGTTAATTTTCTTAAGCGATCACGCATTCGCTTCTGAATATATCCGACATATTTAATTTTATGTATCGGGATATCTGTACCATACGGGGAAGCTTCAGTTAGTCTTAGTGTCACCATCACCAACGTATCCCCCATATTTCCTATTGTTTTGCATTTCTGAGCGTTGAAAGATGCGCACCATTTCCATTTTTCCTGCAGAACCACTATGGTTAATCAAGCACTACTTCTCATGATTATAGCGAGCCGGATATGGCTCCTTTACATCCACTAATTATGCTATACCAGTATTGAAACTAACAATATCAACACTTGCATTTCACAGGTTTATTTAATGATTAAAACATATATAAAGCGATAGTAACGTGCCAACAAGCTTTACGAAGCGAGCGATACATCAACATTAAGCTAGCATGCCGTCTATCCTTTTATCCTCTTTCCGCCCTCTCATGTGCTACGGCTAGAGACCCCTTGCGCATGCTTCCGTCTGCGTAAATTTCGGCAGCCGCACGTAAAGGCGTAAAGACCAAACAGGTGAAAGTATGGGAAGGAGAGCTTCCCACACCAGCACTCCTTCTCATGATGCATTTTTCACTCAGAATATTTTGCAGTTCTTTCTTCTGATTCCCAATAATCACACGACATGCAATAAGATGATAGCACCTCTGTATCTATAACAATTCCAGACTTGTCACCAATCACAGTGCATACCCCCACCCATGAAGTGTGTCCTATTGTTTTCCACATGCCATCTTCACTAATAATATTTTAAGAATTGGTAAGTTCAATTTCCCCAGAAGCTATAGATTTCATCGAATTTTCTGCAACTCTATTAGTGCATGCAATAAGTTTTTTAACCACTGAATTGCAACACTTCCTAAAGGTCACACTTCTCCTAGGTTGGGGAAGATCCATAGTACCACAGATAAGTTTCATATCTGCACGACCTTTCCCAATGGTTCGCATGACATATACAAATCTTCGATTAATTCCAGAAGCATAATTTCTGGGACCAAGCATTGGAGAATTTCTAAAAGTGCACAATTCAATACAGTTTTCACATTCAGTGGAAACTCAAGAGAGTACGCATATAACTTTTTCTTTCAGAGTCACTGAATCTTAACATTCTTGGCAGCTTAAAAAGGTCTCAATAAAATGAAGCATTGAATTCAAATCAATAATTCTTTATCATTTAAAGTCCTTGATTTTGACTTAAGCATTATCAGAACACACATTGTTTCTTTTTAGAAGCACTTCATTAAAATTTGAAGCTGCTGATTCTAATAATTTAGTTTGCATGTTTCCAGTAAACAAACGTTTACGGCTTCTTTTACCACATGCCCTTTTTGGCTTAAGATCCCTCTCATTCACATTCATAGCAATCTTTAATACAAATAACTGAAATAAGTATGAAACAATAATAGAGCAAAAGGAATTTGCCTTGAAAAAAGCAGTTGATCAAAACACACCAGGCCAAAGACGCTACGGTACACAAGGAAAAAAATCTGGTTGAAATTAATAAATTTCAATCTTCTCAACGTAATAATTAAAGCACAAACCATAGATGCAATGTGAAGTAATGAAAATAAAAAGCAGGCAGTTTAAAACAAAACATCAGACTGACACTCGTTAACAGCTGATTCAAAAAAGGTAAACAGTCTGGCTCATTAAATGCTGACAAATGATAAAAAGAGGTTAAACAGTTTTAGCCATAACTTCTCTTCTAAACGGAATTTTTGCACGCGGTTTCTTTTAAAATGTTTCTAAAGAATTGTATTTTGATATAAGCTATAAAATGAAAATTCGATTTTTTTTAAAAGGTACCTGACCCCGTTAAGAGCACTTATATGGTATATGTTAATATATAAATTAAATGAAAACTTAAAAACATTACCCGAAACTATTTTGCTTTGATTTTTATTTTGAAAAATAAAACATCATTCTGATGAAAATTCTTTCCGAGTTTTATTTGGTATTTCTTATAAAATTTAGGAATCATGAAGATAGAATTGTCTTTTGAGAAATCGTATCTTAGATATTGTGCAAATCCCCCAAAATAGGATAGCTTCTGTTTTGCAAAGATCGACTTTCTGCAAAAGGTCAATTTCACAATTAGTTTTACAATTGTGTATATATATAATATATATATATAATATATATATATTATATATATATATATATATATATATATATATATATATATATATATATATATATATATATATATATATATACACTCATGGACAAAAAAATTAGCGCACCAAGAAGGAGTCGTCAAAATGAAACGAAATTTTACATACGTAATGACTACTTTGATATAAGTAAATGATAAGAAAATAAAAGAAAAAGGATAATTTATTTCAGAGAAAAAGGCAAAAGAACGGAGGAGTTAATACTCCGTTGGACCCCCTCTAGCGCGAATGCACGATGCGATACGATCGGGCATTGAGTCATACAAGTTCTGCATGATGTCTTGAGACATTTCGTTCCATATTTGCTGTAACCTTGCCTCTAGTTCGTTCAAACTCGTGGGATGCCCAACTGGTCGTCCCAAATGATCCCAGATATGCTCGATTGGAGACAAATCTGGGGATCGGGCAGGCCAAGGAAGGGTAGTAACAGTGCGGAGACAGTCTTGTGACACCCTTGCCGTATGAGGCCGAGCATTGTCTTCTTGAAAAATTGCTCCTGGGAGCCGTTGCATGAGTGACAACACATGTGGTTGCAGGATTTCATGAACATACCGCTGGGCTGTCATGGTGCCAAGGAACAATACTTGGGGTGACCGTGTATTGTAGGCAATGGCACCCCATACCATCACACCAGCTGTGGGAGCGATGTGTCGCTGTACAGCAATGGCAGGATTGAAGCGTTCACCACGGGCTCTCCACACACGGACACGATTGTCATAACTGCCGAGATTGAATCTGGATTCGTCGCTGAAGACGACCTGGTTCCATTCCGCTGCAGTTCAGTTTCCTCGTGCGCGGCAAAACTCCAAACGGAGGCGTCGATGGGTGGGCGTCAAGGGCAGCACACGTAATGGGCGCCGCGATACCAACTGTCCTTCAGCCAGGCGTCTTCGTATGGTTCGAGAAGACACAGAGGCCCCTAGTGAAGGTCCTACCTGTGCCTGGTTAGCGGCCGATGAAGCAGTTGGCTGTACGCGTGCATTTCTTAAGATGTGGCGGTCTTCTCGACGACTGGTCTGTCGAGGGCGTCCTGAGCCTGGTCTTCGTGTACATGACATCTCTCGGGTCCACTGGTCCCAACACCTCCTCACAACACAATCAGAGCGGCCTAATTGACGAGCTACTCGCCTAGCTGACCACCCAGCTTCCATCATCCCGACGATTCTCCCCCTCTCAATCTGCGACAACTGCTTATATTGTCATCGAACACGGCGTAATGGCATGTCTATCTCAGCTTTTCCTTTCTAAATGATTCAGCACACTCTAACAAGCTTTGGTTACCTGTTTAATACTCCACAGAGTACGATGTTCAACGCCCTCTACCGGCTATACGTAATGCGCAATCATGCTGCATTTCTAATCATTTGCATATCTCTCCGACATTTACCTTCATTGCAAGTTTCGTTACGATCCCGCAATTATTTCTTGGTGCGCTAATTTTTTTGTCCATGAGTGTATATATGTATACAGTGGAATCTCGATCTATCGTTTTTCAAGGGACCGACTGAAATGAACGATAAATGCGGGAAAACGATAGATGCGGAAACATAACAAAGCAATATGATCGTTGGGACTGGATAAAATGAACGACACATACGGAAAAACGATGGATCCGAAAACTATCGATCGAGATTCCACTGTATATATATATATAACATAAAAAACCCTAAATCCATTTCAATATTCTAAATTCTTCTAAATTTCCTTGGGCGTGGATAAATTTCGTTTCCTATTTAAAGAACAAAGACAGCTGCGAAGCGTCCCCTGAAAAATCCCAATTTCTCGCACATCTTACATAAGGTATCACGGGACCTCTGACACCAGAGTCATGGATAGCCAATCATTACTCTTTTTCATGATCACATGGCGAGCAGCCTCAAAAGTTAATATAACATCTGGCGGTCAAAAATCGGAGAACTCTTAATTTTGACTTTGCCCCGAGAAGATGTGTCATTTCCGCTTAATAAAAGTGTAACTAAAACGCATAGATTTTCTTGAATGCTCCCGGACGACTACCTTATATTTTTCTATATCTTCGTTGTGGCGTGGTGGGTCCATAATTTCTTCGGTCTTCTCGGGTTGGGGCCCATCATGTTACATATATATAACATAAAAAAACCTAAATCCCTTTCAAGATTCTAAATACTTCTAAATTTCCTTGGGCGTAGATTAATTTCGTTTCCGATTTAAAGAACAAAGACAGCTGCGTAGCGACCCCTCGAAAATCCCAATTTCTCGCGCATCCTTACATAATTTATCACGTGACCTCTGACACCAGAGTCATGGATAGCCAATCATAACTTTTTTTCATGAACACATGGCGAGTCACCTCAAAAGTTTATAAAAGACCCTGTGCTTAAAATTCGAAGAGATTTTTTCATTTTCCAACTCCTCGAAAAGATGTGTCATTTTGTCTAATAAAATATTTAGTTCAACGTAACGATTGTCGTCTTTGCTCCTGGCCTCGACTACTAATATTCTTCTAAGTCTTCGTTTTGACATGGTGGGTCACTGTTTTCATCGTTCTTCTTGGGTTGGACCTATCATGTTACACACACACACACACACACACATATATATATATATATATATATATTTTATTTATTTTATTTATTTTTTTTAAAACTATGTTGGTACTATATATTTCAGGATTTTGTTGGCTTAAATTTATTCCATGAAAACCATACCTTTTTGTTAACCTCAAAATTGAAAATAAATATTGAGGAACATATTGGAATTTTAAGGTGATAAAACAAAAGAAATAATGCTTTCAATAAATCAATAATTACTGAGAAAATATTTTCAAAACATTTTTGAAATGAATGTCCTCTAGTTTTCAATCCAAAGTTGAAGATTATGTCTAGTATCATAAGAAAGATATTTGAAGGCTTTTACAATTATACTATCTGAATGACACTGATATATTTGTTTGTTATCCCGTGCTTTATTTAATATTTTCTATAGACTTACCTACAAATACCTGTGAATGCTTGGTAGATTTATTTTTCAAATTTATTGGTGATTAATTTTGACAACTATATTATTTGAAGTAATAATTGACTTTTAGTTTCTTCTAAGTCACGTATATGAAGAGGAAATCCCTCTTGCTATTTATAAATCAGGTAGATCTTCTGTCACACCTAAGAGTATATACTAATAAATATTTCGGTTGAAATGCTTAAGCAATCTTTGAAGATCAATTCGAATTTTTTTTTAATTTTTAATATAAAATTATCTTTTAATTAAAACGGGCGGTGTATCTTACATGCATTATAAATTAATTTCTCCGCCATTTATAAATCTGGATAGAGATGAGAATTATCTAATATGAAAAGTATATACAACTTGTTTTATATATTAAATAAACTTTTAAAATTAAATTGTTGTTAATATTAAAATGATTATTTATGAAATAATTAAATTTTTGAAAGTTTGGCTGGTTAATTGAATTTTAAAAGCCACGGAAATCTATTTTTTCAAAATGGAAAGCTCAAGACATTATGAAAAATAATTCAGAAGAAGCTTGATAATATTTCACTAATTTCTAGAGAATCTTAACAATAATTAACAAGATTGATTTCTACCCCCGTATTAACAATAGCATATATTGAAACTAATTTGTTAATTCAAACAATTTTATTATGCAATTATTAAAAACTTTACAAGTAATTCATATGTATGCAAGGAGATAATCCCCCTAAACGTATCATTAAAGCATTAAAAGCAATTAAGATTTTAATTTTTAATACCCAAATACGATACCATCATCTAGGTCAAATGAAACCATTTTAAATTTTTGCTAATCACATCCTCCTGCCTTAAAGCCTACAAAACTTTCAATTACTATTTGAAGTTTTCCTCTAACACAATAGTTTAGTCGGTATTATTCTGATGCTTTCTCTTCTCTGTGTTAGCATATGAAATATTTCTCACCCGTTGGAATTAATTTAATCTAATGCAGATTAGAACTGAAAAAATAACTTCACCGAATTCTACCTTATTTAAACTTAATTTCTCCAAACTTTTTCTTGAGTACAGTCTCCGGGGTTTTGTTGGTTTCTTTATTGCTAACACTTTACAGGGAAACCAAGATTTCTCGCTACAAGAATACAGCTCAAGTCTTAGACACTACTCGCAAGCCAGCGTTGGGGAGGTTCACCATTATACGGTGTCGGAGAATCTCTTAGAAATTCAGGAAGTATTTCATCGTATTACGTGTCCGAATGATCTGAAAGTATTAAGGCACAGATACAAGTTTAATCTTTATACTAAAGAAATGTTTCTGACTAATGTCCTCATTTTTTTACAATAGTTGTTGTTCGGAATGGGAAGTGCAAAAAGAAACTTTAGACCAGATTTTTTTTTGTCATGTTCAAAGCATGAGTAGCGAATTGTTAGAATTTTGTTTATGGAAATTCCTGATAAATGTTTTCAAATAAATTCTTTTACGGGATTTGCGAGATCAGATTTCGTACAAAACTGCGAGCTTCTCGTCTTGAAATTGAGCAGGACATCCGTCGTTGCAGAATATCCGTCAATTAACTGACGAAACGACCTTAAAGCTACCTCGAACCTATAATTTTTTTTGTCCATTTGCCATTTAAAAAAGCTTTTCAGAATTTCAACATCAATAAAAAATCTCTGGTCCCAATTAAGAAATATTAGTCATATCTTCGTGTATGTTATTTTTTTCTGTATCGAGAAATCCAAACTCTAAGATTAAATTCTAATAAACTGCTACAGAATTTCGTTAAGATTTTTTTTTGTAACATTGCTTATCTCTTTGACAAATATATAATTTATTCACATTGCACACATATAAAAACACCATTAGTTCATCTGCATTCTTACTCTAGAGCCGTCATTCTTGATACATTCATTATCCTTCTTGGCTCGCACTGAAAATAGACTGTTTTCTGAAAGTGTTTTCCCTACATTTTAAATAATTTTCTTTTACCTTTAATCATCGTTTATGGGGGAATATTTGTTAGATGCACAAGAATGTGCTTCGCGTTAAACCACTGTCTGATTATAGTAGGATTCAATATTGTAAACATATTCGGTCGAAACATATACGGTCTAGGCAGCCCAGAGATTTAAAAAAATAAAATGCTTTGAATCACTAGAGATCATGAAACCTTTTCTATTTTATTGAAATATTTTATTTAATACTTATTTAGTATTAAGCATTAACGTGTTTTTAACGGTAAAAAACATCCTGAGAAACGTAATTTAACATATTGGTAGAAATAAATTTCTATCGATGCTAAAAATTTTCCCTTCCAATATATTTTCGATCTTTATTCCTTTTCGTTCCCTCTGTAAGAATATTAAATTCGAATGCTAATGGTAATTGCAAATATAAAAAAATTGAACACCAACTAATTGCCAATTTTTATACTGTCATTGCAGTTCAATGGGAGGTTTTTACTAGTTTCGAATTAGACCGTCTACACATTTATCAGCATTAAAATAAAGAAATTTTACAAGAAACGAAATAATAATTCGCTCTACGAGTTTCAATCGGTATGTAAAATGAATGTACTAAAATTCTTAATCTACAGCGTTATTGAATGGGAAAAACAAAGAGTAAAAATAATAACTAGGGTTGCACGTGAGCTGTGCAATAAAAATTAGGTACGAAGCGCAGAGCAATTCACTTAAGAACATTCGGTATTTAAATGACATCCTGGGAAATATTTCCCTCTCTCCAAATGAATGTTTTGCATTCGATTATTTTTCGTTTATTTGGCGTTTTAAACTGTATTTCCATTATTTCTCGCCAGCAGGTCGAATGCAGAATAAAGCAATCTATTTTAACTTATTTAACAGCCGTTTAGGGAATAGGGAGTTATTAATGGTTTGCCACGTTCAGTATAATTTTTGAGAGTACTAGCTTTGAAGATTCTTTTGCCAGATGTTAATGCTACGCGCGCATGAAAAATGAGCAGAATTTTAAAGTAAATTTGGAATCTTCCATAACAAGATTTCAAAATGTAAAGTCACATATAACACAATATCAATCTCTTTTAAATTAAAATGAATAAATTCTTTTTTTCGCAAGATTTAAAACAAAAATATCATAAATTAAATAAATGCAGATTCATTAATTTTTCCCTTACAAAAATGCATCTCTCTCTCTTCTGAAAGATTCTATTTTTGAATAATTTTTGTGTGATTCGCTTTTGACTATTTTAGGAAAATGGTTTTGTTTTTTCTTTAATATTATTTTGAAACGTAAAACTTTTTTTAAAAATTTTTTAGCTTTCGGATTCCATATCTTGATAAATGAAGATTTCAGCAGTTATTTTAATGTAATAAGCATTTTATGATTTGTGAATTTTTGAAGATTTGTTATGTATTTAAAACTTTATAAAATGACGAATTTGTGGTGGTCGAGAGCGAGAAAAAGAAAACATTGAGGCACACCGATGTAACCAGATATAAACATCGGGAGTTTTGTGAAGAACAGTCTCGATTCCCTTTCAGCACTCTGTTCTGTGAATCCAACTCACTGATTCGCTGCAGGAATGCTAGCCGGGGAGTACGGCATGCTGCTGATTTTTTTTTTTACATTCTACATATTTGTTAAAGTTTTGTCTATGTTTGATGAAGTTTATTAAAGTTGTTACAAATTCTCGCAACGTATATCCT
The DNA here is from genome assembly GCA_907164885.2 of Dolomedes plantarius. Classification (NCBI taxonomy): domain Eukaryota; kingdom Metazoa; phylum Arthropoda; class Arachnida; order Araneae; family Dolomedidae; genus Dolomedes; species Dolomedes plantarius. The sequence continues at coordinate 144,448,958 of OU015501.1, forward strand.
GTTCCACATTACACACCGAATGAGGGAGTCGACAAATTTTATTCCTGATAAACTGGCAAATCCGTAACACAAATTTAGGGAATAACTACAAAATTACAAATTTTCTTCGATCAAAAAACATTACTATGTATTCAATTCTACTGCAATAAAATCATGATACTCAAGAAAGAACGCAAGAAACATCGAAACTTATATAAATTTAATAAGTAAGTTCTTGTACAATTAAATATTATTTGTTGTATTACAATAATAAATTTCAGAGTTTAAAATTCTTTATCATATTTTAAAAAAAAATCTGATAAAAAGATTTTTCAAAAAATCTGATAGATTATTTTTGCCGTGCTCTTATTTGAAAAATTCCATAACATCGGCTATCTGTGCTGACAGATATCGCTATCCTCTATTATTCTGCTAACGTTGTGGTTGTCTTCCCTTTCTCACTTAACCATTAAAGCTCCTGTTACCTCACAACGATGCGCAAAGCATTTTAGTGTGGATTCTCTTCAAGTACGCATAATTTTACTAGCCTTTACCCCAAAGCATTTAGTAATAGCTATAAAACAGGGGTGGGCATTAAGTCGATCGCGATCGACCGGTGAACCACCAAGACATTTTGGGGTGACCGCTTTTACTAAGACCTAAGGCGCGCATACTAAAAGAAACATATTTATGGAACACCGACGCGATTTGCTTTAAACGCGGTTTTAAAAGAGCAAGTTTTTTTCTTGTAGTTATGTAGGTAAGTACATATTCCGTATCTATTATTAAATTATAATAGATATTGTAGACCGTTTTTTTCAAGCTCACCACACCTACGTCACTGGGTGGACAGCAACACCTTGAAAAAATTACAAGTAGCCCGTGCCCTGGAAAAGTCTGCCCACCCCTGGCTATAAAACAAACCTTCTTATCTTATCCCAAATATTCTACCTTTCTCAAACTCTACTCAAATAATTTATTATAGAGGTCTGTGGCTAAAAAATCGTGAGGGTCTAACTATGGTTTAAATGAACCAATTAAAAAAACAACAACTGGATATTTTGGAAAGAAAACATCGCCCCTACACAAAGAAGAAAAGTCGGTTTCTCGCTGGAATAAGTGGTTTGTAGAACCCACTTCTCATGTGTTATTGTGAGAGGTTGGTTAAGCAACCAACTATCCGTTTTTTGAACATAGTTGTAAGTGAGTTAAAATACTACTGAGTTATCGCAACTGTGTTACTGAAATAAGTGTGTTAAAAAACTTATGTTATGTCAGATTACTGATATGAAAAACCAACTTTAAGTATTACACCGTAAATGTCATGAACTTGAAAGGCTGAAATGTAGTATTTGTCACGAAAATTTGTTAATGTACTTATAATTTTATCCATTATTTTTTACAATGAAGGAATTTAATTTATGGAATACAGTGTCTGCTTTTTTAGACGAGATTAAGAAAAATTATATTCTGTCATTCCAAACCATAAAAATACTAGTGTCAAAACAGTAAAAATATTATTTTCAAGAAAACAATTTAAAAGTTATAAAAATAAGTGAAGATCCTTCCAATGATTGTGTTTTAAACTTATTATAAATGCATTTTTAATACGAATTCTTTCAGGCATCTTGTCTTTGCGATCTCAAACCTTTTAAAATTTATTGGTAGTTGGAAAGTAATTGTGATGACGAAAGTGTTCGTTACTGTGGAAACAAATGTCTTTTAAGCATCAATCAGTGATGGCGAATTATTCGTTCGTAGTAGAGATATTGTTCAATGTCAGGAAAAGCCGACGATACTAATATAATTTCTAAAGTTCAGACGGGTAGGAAGTTGACAACGATTAACAGTTCATGGCGTAAAACACCTTTCTGTAGTATAAAAAATATAGAGTTCGGCATTCAACTCAGTGGAGAAGAAGTTCTTTTAGACGTGAAGAAAGCACGTTGGGAGTGAAAGTCATCATTGGAATTTCCGCTATCATTAATTCGATTGGCAAAAAGTAACGAAGCTTACCAGTAGAGTAAAATAGTCTCTAAACCATGGAGACCCGTGATGGTACACTGATAAGAGTATACCAAAGAAAACTTAGCTTTGTGTTATTTCTATAAAACCTCAGATAATTCCAACGTCATTTCATCTTCCTGGTAATCACCGAAGACTTTAGGAAAAGAAATAGTTGCAGGAGAACAAATACGTCAAAGTGCGTTAACACTCGCACTTATTTAAATTAAATAGAAAGGTTTAACAAAAAAATCATTCACTTGATTATAATACTTCATACATAGATTTCGTAGAACAAGTAACATGACCAGTCAGGTCTGCAGCTCGTGTGTTAGGAAAAGGTAACTATAAAATATTTCCCCAACACTTAGAGATAAAACTTTAATATACTAAATGTCTATATCGACCTGATATATGCAGGCAAACAAAGAAACCAAAAAAAATGACACACTCTTTACTGCCCAAACAAAGAATCAACCCATACTGGAATACGAAATCATTTTCAGACTTACCTGGGTAGTTCAGCAGTACTTTAAACGGCAACGACACATTAATCTAACTCAAATAAAAGAAGATACATCATCTTAATATATCCTTTATAAACATAAAAATTGACGCGCCGTACATAGCGAAACTTACAGAGCGCTTTCTGCGTAGTAACAGATTCCCTGCAAAAAGAGCTGTGACCTCATTTTCGCACAGCAAGCAATATATACAAAATATCAAAAAAGGGATGTAAACAAGCGGTTCTATTATAGGACACCTAACGCCATCTAGGGCCATTAGTGTCCTGTAAAGTTCTTCTGTTTCACAACACTCCCACCTTTTTGATTTGTAGAGGAATAAATCAAAAATTAAATTATGGAGGCCTTGGTACACGAGCACACTTCCAGTGGGTATAGTTTGCGTACAGGGCGAATCAGTATACTATTTTTGGTCTTGACTTTGACCACTCTGGTGCGGCCATCTCTGCCGGTACAAAGTTCTTGAACTCGAGCCACTGGCCACTGAATCCTTTTAAGGTTCTCCGAACCTATTAACACTATGTCTCCGACATTTATTTCACAGTCTTTCTGTCCATGTTTCTGCACTAGCTGTCCAAGATACTCCTTGCGAAACCTACTGCGGAACTGTTCCCGAAGTTCTTGACAAAACCGCTGTCGAACTAGGAGTTTGCTTTTGTCTATAAAATCTAAGTCAGCTGTACCGAATTCTTTAATGTCCTGTAGAAACATTGATGGTGTCAACGGCAGAAGGTCTTCAGAGTCATTGGAAATATAAGTGAGGGGTCGACAGTTTATTACTGCTTCAACATCACAAATAATAGTGAGCAACTCCTCATAATTTACTGACGCTTGTCCCAAGACTCTCACGATCAGATTCTTGGTGGAACGAATTAATCGCTCCCACCATCCGCCCCACCACGCAGCAGTTGGAGGAATGAATTTCCATTTGATTGGGTTTAACGTTTCTTGAGAAACTACCTTTTCCCAATCAACTTTTCTCAGTACCGTCGAAGTTCCGATAAAGTTCGTGCCATTATCTGAATAAATGACAGACGGTCGGCCTCTTCGCGCTATGAATCTACGCAAAGCTTGGATAAAACATTCCGTACTTATGGACGTCACAAGTTCCAGATGCACGCACCTGTAAACGGCGCATGTAAATAAAACTACCCAGGCTTTTGATTTAGATCGGAGAATCAGAGGGCCGCATAAATCGATACCGGTAATTTCAAATGTAGATGCGTCTCGAATTCTGTCTAATGGCAATTGAATGGGTACTGTTGTCATATGTTTTGCTGAAAATCTCTTACATCGTACACATTTCTTGACAACTGATCTTATTGTGCGTCTGGCGGCAATTATCCAAAATTCCTCTCGGATTATAACAGTAAGAGTTTGTATTCCAGCATGGGAATTTCTTAAATGATATTCTCTTATCAAACATTCAACAATATGATGCTTAGAAGGTAGCAAAATAGGGTATCTAAAAGCATAATTATCGTCCCGTTCGACAATTTTTGTCTTTACTCTCCTTAGGCCACTCTGATCTCGCTGCGTTAAAATGCCATGGATTACGTCTCCAGCCTCAGGAAAACTCTCCATCTGAAGCAGCAAAAGAAGTGTGTTTTTAGCTTCCTGCACCTCGAAAGCTGACAGGGAAGGTTCTTTATTCACCATTTGCCTTTGGCAATTTTTTGATGAATCTTTTTACCCAACTTAAAACTCTTACCATTTTTGAAAATTTGGAGAATCTCTCAAACCATTTAGTTTCTTCAGGAATTACTGATACATTTATATTTACATTTAAATTTATTCCTTTCCTACACTCAGAAAAAACTAAAGTCTCATCGGGTTTAACATCTAGTTTTGGCCAATTATCTCTAGGCTCTTTTAGCCAAATAAGTCCTTTCCACCAACCAAGCTCAGAAAACTGAAGAGGGGAACAACCTCGGGAAGGCAAGTCAGCCGGGTTTGATTGACCCGGGACATATGACCACTGATTTACATTTGTGACAGAACAAATTTCCCTAACTCGGTTGCCCACAAACGTCCCCCATATATCATTTCTTTTGATCCAAGATAAGGCTGTGGTGGAATCGGTCCAAAAATGTTTCGGAATGTCATTTAGTGAAAGCGCTTCCGTCACATATTTGGAAAGGCGCACACCCAAGACACACGCCAGAAGTTCTAGGCGAGGAATGGTAATTCTCTTTAGGGGTGCGACTCTAGATTTAGCCGCTACGAAATTAACGAATATTTCTCTGTTGTGTTCACACCTCAGAAAAATTACTGTGGCATAGGCCTGTTGGCTGGCATCACAAAACACATGTAATGACCAAGAACTTTTATCACCGAACCCTATTCGCCGCGGTATTTTCAAGTTAGATAGAATTTTCAAATTACTATGCCACTTTAAAAATTTTGTTTTCATATTCTCTGGTAACGAAGTATCCCAGTCCGCTTTTATCGCCCAAATTTCCTGGAGTAATAGCTTTGCTGGCAATAAAACAGGTGTTAAAAAACCTAGCGGGTCAAAAATGGTCTGTGTTACAGACAGGACTTCTCTTTTAGACAAATTTTTTGAAAGTGATGCAGTTTTAATGTCAATAGAAAGGTTATCTTCTTCTCTGTCCCAAATAACCCCTAACACTGGCACGGGATCCTTTAATGGGGATTCTGTATTCAAATCTATCGGTATGAAACCAACATCCTTCTCTACTGGACCAAAGATCCACATACGCAAATCCATTTTTGCTTCGGCTAGAATTTCAGTAGACAATTTTATAAAATCCACGAGCTCTTTCTCGTTATCTACCGAAGTTACACAATTATCGACATAAAAAGACCTATCTAATTTCTGGGTGATAAACTTTTGTTCTGTTGGTACTTGTGACAAATGAAACGCAATAACTCCCCCCAATAAGAACGGGCTGGATGTCACTCCAAAAACTACCCTGGCATGGCGAAATACCTTAAAGACACCCTCTTTCTCCCACCATAAAAATCTCAAAAAATCCCTATCTTCTTTTCTCAACTCTATCTGTAAAAATGCACGCCTAATATCAGAGGTCACCCCAATGCATTTTTCTCTAAACCTCAGTAAAATTGAAGGGATTTCTTCAATCAAGTTTGGTCCTTTAAATAAACAATCATTAAGGGAGGGTGATCTGTTAACCTTACACGACGCATCAAAAACAGGTCTTATTTTAGTCGTGCTACTATCTGCTTTGAACACGGGATGATGTGGAAGGTAGTGACCCTTAGAATTAAGTTCAGCCTCTGGCACTACTTCAATTACACCCTCATCCATCCATTCTTTAAAAACCTTATCGTAATCCTCATATTTGTTCAGAGACTTAAGTCTTCGTGTTACACTGAACAATCTTTTTTCAGCAACATGGCGATTTGATGGCAACTCTACATTATACCCTAACCAAGGTAAACTCACACAATAGCGACCTTCTTCGTTTCTTGTGAGGGAATTCAAAAATTGTTCGCGGGCAATTTCTTCCTCGGCAGTTTTCGTTAAGTTCTGCTGAGCATCTAATATTCCGATCGTCTCTAAATTCCATAGATCGGAAATTTTAAAGTCCCGGACTGCTAAACTACACAACAATGATGCACTTTGTTCTTTAGAAGTAGAAAAATCATCATATGCACCACAAACGACCCAACCTAATTTTGTACAAACCGCAGTTAATCCTCCATTTAATTGCTTTACAAGTCCCGTGAGAATTTTTCCATAAATATCACTGCCAATGAGCATCTCGATTTTAGGACAATCTGATCCTACATCAGACAACCAAATTTTCTTACACTTTAACTCTTTTAATATTGGACCTCTCGATACACGCGGTATATCCCCACAAATTACATCCTGATCTAAAAAGTCAAACTCTAAATCTGGATATTTCTGCTGACTCGAGGAACACAACTTTACTCGATATTTATTGTGCAGTTTTGGGTCGGTTCTAGCACCCCCAAATAAAGTATGAGCTACTGTTTCCTTAGATACTATTGGTAAATCTAACTCCACTGCCAATGACCCCAAAATATAAGATTTCTGGGACCCACAATCTAAGAGCACTCTAACGTTTCTTATCTTATTGACTCCCGCGACTGTTACCTGCAACGTCATTAACGCAACTTCCGCGGTACACATTTGTCTGGCAGTAGCTGTTTGTATGTTTTCTATTACTGGCTTCTCTGTTGAAAATTCACCTCTAGTATGCATTTCCGGACAAAGAGAAATTAAATGCGCTTTACCACAAGCATAGCAACGAACAAATTGTTTACAGACTCTTGCGACATGATTGGGTTCTAAACATTTTAAACAACACCTTTTCTCTTTAATTTTAGAAATCTTTTCATCAAGAGTCATAAAACGTGAATCGTAACAATTTTTACTATCATGTGCTTTACTGCAAAATATACAACAACGATCTTTAGTTGTAAGGAAACCTGAGGCAGTAGGAATATTTGCTGGTTTCTTAAATTTAAACTTACCCTTAATTTCACCCCTTGCTCTATCATGATGTTCCTCTTTATGATTAACACTATCAAACCCACTACGTGCCAGTTTTAATCTTTCCTCACCCTCCACTTCAGCTTTTAAAAATTTCATCAAATTTGTGAGGCGAGAAACGTCGGTTCCTTCAGGCTGGTTAAAGAGCGAACTCCTCTGCCATGCCTTTAAAACTTCTTCCGTAAGGCTCGATTCCACCATCGGATACAGCCACGATGTGTTATCTATTGATTTCAAACCTAAAGATTCTAAAGCCCTCAACTGAGCTTCAATTTTATCATAAAGTTTATCAAGGGGCAATTTATCTTTGTTATCTGCCTTAACATTAGAAATAATTAATTTAATTAATTCCCTTACATAAACTTCAATTAATAACTCACTTTTCCCGAAACGCTCTTTAAGAGCAGTAACAGCCTTATCATAATTTTCTGAAGTCACCGGATAACTTTCAATGAACTCTTTAGCCCGCGATCCCGACTTCATACTCTGAACCAAATAAGAAAATTTGTCACTGTCATGCAAATCAGGATCATTGTGGATCTTTTCAAACTGGGACCAAAAGGGAAGCCAATTAAGCAATTCACTGTCAAACTTCTTAAGTTCAATTTTCGGAAGTTTATATGCTTTAATTTTATGACACGATATGTTAGAACCATCCTGTGACCTAGTCTCGAAACCCGTTTCCTCAGGAATTTCTAATTTTTCATTTACTTGACGGGTCAGGGTGATAAAACCATCTGAATATAATTCGCGGGTTTCAATTTCAGTTGAGACTTCCTTTTCCGCAGCCTTCCCCTCTATCATCAAGTCAAGAATTTGGTCGTCTAGTTCTTTTAATTCTAAATGCAAATTCTGCAATTTAGTAAACTTATCTTTTATTAAACCTAAGTCAATGTCCTCTTTAACAAGTTCTGATTTCAAAACATTGACTGTCTTTGTAAAAGAAGAGCGCAAAGCCTTCCGTTTAAGTATTAACGTTTCCATTATCAAAAACTAACTCTACACTTGATAAGATAATTCAAATATTAATTTGAGCAGTTAAAACCGAAAGAATCCTGTCGCGGACGCCACTTAAATGTTAGGAAAAGGTAACTATAAAATATTTCCCCAACACTTAGAGATAAAACTTTAATATACTAAATGTCTATATCGACCTGATATATGCAGGCAAACAAAGAAACCAAAAAAAATGACACACTCTTTACTGCCCAAACAAAGAATCAACCCATACTGGAATACGAAATCATTTTCAGACTTACCTGGGTAGTTCAGCAGTACTTTAAACGGCAACGACACATTAATCTAACTCAAATAAAAGAAGATACATCATCTTAATATATCCTTTATAAACATAAAAATTGACGCGCCGTACATAGCGAAACTTACAGAGCGCTTTCTGCGTAGTAACAGATTCCCTGCAAAAAGAGCTGTGACCTCATTTTCGCACAGCAAGCAATATATACAAAATATCAAAAAAGGGATGTAAACAAGCGGTTCTATTATAGGACACCTAACGCCATCTAGGGCCATTAGTGTCCTGTAAAGTTCTTCTGTTTCACAACATCGTGCATAAAGGAATAAAAGCTCACCTGCTGAACTTTTAAGTTCGGAATTAAAGTGAGCACAAAATATAAGCTTCCACAAATAAAATAGCAAGTGCAATAATAAGTCCCCCCCCCCTAACAGAATCAAGGCTTCCTCTGAGAGGGGGAAATAAACAAAATGTGCTAGCAGCACCAGTAAAAAAAATGCCAATGTGTATTATCCTCTTTTTCAACCGAGGACAGAGTGTAGGAGAGAGAGGGTTGCAATAAAAAGTAACACGCCAAGGCGAGCCAAGAAAAAGGCGATTTTTCCCAAGAAGCAGCACCCCTACGTTCGCCAAAAGTGGCGCCGGCGATTTGAATACAGCGATTGGATTAGGGTAGTGACGTCATGATCCGTGATTGGTCAAAGTTTCCCTGCGCGCCAAGCAAAGAGGAGAGGAACGACACTCACTTACCAGGAATTTGTAGTTCTCAGAAAACAAGCCGAGAAATAATTAAAAAAGAGGTGGCTTTTCAGAAGTAAAACGCCGGGTCCTTTGTAGACAAAATTGCAAAATTCTCTCCAGAGCACGGAAATTGGAAATGCTATTCAACTGCTTTTTAAAGAATAGCACATTTCTTGTTATCCAGATAACAGGAGACCGTAATTGCCACTTAATTGTAACGGAACGAATTTAAAACTGGTCTCAAGACTGCGCCCAGCTGTTAAAATTACAGATGTCGCCAGACGAGAAAATATATCCTAATCTTTGAATAGGCCACCCAGAATATGAGGGTAGAAGTAAAAATTAAAAAAACTATAGCTCAGTTACTATAGCTTTAACATTAAGTTCTGCAATGATACAGAGATTTAGAATACTTCTTGAATTTGAAACAATATTTTAAATTAATTTAAATTTAAAGTGGGGAGAAATTAAAATAACGACTGTAACGAAAATTCCTCATTATAGTAATTGACCTGAATTATATTTACTATTTGCAGTTATACTTTCAACAGCTCAAATCTCCATTTTAAATTGCGTTTATACAGCAATAATTTAACCAATACCTTCAATAATTAAAGTTTGAGAAAATAATGTTCGCAGTATATGTGTGCTTACTATTGCTGTGGGTACAGAGTAACCATTCTATAAAATACTTGTAAATGCTCTAGGGATTTAAGGCATATACAAGATTCCAAAAATTTTCCTAAAAGTGCAATCAGGTAGAAAACATTTACAATATATTCAGTCAGGTGGGCAAGACATATAAGGATATTGTTTAGTGTGGTGAGAAACTGGATATGTAGTATTTTTCTTATGCTGCATTTAAAGCGCCTTAGGTACAGAAAATACTTGTTGAACATCAAAAAGTTGCTGGAAAAATTCCAAACTACTTTTATGTTTTTACCTGCCTCTCGGATTCAATACATTCGTATGTAATGCAAAATTTTAAAGAAATCATTCTAAAATTTGTATTTAAGGAGACTGGTCTATAGAAGCAACTGATGCACATATAAATGTTATGTTTCATTAGCTGTTGATATTTGCAAGGATATTTATAGAAAATGAAATGATTATCATTTTATTTTAAAATTTCTGTTGTAAAATTAGTTTCACTCAAATATCTTGTACTTTAAATCGTCAATTTACATGATTTACATGTATCACAAAGAAAAAAATCCAAAACTGTTTTGAGAACAATACTTTTTCTGCTGAGACTTAGAATATCGATGCAGGGGAATCAGTTATGAATACGATTTGCAGAATCACAAAATGAGAAGTTTTATGAATGAATCAGCTAGTCTAGACGTATGCAATAAAGAAAATGACAATATGAGGGCCTTTTTAGGGATAACAATTTTCAATCGTTACACAGTAATACATTGAATGGCTGTATTCTTTTGCTACTTCTAAATATAGCCATTATTTATATGAGAATAAAGTTTATTTTGGAGTGAATCAAGGAAGAAGTACAGAAGCTTTTGCTTGTACCTGAGAAAGTTAAAGCAAGTAGATCGATCATATAAGATAAATAGTGTGGAAGCCGGTTCTTATTCAGATCATTCAGTCGAACAAGGACAAAGTGAAACGTTCACAAAATGTTCATTTTCTTGTAAATAAACACCATTTTTGCATTATCTGGCAATGTTGTGTAGGATGGATTGTTTCATAGACTTAATAACTTGTAACTGATAATTTTTGTGATACCTTCTAAATTGGAGAATTACAAAGAAATATATGTAATATATCAAGAAAATTTGTAAATGAAATGTTAAAAAACTGTCACTTGTAATATTAAACGCCAAACGAGAAATTTTATAAAGGGCTTTGGTGACACAATTTGTACTTTTGTCCAAAACTCTTTTGTGTGGAAAAGCTACATCATTCATATCAAACACGCTAAATAATTTTTAATCATATTTAGTAATTTACTTTCAACCCTGGAAATATGTTGACTATATTTTCTATAATTTTGTCATGTAATTATTTTAATTTTTTTCAAAAAAGAAAATTTCTCATATGCTATAGCTAAAAGATTTCTCGATATTTTATAGTTAAAAGATTTATCGAACGGATACTGAAATTTATAAAGAAATAGGGTTCTAAACAACAATTCTGGCTGAAAGGTTATCCTAATTTCTTATTAGAAAACAAGACTCATACAATTGTTGTCTCAAATCATACATACATTTTACTTATAAATGGTCTTCTTTTACTAAACTTTACGCCTTTTTACAATTTGCATTTAATAAAACTTATAAGGAAGCATAAACGATGATAATCCAACAGTTATATGTAATACTAAGATATATACTGACAATACGTGAACACACATACCATAGAACAGAAAGCTACTGACCTAAAGTTTCACTCGTAACATACTGATGGACAACGTACCATTGAACGTATGCTGAAACTACCAGAATGATAGTTTCTGACGGATTTATTAACCTAACTTCTGTAGGCTCGCATTATTTGAATCTCAAACTTGCTCGGATTATCACCGATATAGGAATTTTGACTCCGTGAAAATTGCCAAATGCGTTATGAATCAGTTTAACAGCCACCACGGAACAATTCTAACATATAGGTTCTAAGATATAGGTATCATCTTAAGAATATTGATTCACTGACTTGAGCTCTAGCCAAATAAGAGCCAAAGTTAAATCTTGCTAAAAAAAACGTTCCGACGTAGAATGGATTATGGAAATTGGAGAACATCACTGAAATGTTTGAAAAGATTTAAAGGATACAATTTAATAACGTTTGTGTATAATGACTTTATGTATACACTACTTTCATCGTACATCTATGATAAAATAATGCCATTCATATGTAAATTATCATATCATACCCTATATCCATGATTCTCAACCTTTATTTCGTCATAGTTCACTTTTAATATTTAAAAAATTTGGCAGCACATTGACGATAAGATAAATTTAAAATAATTTATTTTGATAATTGATTGATGTATCTATAATATATTTTGCAAAAATAACATATGAAATAACTTTCATTGAAATATAAAAGGAAATTGCTTTACAAAGCAAAGCAAATGTTTATTCGACTACAAATTACATTGAATGCGAAATTTGACCTTGTTGTTTATGATAACTGCATTTATATTTACGAGTAAAAAAGGTAATGCTACTCTCATTTCATGATCCCGATTCAAAAGTCTGGATCTTTTTTTTTTGTTTTTATATTGCTCAAAGCCGAAAATTCGTATTCGCACAAATAAGATGAGGAAAATTGTAATAACACATTTAAAGCTTTTTTTATGATATTGTCAGAAAATCGTATCTAAGATTAATCCAGAACGAGTAAATTGATTCTTCAGAATGTTTTGAAATTAAGTCTTGGTTATTACACACCGAAATTAGTTCTTTCTCTTCTCTAAAAGTTAATTTATATACCGACATGTTGTTTATCATAAATACACTGCTGGCCACTGTAAATGCAACACCCTGAAGGAAACATGCAAATAACATGAAATTTACAACATGCATTCGCGGAGGTGAGATATGCAAATGATGAGAATTTCAGCGCAGACGCACATCACGCGCGCCTGTGGCGCCACTTCAAAGCGCTATTTAAGGCTTGGAGATTTCGACGATTTCAAGTTCGGCAATTGTGTTTTTCTTGTGGTTTTTTAAAAAAAAACGATCAATTATGCCTCGTCGAAAACAGCGATCATCTTTTGATCAAGTATCCGAGTTCGACAGAGGAAGGATAGTGGCCTACCGAGATTGTGGATTATCTTTCAGGGAAATCGGTAGTCGTGTTGGACGAAACCAAACAACTGTAATGCGGATATGTGATCGTTGGATGCAGGAGGGTACGACAGACCGGCGTGTTCGATCGCATCCACCTCAGCGCACCACTTCACGTGATGACAGGCAAATTGTGCGCATGGCAGTGACGGATCGCTCAGTCACATCACGAATCATAGCACAGCACATGCAGTCTGTAACGCATCATCCAGTGTCTGCGCGTACCATTCGACGCCGTTTACAGCAGAGTGGTCTGTCCGCAAGACGTCCATTGCTTTGTCTACCCTTGACGCAGAACCACAGACGTCTCCGCCGCCAATGGTGCGATGACAGAAGGATGTGGACGGCAGAATGGAATGAAATTGTCTTTACTGACGAGTCACGCTTCTGTCTGCACCACCACGATGGTCGCATTCGAGTCTGGAGACACCGTGAAGAGAGGATGCTGAACAGCTGCGTTATGCACCGCCACACTGGTCCTGCATCGGGTATTATGGTATGGGGCGGTATTGGATATCACTCTCGCACACCTCTAGTACGCATTGCCGGTACTTTAAACAGCCAGCGCTACATCTCCGAGGTGTTGGAGCCAGTTGTCCTTCCTTACCTTCAGGGCTTGCCCACAGCCCTATTTCAACAGGATAATGCGCGACCACACGTGGCACGCATTGTCCGACGGTTCTTTGTCAATCGCCAGATTGAATTGCTTCCTTGGCCGCCTCGCTCTCCGGATCTTTTGCCGATAGAAAGCATGTGGTCCATGGTTGCTCTACGATTGACCCAGATTCCATCCCCAGCTGCCACAGCAGATCAACTTTGGCAACGTGGGGAAGCTGCTTGGTCTGCTGTACCCCAAGAACTCATCCAAAGTCTCTTTGAATCAATGCCGAGGCGTGTGGCAGCGGTGATCTCCAACAATGGCGGCTACTCTGGCTACTGATTTTGGCAGGAACCACACTTCACAGAAGTCTATAAATTTAATCATTTGATACTTGGTGAACATGTTATCTACAAAATCAATTTTTTTGTGATATCTCTTGTATTTCTTGGTGTTTCAATGTGGGTGGCCAGCAGTGTAGATTTCGAATCCAACGAAATTTTTTTTATTTTCAAATTTGGAAAGTAATGATACATTCTTTGCTCTAGTACTGTCAAATGATCAATAACTGTTTTATGAATCCTTTTATAACACTCTTTTGGAAATGATTCAAACTTTTCTAAACTACCATTTTCTGCTTTATTCTTCCATAAAGTATTTTTTCACAAATCCCAAAAAATCATCGGTTGAGATCAAAATATTATCTTTCGGTCCTTGCATGTTATTAAAAATAACAAAACTATCACATCTGTTGTTGTTGTTGTTGTTCCTTATGGCCCTTGACCGACATGTAACATCATATCAAATCCCGAAGGCTATGGGCGATGAAGGTGCGGCTCCTGTTTTTAATAGCACCACAAGGGTCAGAGTCCGACTTGGTTAAATGACTGGTCCAGTAATTTTGAACCGAGTCAAGTGACGGGAAGGAACACTTGCCCCGGCACCTCCAGAGGTACAATTGAGAACTTGGAGGACATTGTAGCCACGCCCTATTTTAAGTGCCCCGGCCACCATTAATGAACAAAGCGATAAATTTGCAGCGACGAGCTTCGAACCAGGTACGTAGAAACCAGAGCATCGAATGAGATCTGTAAGCTAGCTTAGCACACCATAGTTTGTCCTCCATCAAATCGACAAATCCCTTATTATCTTGTTCAAAAATATCTTTATCTCGTTTATTCGTTCTTTCAGAACCAGAGCATCGAATCAGATCTGTAAGCTAGCTTAGCACACTATAGTTTGTCCTCCATCAAATCGACAAATCCCTTATTATCTTGTTCAAAAATATCTTTATCTCGTTTATTCGTTTGTTCAGAACCAGAGCATCGAATCAGATCTGTAAGCTAGCTTAGCACACTATAGTTTGTCCTCCATCAAATCGACAAATACCTTATTATCTTGTTCAAAAATATCTTTATCTCGTTTATTCGTTCGTTCAGAACCAGAGCATCGAATCAGATCTGTAAGCTAGCTTAGCACACCATAGTTTGTCCTCCATCAAATCGACAAATCCCTTATTATCTTGTTCAAAAATATCTTTATCTCGTTTATTCGTTCGTTCAGAACCAGAGCATCGAATCAGATCTGTAAGCTAGCTTAGCACACCATAGTTTGTCCTCCATCAAATCGACAAATCCCTTATTATCTTGTTCAATAATATCTTTATCTCGTTTATTCGTTCGTTCAGAACCAGAGCATCGAGTCAGATCTGTACGCTAGCTTAGCAAACCATAGTTTGTTCTCCAACAAATCCACAAATCCCTTATTATCTTGTTCAAAAATATCTTTATCTCATTTTTTAATTCAAGCACGTGAAATACAAACTTTACCTCTAGACAACCACCTAACTTCGTGTGCAGTAACAACGATTCGTATTTAAAGTCCATATCCTGGAATAATTGACTAAATAGGGGACTTTTTAATGGTCTCGAATTTATATAAATAATCATTTTACCACATTGTTCCAACACTATTTTCAATTCTGATGGTAATTGTTTTGTAATAGTAATTGTTTGTCTGAGGTCGCTTATATATGGGTATTCGCAGTGGCGCAACACTTCCCGCGTTACAGTGGTTGAAAATCACTGCCCTCTATCATATAATATATATACATATACATATACATATAAATATATGCAGGTAGTTATCAAAATAATGGAAACACTAAGTAACATCATGAAAACCTTCATTAATATGGGATAGGATTACCTTTGTCATACAATACCACCTGATTCACCTTGGAATTGGATTATACAAGTCATAAATAGTGGTTAAGAAAATATTATACCATTCTTCAGGGAAAAATCATGAAAGTTCCTGTAGAGATGCTATGGTGGATATCGATACGTTTATCTATCCGTTTATACAAATCACAGTGGTTGGATGATTTATAGTCGGTTGGATTGTACAGGTAAAGATAAGATAATTGACTAATTAAGATAATTGATAAAGATAAGATAATTGCTCTTTAAATCAATGCATGATAGATTTAAATGTATGTACAGCGGGATTATCATACCGGACAACGCCATCTCCTGCAAGAAACAATGTTGCAGGATGGACTAGTGAGATAAAATTTCGACATAGTTCTTTACATTCAATCTCCCTTTTAGAGTTACAATTGGGCATAAAGAAAACCATGAGAGGCCATCCTAAACCCTGATAGATCAACCTCCATCATTGACAGTTGAGATGAGACAGCCAGAATCTTACGCTAGTTTAGTTGTTCTCCAGACATACGAACGTCCTGTTGCGAGGAACAGCGTGAACAATGATTCGTTGGACCAAATTCCATTTTTCGACATATTACTCGACCAGGATTTGGACGATATCGACGAACATTGTGGACGATATTTTGTATTGGCATCTATTACAAGTGGCTTGGGAAGAACTGCTCTTCCGTAAATGCTTTGTTTGTGAAGTTCCCTTCTACCTCTAATGGTTGATACCAGAACATGCAGATGCCGATTGAGCTCTTCGGACATTTTGGTTGCAGTTGTTTTCTTTCTTCGTGTCAAAATCCGCTTCAATACCTCGTCCGTCTCTTTCACTCAGCTCTCCCTTTCGTCCACTATTCTGATTGGCAAATGTTGTTTTTCCGTGCACTCTGTATACTATCATGACTTTCGATAGCATAGCTCGAAAAACACCCATTAACCTGGGGGCTGCAGTAACAGATACTGCAATTTAAACGCGCTCCAACAATTTGCCCTTTTTACAAGGTCTGTAAGGTTTGACATTTTACGCTTTTCCCCCAAAAAGCACGATATGCTTAGCTTTATTACTGCTTCCTGACAGTAGAATAATACATACACTATATTATTTAAAAATACCGGTGGCATGACTTGGTTTTTAAGGAATACGAAGCACATTCATAAACACCACCAATATTGATAGGTGTTTCCATTATTTTGATAACCACCTGTATATATACCTGTATTAATATAAAAGGCAAAAATATTAGTACTTTTCAGTATGAGGATGCTGGAGAGGAAAGAATTTCTCTAAATTTTGACTAATGTCTGACAACTGACAGTCATAACGGATAGATAAATCTCGCTTTTCCCGAACTGTTGCATACTTCATGGAGATAGAAAAAATACATGAAAAGCAACCTATTAAGAAGGGGTCTACACATCACCAGCTTACCGATCTAGGTTTCGCTCTGCTTATGCCCCTAACCGCCCCCAACCCCCTAGTACAGCGTAGCTGACAATGATACTGTAAAAATAAAAATTCCAAATTTAGAAAAATTCTTTGCAGAAGAAGGGGCCCGTATGCAAACATATAAATCTCAATAGATAGAACCTAGAAAAAAATAAATACTTATTTATTTACAATCTATTTATTTATACATTTCACGGCACAGTTCGGTCACCTTAAAAAAGCTCTCAAGCCCGCTTGGGAGAAAATTTCAGCAGAAAGAAAATACTCAATTATAAATATATCAAAACAACAGACCTATTAAATATATTCAAGACTTCATTTAATTATGATCTAATTCATTTAATTATGATCTAATATGATTTAATTATGATCTAATATGATTTAATTATCATCTAATATTCTTTTTAAAATCACCTCTAAACCATTTTCTTAAGAAACTGAAAGTAAATCGGCTACGCGCTCAGACGGGACTCCAAATAACGAGTTGGTATCTGGCCGATTTGATTTTGGGGTTTGCCGTCTCGAATTGCTAAAGCCATGCCTGAACTCACATGTGGTGTGAGTGTAGAAAACAGCAGCTATTCGAATAGATACACCAGTGATATTGTTAAAAGCACTTTTCCAAAAGAAACAATATTTGGATGACCATTTGTAGGCAGACAGAAATGGTCTCAATATTTTATTCTAATTATTAACCCTGCACTGGTCGAGAGGCTTCTCACAAGCATCATTAGCACATTGTTTACATTTTGCGTATTGACTAATTGTTCTGTATGTCCAGCATATGCCAATACCGTCGGAGTTTTTATGTACGAGTCGTAGCTAACAATCAAAACTCCTGCAGTTGTTATCATTCTCTTATTGTAAACATATATATACCAAAATACCCGATTGGCATTTTACCAAATTTATAAAAATTGCTAATAGAAATACATTTTTAAAAAACTTCCTTTTTGTTTATCCTATTGTAAAAATTAATCATATTTTTTTTTAGATTTGATTGGTTTTCATTTGCAAAAATTGCTTATAGAAATACGTTTTTTTCCATGTGCTTTAATTTATTTTATTGTAAAAAGGCATATAAACTTAAAAATATCATTTGTTTTCATTTACATCCATTATATCTTTAACTTACTGTAGTATTTCTACAAGTTCTGTACTGTATTTCTACAAATAGAATAATTAAAACCTAAATCACATAGTATGGCGTCTATCAGACGCCACGCGACCATGCGCGCAAATTTTAAATATGCGACCAGTGCAAGGTTCAGACAAAGCATTTGTTATCTGGAGACAACATATTTGTAGGATAATTTAAAAAAATTTTAACGCATCAACAATAATTTTTAAAATCTGATATATTCTAGCAAAGCGAAGTTTATATTTTTTCTTCAATATAGTGACTAGTATAAGTACGATTTTAAACGGAAAGTCTCTCCCAATCAACATAAAATCCTTTAAGATGCAGCAGTAAAACTTTCTGGACAAAAAGTCGCGGTACTAGTTACGAAGAAAGGAGTTCTTACTCTCACCCATCATTTTATAGCAGATCATCTGTTTAATGATCCTTTTACCTCTGCGTCTGGGGAATACTTTAAATTTGATTCCTTTCGGATTGGTTTTATATGGGATAGGAGAATTTTGAACTGTGATATACAGATCATTTCCTTTTGTACTCAGGTAACAGAATACATCCTCAAACGGGAAAGAAAATTTTCATCCAGTCTCATTATTAAATGTAACATGCGCATGATGTTAGTTGATTGTGTAATAAGGTGCGGAAATAAAATGTTTATATCTTATCAATTTTAAGTCCAGTTTTTCCCCCTTAGCATTTCGTGCCCTTTTACGCCGAATTTCTCTCAATTATTTCCACTTTCATGTAAAAATAGAAATAAAAGCACGCGCATACACATAAAAACATGTTTATAATTTTATAAACACAAATACTTTGTTAACACTCCAATTTTGTACATGAAAAACTAAATATATTGATAGACTTCCAAATTAATGTCTCCCCCCTTATTATTACAGGGAAACATTTTGCCCCTTAGTTTTCTCCTTTTATAAGAACTCTTGAAATGATATTATCACGTGACCCAGTGTATTTCATTCATGTTTTATTAAATATGATATATAAGAATCTCTCGCTTAACTTATGAGGAATATGAATCTAAGGAAAATTAACATCACTGAGTTTGGTTTCGTTTAGAGACGTGCATACACATAAAAACATGTTTATATTTTTATAAACACAAATACTTTGTTAACACTCCAATTTTGTACATGAAAACCTAAATATTCATTCCTTTCTACGGTCCTTTTTTCTTACACGAGGGCTTAACATCACTGAGACAAAGTTAAGTGGAATTCGCAGTCTATTATTTTATTGTGGTGGTGTAAATCAGTCACTCAAAACTTATTTAACAACAAAACCTAACAACGTATTAAAAAAGTACAGTGGAATCTCGATCGATCGTTTTCGGATCCATCGTTTTTCCGTATGTGTCGTTCATTTTATCTAGTCCCAACGATCATATTGCTTTGTTATGTTTCCGCATCTATCGCTTTCCCGCATTTATCGTTCATTTCAATCGGTCCCTTGAAAAACGATAGATCGAGATTCCACTGTATTAGAAATGGCTGATTACGCCGACATGTACATGTAAAAGTATGGCGCGAACCTGCTTCGGCAAAATCGACTTGAAATGTCGCGAAAGGTCTAAATTTATTTGAAGTAAGTAAGTCATAAAAGAGGGAGCAACCTCAAAATTTAAACAGCCTCAAAATTTAAACACGTCAGTGAAACTGACAAAAGGCGAAACAAGCCAAGACTCGGCGAAAAACTAAAAATTTGAAACCCCTGCTTTTTACCATAGGATCATAGGACCATAGGAACATGTGATTAACTGTGTTACCTAGGCCATCGCCTTCTAACACAGATATTTCATGACATTGACAACGGAGAGCGAACGGTCCACCGAAATGAGAAACGGAAGGTTCTTTTTTTAATATCTTCGGAAGCGTAAATTGCAACACAAAAGTGAACAGAGAGTTTTTTGGTCAGAGCTTTGGAGGGTGAAATGAAGAGTTCTCATTGTACATCTCGAGGATCTTCGTGATGCTTCTGTGGTGGAGGCGAAGTCAATAGCTGCCTGAAAGCTGGTTTTCAATTGGCAGGTAGAGAGAGGAGGAAGAAAAGTCATTGAATAGAGAGATAAGGTTCAGAATCCGTGAGATCTAAAACTAGGAATTCGAGCAAATCCAAAAAGATTTACTCAGAGACAAATAATAAGTGCTAGAAGTTTAAGGATAGTAAAACAGATTTTTTATTTTATTTTATAAAATTTTTAATTGTTTTTTGTCTTGGCAAAACCAAGTATTGTTTTTATATTTTTTAAATCTTATTTAAATGAAGGGGACAAACAAAGAATTTTAAGACGGAAGACTCAGGATGGCACGACGCCTTTTCCTGTTAGTGGGTTCTGCGTGATCATAGTCTGCAAGATTAATTAAAAGTTCATTGTCAATTGAATTGTGAAAGTTAATAGCTTGATTTTTGAGATCATTTCGAATAGTAGGGATTCCTAACTCCCTGTACATCTGAAATACCAATCTGCGTTAACGATTAGCCTAAAGGTGCTGAAGCAAGTTTTTTAATATGGGAATTCGCAAAGTATGACCACGCTGGCCTTCCATAAGTTAAGATAGGACGAAGATAAGAGTTGTAAATGAGCATTTTATTGGCTATGCTTAATTTGCTGTTCCGAGAAATTAAAGGGTAAATTAATCTTCTGGCTGCTCGGAACTTGCCCCTGACATGGAGGATATGATATTTCCAAGTGACATTTTTGTCTAAAATGACTCCAAGGTATTTAAAGGTATCAGACTAGTGAATTTTTGTGTTACCTATTTGAATTTGGTGACTGTTGTATGTCTATTTACGCTTAGTGATAAACATGACAGCAACGCGTTTTTCAGAATTAATTTTAATTTCCCATTTGTCGAGTCAATCTGCTTTCTACCGGTCTGACTATGGCTTATATCTAGTTAAGCAGTCAATCAGAGCTTGATGTGACGCTTTCTGATGAGAAGTGAGTCAATGCATAAATTTAAGTGATTTATTGAATATTTAATTAGAAATAAACCTTTTAGAATGCAATCGGAAAATGCAGTCTATGGAGCACTACAATTTCTAAAACTGGGTGCAGCAACTAGATTCGTAGAAATTGAGGGACAGAAAATAACTACTCATAAATACATCGTGTCATCCTTCAGATATAACAATATCCTGATCTAAGCGTTATACTTTTTTTTAAAACGTTGTTTCTAATAATATTATAAGCAGAAATTTGATACTAAGTGGTGATTATCTTTCGTCTCAAAAGCGTTTTTCTCTCTCTGGCTCCGAAATAAATTATTTTCTTGTACTGTCGTCTAGGAACTTTGGTTGTATGTTGAATGAACACAGCCATATAATTGAAAAAAACATTTTATTATCTGAAGGTTAATAATACGTAGCAGAACTAATACGTTCCGATTTTCTTATATTTTCTATTGGTTAAATCACATATATTTCAATAAATGTTTTGAATTAATAGGTACTAGAATAAAATAGCGAGGCAATTTCCCTCTACATCTGTGATTCTCAACCTTTTTATGTATACCCCCCTCCTTTTTAGGATATTCATACCCTACGCCCCCCCCCCCGGAGACCTAAAAAAAAAAATAAATACCGCTAGTAAAATACGTTCAACACATATTGTTAGCTAACTATCCGCCCTCCCTGAATATCCCTCACGACTCACCACGGGGGCGTGTCCCCCAGGTTGAGAACTCTCCAAAGATATACGTATTGAAATGCACTTTTTTAGACTGCTTTTAACTGTTAGACCAGCTGTTCCCAACCGGTGGGTCGCGACTCGATCCTAAAACTCTCAGAAACCATCGAATAAACCATCAGAAAAGATAATAAAAAGTGCTTATATTTTGTCAAAGTACAAAGTGCTTATATTTTGTCAACCATTTTCAAATCAGAACACAAATTGTTTATCAATAATCAATCTGTATCTTTAAAAAAGCATATATATATATATATATATATATATATTTGCAATATTTGATAGTAAATTATATATACATAAGGAAGGGATACGATACATATAAGGTTTTTTACTCCACCATGGACCGATGGACTGTGTAGGTATTTCGATAAGGAAAGGTGGGTCGCCAGCTGAAAAAGGTTGGGAACCACTTTGTTAGACCATAGGAGTTTCTATTTGAATGGCTGCTGTTTTCTACACGCCCCCCCCCCCATGTGAGTGATTTGCACCCTAATGATTATGTATATGTTTTAAAATTATAAGAATTTGTCACTTCCATTTCTAATTTTAGCTGTGGACGTCTTTTTGCTTAAAAATTCAAAGAAATATGCTGAGGAAAAATATTATGTGCCAGTATTAGTAAGAAGGAAATTTAATTTTTACGGTCTATATTTAAATAAATAGCACAAAATTTCCGATTGTCAGTGCTTTTAAGATTTTCTATTTATATTAGATAAATAAAATTTAAGTTACTTATTAAGAAATATATACTACGTAGTAAGTAAGGAGTATTTTTTTTTCTTGCCACGTCTTATATTAATTTCACATTTTGTTCCCTATTTCCTTTTCTACTGACCTCTCATCCACATATAGAAAATATGCACTTAAATATTTACTGTTTTAAACAGCCACGATTACTGTTTCCAATATACTAAACTTTCTAAAGTTATGAATTCTAATTTTTGAACAGACTATAGTTCACGTCTTCGAAATCAGAAAGTTTTTCTTATAAAGATGGTATGATGACTAAAACTACAGCAATCGTTTGACCTAAAAAACGTCTGATCAACAATCGTTTGATCCTAAAAAACGCTATATAGGCAAGTTTTCTAGACAAGTTTAAAGAAGAAATAAATTATTTCATAGAGATCCCAGTTACAAAATCTTTGATGTTCAAATACCCGATAGCCTATCATCTATTCATCTTACGTGCTGCGGGTGTTTACTTACACACACACACACACACACACACACATATATATATATATATATATATATATATATATATATATATATATATATATATATATATATATATATATATATATATATATATATATATGTATGTATGTATGTATGTATGTACACTGTCAAAAAAATATATGCACCCAGAAGAAATGGAGCTACTATCACGAAACTTGCAGGAATGTAGTCTCGTAAGAGGTATGCAAATGATTAAAATTTCGACGCCAGTGAGACAAGGGTAAGCGCACTATGCGCATATGGGATGCGCAGCTGGGAGAGTTTAAAAGCATGATTGCTCGTACCATAGGGTTATTCAGACAAATCTGTCGATTTGGATGGGCGGTATTGTGACTAGAGATGTCTCTGAGACGAAACGGTGACAGTACGAACAATTGTTTTACTTTGACGGTGGGCGTATAGTAGGCCTCGGAGAAGCAGGTTGGTCGAACAGGCGTATCGGAGGCCACCTCGGTCGGAGCGATATGGTAGTTACTCGGTGTTGGCAACAATGGATCACGGAAGGAATTGTCTACCGTCGCAGTGGGTCAGGGCGTCTCAGGAACGCAAATGCGCTAGAGGATCGCGCAATCATAAGAGCGGCCACGTCCGCACCACCAACTTCGCTAGAATCGGATCGTCGCCATTTACCACCTTCCAGACATCCGGTGGTATCAAGGGAAACCATTCATAGACGACTGGGAGACGCAGATATAATGAGCCGACGTCCTTTAAGACTATTACCACTGACCCCACATCATAGGCAGTGTCGAATGGATTTTTGCCGACCTCGGGCAAGCTGAAGTGTGACTGACTAGAGGCGTGTGATCTCCAGCGATGAATCCCGTTTCAGTCTCAATGCTGATGACCAGCGCACACGCGTGTGGAGGCGTCCAGGCCACCGGTCCGATCCGGCATTTGTTGTCGAGAGGCATACGGTGATTACAGAAGTTATGGCAGTGTGGGGAACGATTTGTTGGCACACACGATCACCTCTAGCCGTCCTTCAACGAATTTTGACGGCACGAAGTTACGTGCACGAGATTTTAACGCTAGTTGTACTGCCTATGCTAGCAAGTCGCCCAGGTGCCATTTATCAGCAAGACAACTCTCGTCCACATACTTCACGACTCTCCCAGCAGCGTCTAAAAGGATATGACGTACTCCCATGTTCTGCCAGGTCCCAGACCTCTCGCCAATAGAGCGCGTCTGGGACGTACTTGGAAGGCAACTGCAGCCGTCCCGTAATACTGGTGAATTAACTACCCAGTTTAAAAGATTAGGGCATGATCTTCTGCAGGAGGTCATAGGTGACCTCGCTGATTCTATTCAACACCGTGTTTCGGCGTGTATACCTGCCAGAGGTGGATTTACTACTTACTAATTTGTAACCTTTTTCATGCCATATCTTCTTAATAAAACGGTCTGTTCTTCTGAATTTGTAATCATGTGCCTATTTCTTCATACACTACATACATATTAAGTTTCGTGATAGTAGCTCGTTTCCTTCTGGGTGCATATATTTTTTTGTGACAGAGTATATATGTATATATATATATATATATATATATATATATATATATATATATATATATATATATATATACAGAGAGAGAGAGAGAAATACATATGTTTGTTTGTGTGTTATGTTAAATCAATTACATGTTGAATCCATCATTGTTGTCAACGTTTAAAATGTCTTTGACGCCCCTATTTCTTAAACTAAAATCATATATTTTAACGTAAGAAAAATTTATTAGACACTTAGTCTTTCGCTCTCTCTCTAGATGTTGTCTACACAGGGCTCTCCACGTGTCTTGTAAAAATGGTATGTCGAACTACGTAATTATACGTCACTTTCCACCTTGGTATTTTAAAAGGGGACCCGCCCCTTCAGTTTCAGACACTCACATTTCAGTATCAGGAAACCTGCAACCTGTCAGCACTCCCTCCCGAAACAATGTTACACGTGCATTATCAAAATAGAAATAGCCTATGTGTAAATGTACAAATTCCGAAAAAACGTATGTGTATCAATAAAAAAAATTATTTCAAGTCACGCTATGAATTTAGTAAGTATGAGGATGAAAAATGCTTCATTGGCGTTACATACAGTCTATAACAAAAATTCGAAACAAAAATAATTTGTTCGATTGTAACGAAATTCCGTATGCAAATATATTTCGACAGAACATGCAAATTATTAAAATCTGATATCTAACGAATGAATAGTGGGATCTTCTTTCTTTCTTAGCTGGATGGGCACCACAACTGCCCATCCAGCTGTTGTATATAAGGAGCGATTAGTGCCCTTTACATGTACGCTCTTTCGCGAGTGCTTGGAGTGTAATGGATTGTGCGCGGGAAAAAAACTTGCATTACTCTCCAAAGCATCTTTCCCTTCATGTTACAGCGCCATCTATTGATACATTTTGGAACTTTTTTTTATTATGCCAAATCGTTTCACCTTTCTTCCAGTATATTTAGTTCAAATTTGAAGTCATTCTGAAAAATTGTTCTTTTTTTGCAGCCTTTTGAAAGTGGGACTTAAATTATGGACAACTTGTATATATATATTATATATATATATATATATATATATATATTCCTGGCTGTAGTAGCTTTAGTGCTCATACTGGTTTTTCTCTTTCAACATTATCTTACATATATATATATATATATATATATATATATATATATATATATATATATATATATATATATATATATATATATATATATATATATATATACTACTTCGGTGGTATCAGCGCTGAAACGCTTGTATGGAGGATTCATAATGACGTAGCACAAAGACAATGTGCGGAAAAAACAACAAACTTCGTAATTACAGCTGAAAATTAGAATTTCTTGTACTTAGAATAGTTTTCATAAGTCTTTTAAAAACTTTTTCTTTAGATTATTAGTTTTTCCAAAAATACGAACCACAGTTTTCAAATTTCATTTTTGACATGAGGATATGAAAGTTTTTAATTCCAAGATTCAAACGAAGTATATTTTATCTCCTCTATTACAATTCGAATACATACGCAAAATGAAAATTTTGCAGATACTGATACTATCACTTTAAAACATTTTTCAAATCTAAGGTTTTGAAGGAGATAACCTTCTGAAAGAAAATTAATATTCATAAATATTTTTGAGTCATAAATGTTTGTGTTTAATGCTAAAACACAGATAGTCGATGATCTAAGTACATGCAACCTCAGAATTTTAAGATAAATTGTGAGGTAATAATTTTGTCTAAACACGACATCAGGGATACACAATGAATGTAAATAAAATTCATAAGTAAAAAGAGTTGTCTATTCTTTTCAATTTTATAGTAACACAGAAAAAAGTATTTTTCAAAGAATTGTAAAAGATAATGACGGATTGTTAAGTTAATGTTCGATCAGTACTAATTAAAAAAAAACCTCTGCGCTGTTTTATCCTTTTGATATTTCATGCATTTTAATATTTGGTTGTAAATATATCGCAAATATTTTGATACATTCACCATAAAAGAGTGTTCAAACAATTTTGTGATGTATTTTAGGGCTTCGTTGAAATTAATAAACTCTAAATATAGTAGCAAAGTTTCAAATTTGTAATACTAAAATGAATTTTAATTTTAGATATTCATAATTAAAATAGTTGAGTTATTCAAAGGATGTTCTCTTTGAAGGAAATATGGATTTTTAATTGCTATACAGGGAATGGTATCAGGGAAAATACTGATGGATATGTAATAATGGTCATAGATATTATTATGGAAAAAAATACGATAAAATTAATGATAGAAAATATTGGGAAAAATGATCTTGTTTATTACTACATCGGAATTAAATTATTATTTAAAGATATCTATTCTGTAAAATGTTTAAATGATTATGTTATATTAGGAACAAAATTTTTTGAGTACATACTCATACTTTTAATTTAAAAAAAGTGCAATAGCAGTAAAATTGGAGAGAATAAGTTATATTTAGATAGGCCAGTAATGTTATATTAAAATGATTAGTACTGGACGCAAACCATATACAGTGGAACCTGTTGTATCTAGAACCCTTTTTGACGTTCTAATTTTTTTCATCCATGTAGTACATAAAAAGCACAGTGGCGTAGCAGTTAAAAGCTTCAAGCTGCCACACCATGACTAGGTAAGGTCGACTCAGCCTTTCATCCCTTGAGTGGGTCGATAAAAGGAGGATCAAATTCTGGGGGTCCCGCGGCCGGCTGACCACCTGCCCGAGACATATGCTGTATGGTAACCCAAGAAAATGGAGATAAGTACCACCGGTCTTGGTCCACAATGGACTGTTGCGCTATTGGTTAGTTAGTACATTCAAAAATAAGTCAATGCTACGAATTGAAACTTCAGAATGTAAGGGTTAGCTTGTAATTTAATTTATTTTTCATGTGAATTATTTTTATGTATTTTGGAAAATTTAGATCTAAAGGGCATTTAAGACGAAGTTACAACATGGTGTTGTAGCTGTCAGTCACACGCTGTGCCTTGGTCTTAGGGATTTCCATTTTTTTACTTACTTCAAAGTAATAATTTCCCACTAATTCAACCCTAAATTAGAAATCCAAGAAAAGATCAGGTAAATTGATCAATTCAATTTTATCGTAAACACAATAAACAAATCAGAACTACGTAGGAAAATTAAACGTCAATATTAGTTTGATTTTTAACTCATAAGACTTAATAAATGCAGTTAACAGTTGAACTGAAATGAAAGTTGTTCTATACTTGGCCCATTAATGAGTCCTAGTTACCCATACAATAACAACGCTTACCAATCACAAAAAAAAAACTAACCAGCCAGAGCTAGCTATGGCTTAGGACCAAGGTACATCCGGTCTCAGGTACAACTAGTTCCCATGAACACATGTATATATATATATATATATATATATATATATATATTTATTTATTTATTTATTTATGTTTAACGAGGAATTTCGTTACAGGTTCTTTTATTTATGTTAACCTTCCTAATTTCTATTCTGTAATCAAAACTTTAGTATTTATTTTAATATTAATTTTAATTCTTCAACTAATAGTCCTGTAGGTTAACTCTTAATTCCTTATCCTTTAACTGTTTATTTTTTACCTCTGCCTTTACTTTCGTGGGATGTCTTAAATTGCTTCTCGGCTCTTCTTCTTATTTCCAACTGCTCTTGATGTTAAACATGTGGACGGAACGTTAAAC
Source organism: Dolomedes plantarius (assembly GCA_907164885.2). Taxonomy (NCBI): domain Eukaryota; kingdom Metazoa; phylum Arthropoda; class Arachnida; order Araneae; family Dolomedidae; genus Dolomedes; species Dolomedes plantarius. The sequence goes on from OU015501.1 coordinate 144,477,328, forward strand.
CGTCGCAAAAATTCCTCTTCCTTTTCAAGTGCATAGTTTAATTGCCTGATGGTGTGTCCAGTAAATACTAGAAGCCTTTTCTCCCCTTCCGCCGTTTTGTCCACGGAATGCATTGTCGGTGTTTTAATTGCTTGGACTTAGCTCAGAGGAATATCCTATTTCAAGATGTAAGCATTTTCACATATCCCCCCTACGGCGTGGGAAGAATATTTTCGATGCTCTATAGGCAATTTGTGTTTCCGAGAACCCTGGGGGAAAGTTCTCTCCTAGGTTAAAGTTCGCTCCTGATAGCGGTTCTCTGATTGGTCAGCATCAGCAAATCAAGGTCCTGTTTGACTTTTAAGACTTCTACGCGATCAGCTTGACTACGTTGGGGCTTCCTTTTTGGCGATGGTTACGCGCTTTTATTTTTTTGGACACAAAGTAGTTGGAATGGTTTAGGTAGTGTTCCTCTCTTCTCTCTTTACGCATTAGGCGGGTTTCGAAAGTTATTGCAACCCTCTCCTCGCGTTGTCCAGGGCTTGGAAAAAAAGATACTCAGATAGATTCGAATTTTTGTTACCTGTTGGTTAGCAACTTTGCTGGTCCCCCAAACCGAGGTACGGCTTATGAAAGAGGTACGGAACTTGGTGAGGGGAGATTACAATTATCTTTTTCTTATTTCTGCGTATATGTGTTTGAGGACAAGCTTGTAATTTATTATTAGGCAAGCAGTTACAGACCTGAATGATCGTATCGACCTATAGCTCTTGATATGTAGTGAGCTAGGCGATAAATATTTGTATATGCCTTCATAATTTTAACCTAGAATATCTTTGAACTATGTTTTATTTCTGCAATAATAAATCTTCGAAGCAATTTAACCAAACTAGTTTGTCATCTCTTAGTTTGAAGCTTTGTTTTGATTTTTATCCAGCAATTGATAGCAGAAGTTGAGAACCATTTTTATTGCTGCACAACTTATAATGTCCCGCCATCCCCTTAATTCTTAGACGCGTCAATATTGCACCTATTCATAATCCTTGATGTCTCTCATGATGTTCATCATTCCAGACTTTTGTACTTCTGTTAGTAGTATATGAGACAACTGTTTAATTTGGATCTTCCGGCCATCATCATCATCATCATTTTCTTGTTGCAAGTTCATCCTCTCCCACATATCTTGCCGTGTAGAATTATCCTCTACAATATTTTACCGTGTTGCCCCGTAGAACTGTCCTCTACAATATTTTACCGTAGACGAACTATTTCCCAACGTATAGAACATCTTTTCGAATACAGTCTGTATAGTGCCGTATTTGAACCTCTTTCCGTGTACTGAACTATTCTCGTGATACAGAAAAATTGGTACCGTATCTGAACAATTCTGCTATAGAATTGTTACCGTCTTTGAACTATTACTACTATATAATATAATACCGAATACTGAACAATAATATTCTTTGTCATAGAAAAATCCTGGTCATGGCACCATTTTCTCCACGCCAGTCTGCAAATGGAGCCAATGTACACCAGTCTACAATGTACGCCAGTCTGCAAATGGAGGCTCACGACGGGAATGTAGGAATGTACATCAGGAATGTGGGAATGAACAAGAATGGATTTTTCGAGAACGTTCGGTGGAGAATTTCTAAGCCGCCGAACAGAGGTAAAAAAGGAAGAAGTTGAAGTGGGAACAAGAGAGATGCTACCTAATTCCTAGCCGGAACTAGACAACCTGTAATGGAAGCGCAGACAACTCAAGACTGTCCCCCCTCGTCGATAACCATGATAAACCCAAGAAATTAATATTTTTTTTGCAAACAGCCTGTATTTATTCAAGATATGTAATTAAAGCATGAAAATACAAAATTCTGGCAGTTATTTTTTAAGGTGTCCTTACAATATATATAAATAAATAAATATATAAATAAATAAATAAATATATATATATATATATATATATATATATATATATATATATATATATATATAGTATAATGTAAATGTATAAAAGGAGGTTCCTATGCGTTTTTTTAATTACGATAGTGTTACATATAGTACCAACTAAACGCTATTCTGTCTACGTTTAGGATTGGTCTTATATATCGTACAAAACAAAAGTAAAGTGCTCAGACATATCACGAGCATTCAAAACTAATTTTTCATCTAAACTGTTTGTAGGAAATTCCAATCGATAACTTTTAAGTATTACATTTCCGAAGACTTCATTCGACATTAAAAATCAAATATTCTGTCCTTATTGGCAAAATAATTTGAAACGTATTGAAGAAGCAATTATAATACTTAAATGGGAATTAGCAATTAATGGAATGAAATACCTAAATATACATTAATCAAGGTGAAACATATTTATCAAAAAGATCAATGTAAATGCGCTCGAATAATTCTGTAGAATGCTTATGTTAATACGTCTGTGAATATTATTGATAAATTGAACACTGTAATCATACGTTTAAAGCATTTGGTTCGTGACTGAAATATTAATTGCCTCCTATTTTTCAGATAAATTCATGCATGTCTTTATTTGTCTGTACATAATAAGCGAGCTGAAATGGTAGACAGTAATCAGCTATTCAAGTTTAGGACCTTAAAGATCTTATATGAAAGAATAATAAAGTGCTGGCACTTTCTTAATTCATGCGTTTAACACATTGGATTTTATCGAAGTAAATTGTAAATCCACAAAAATCGACTGACTGAAAATGCAATGTATTGAATAAGCTTATCTGAAAATTCCTTCAAAGTAAGTTTTGGTGAAAATCAACGAAATTGCGTGATTGCATTCCATGGAACATAAGCATTGAATCTTAAATACTGAAATGCATACGTTATATATATATATATATATATATATATATATATATATGAGTGACCGAGAGGTCTATAAGAAACATCTGGAGGATTTTACCCGATGTCATATTAGTGGAAATGTCGAAGTGAAACCTGTGTTCTACAGGCTAAGATAAATTGACGTCAGACAGCGAGTGAAATAGTATATTCCATGCCGAAGAGCACGCGAAGCATGATATCGCTTTTTACAGAGACTACACAGAGAGGGTCTGTGTTGCCCGGCTGTGTTCCATTCCCGTTTATCAATCGAAGACATCATTTCTTATGATGCTTGAAACACAAGGACTAGACAGTTGAGAAGTGGGGTATAGTGCTTTTGACTGATTTGGACAGATTTAGTTTAAGTAGTGATTCTGGACGTTCACTAACCTGGCAGGAGGTTGGAACAAATAACAATCAACCCTCAAAAATAATTGAAAGAGATCGGTATGGTGGTAGAGTCTATGGAGGCATAGTAATAGGCGGACGCAAGGAACTCCAGATATTCAAAGGAGGTACAATCACTTGTGAGCTGAGTAATTCTTCCCTATGCGAGTATTTTCTCAGGTGCAATGGATACTGAGTTTTTGTCCCTGTATGATAACGCCACACCACATGATACAGCGCCTATGGCTCAGTTGTTACAGAGAACGGTGGATGGGTTGATCCGCAAGGCCTAAGACCAATCGAAAGCTTGACGGATGTTCTAGAGAGATGCTTTGCAGTATATCAACATCCATCATCAACTGTTCTGCAGCTGAAGGAGAAATTAGTAATGATGCCTCCAGAACTCGTCGAATAACCTATGTTCAGCACAGATAAACGATGCAACTCATGCGTTGCCGTCATATCCCCTACTGATAACTACCTTTGTACAGTATTTCGACTTTAGAAGGGATAAATATGCATCAGTACTGTAATAACCCCTCCGGGGTTATTAGGCTATGATCGTTAGGCTAGTAATGTCGAGTTGCGACCAACGCTCTTTCAATCCACAATTAAGTCAGGGGTTACAACTCTCAGTAAAACACTTTGATTACATATATACAATTTATTTACATACTTATATATACAGTTTCAACAAACATCATCATACTAACTTCTCACCGCAATTTAAACAGAATCATTCAAGAATATATATATATATTTATAATTATAAAATAGTATTCCTACAGTTGAACAAAGCCGACCCTTGGTCAAGAGGCAAGTATGTAATTAGCGTTGGATGTGAATTAGACATTGTTAAAATTGCTCACCCTTAGGCGCTTGTCACTGTAGTTACGGCTCGTTCCCATCACTTGTAGACACTGGTATGAATATCGTTCGTATTTCACCGTGCACACAGTTCTTTCAACAAAGTTCTATACTACTGCAGGGAAAGTTCTGGATATCGTAACACACAGAGTTCGGGGTCTCGTAGGTGTATTACAGTACTGATGCATATTTATCCCTTCTAAAGTCGAAATACTGTACAAAGGTAGTTATCAGTAGGGGATATGACGGCAACGCATGAGTTGCATCGTTTATCTGTGCTGAACATAGGTTATTCGACGAGTTCTGGAGGCATCATTACTAATTTCTCCTTCACTCCGGAATACCTCTGTGATGCAAACTGTCCTTTAGCGGATCTGTCTGTAGCGGTCTCCGTCATACGCAGGTTCTCCTCGGATGCTCACGTAGTTTTTCGTTGTTTCGATTCTCTGGTTACTCAGCTCCGTCGTCTGTCGTATCCTTCGTCGATTGGTAGTTATAGGCGGGTAAACACATTCTCGTTTAAGTTGTGGCCAGGCCGCATCAGTCGTCTCTCCGTCCTTTCTACTTCGTTTATGACTCGGTGGCGCTTCAAATTGATTTGCGAACCTTCGCTGGGCTTTTAATCTTGCGTCAATTTTGTTTAGAAGTCTCGTAGCCCTTGTAGCAGCTAAGTTTTTATCTCCGGCTTTTTACTTTAGTAAGTGAGCTAACATGCTGTACTCTGTATATATATTTCTTTTCTTTTTTTCTATTGGTTCGTGCCTTCTTGGTTTCCTATTCGCACCTCTTCATTGTGCTGGGGGATGAGCCACCTTGGTTGGTTCATGTTTTATGTTTTGCATTTGAATTATGTTGGACGCCTCTCCTCGTCTGGGAAATTTCTCAACTCTTCATGCACCTGTTTCCTAATCTTAGATCTTCGATTTATAGCTGTTGCCCTCTTAACGTTTTATGGTTTTATTGCCAGTGTTGTTGCCCGCTACCAAAGCCCTGCTCACAGGCTCCCCGAAGCTTCGGAGTCCTAAATCCTGCTCACAATTCAGGCTGTGTGGTCCTACTCATTTAGATTGCCGCGTATTCACATCTCGCTTATTACAAGTACTATGGTCCACCTGCTTAATAAAGTCCCATTGCATCCTCTGTATGCTGTTGTAGGTTAGTGTTGTTAACCTCCATTATATTCATACTTCACGGTGGTCTTAAGGTACGATTTTCACAAGTCTTGACCACCATAGTGCGACCCCCACACACATATATTTAGATAAATAAATAAATAAATAAATAAATAAATAAATAAAAAATATATATATATATATGTATGTATGTATGTATGTATATCAGAATTAAGAAAATGAACTTTTATACAAATGAGAAATTTTAATAAATTCTTTCGATATAATTTCATATATACAGTCCCTTGAGATTCAAACTGTTTTCAAATGAATACAAAGGAATGTTAATAATCTTAATTTTAAGCTAAATATAAGTCTGAGATGCAAATTTATGAGGTTCATAATAATTTCTATTCAATTCTGTAGGATCACAGATTCTTTTGTCACTAATGGGATGATATGAAGAATCGGAGTTTAATGCATTTTTTCCTTCCTTTTTGCACTTATTGCTTTTCTAACTGCATTCAAGTCTCTCTGAATTGTTGTGATTCTTTTCTTCTTTTTTGATTGTTTGAAGTTTTGTTCTCTTTCAAGAAGTTAAATCAATTTCAATTGAGGAGATTATTTCATTTAATATCAGTAATATTTTTTTGTCTTTTAACTTAGAAAACAATTAAAGTATTAATTACACAAAAATTGTAAAATACTTCTCAATTAGCATATTTGATGGTATTAAAAGTATTTTCATGAATGATCAAAAAATAAGTTTCCTTTTTCCTAAAAAAATTAAGAGAGTTTTTTTTGAAATTTTGACGCTATTGGGTATTATTTCCATGCATTAAAATTTAACTTGAGCTGGAAATAAAGATTCTATTTTTATCGAAACTAGGTCAAAATATATTATCCTATTTTATGAAACAATATAATATCTGATTTAGTTATTGACCTTTACATCATATTACATTTTGGTTTTTTTTAAAGCAAAGTTCTTCCATAATGTTTTTAGAAAAACATCAGAAGACATGACTAGACTATTTCGATTTTTTAGTTATACTAAAGAGGAATTTGATTATCAAATTCGTATCCTATACTATTTAAGATAGTGACTTGTTTTTTATGTAACTTACATAATCCTTTTTTAGCAAAATGAGAAATTAATTTCACCAGTGTATTTCTTTAGTAGTCTCACATGCATTTATATAATTGTTTCAGTATGTATATATATAACATACTGACATAATTATATATAACATGAAATACTATAATAACATGAAATTCTATATTAATATGGCATAGGATCATCAATGGCATTTAATATCACCTGAATTCACTATGGAGTTGAATTATGCAAGTCATGAATTGTGGTTAAGGGAATAAATACACTGCTGGCCACCCAAATTGCAACACCAAGAAAGACAAGAGATATCACAACAAAATTTATTTTGTAGATAACATGTTGACCAAGTATCAAATGATTAAATTTATAGACTTCTGTGAAGTATGGTTCCTGCCAAAATCAGTAGCCAGACTAGCCGAAATTGTTGGAGATCACCGCTGCCACACGCCTCGGCATTGATTCAAAGAGACTTTGGATGAGTTCTTGGGGTACAGCAGACCAAGCAGCTTCCACACGTTGCCAAAGCTGCTGTGGCAGCTGGGGATGGCATCTGGGTCAATCGTAGAGCAACCATGGACCACATGTTTTCTATCGGCGAAAGATCCGGAGAGCGAGGCGGCCAGGGAAGCAATTCAATCTGGCGATTGACGAAGAACCGTTGGACAATGCGTGCCACGTGTGGTCGCGCATTATACTGTTGAAATATGGCTGTGGGCAAGCCCTGAAGGTAAAGAAGGACAACTGGCTCCAACACCTCGGAGATGTAGCACTGGCTGTTTAAAGTACCGGCATTGCGTACTAGAGGTGTGCGAGAGTGATATCCAATACCGCCCCATACCACAATACCCGGTGCAGGACCAGTGTGGCGGTGCATAACGCAGCTGATCAGCATCCTCTCTTCACGGTGTCTCCAGACTCGAATGCGATCATCGTGGTGTTGCAGACAGAAGCGTGACTCGTCAGTAAAGACAATTTCATTCCATTCTGCCGTCCACATCCTTCTGTCATCGCACCATTGGCGGCGGAGACGTCTGTGGTTCTGCGTCAAGGGTAGACAAAGCAATGGACGTCTTGCGGACAGACCACTCTGCTGTAAACGGCGTCGAATGGTACGCGCAGACACTGGATGATGCGTTACAGACTGCATGTGCTGTGCTATGGTTCGTGATGTGACTGAGCGATCCGTCACTGCCATGCGCACAATTTGCCTGTCATCACGGGAAGTGGTGCGCTGAGGTGGATGCGATCGAACACGCCGGTCCTTCGTACCCTCCTGCATCCAACGATCACATATCAGCATTACAGTTGTTTGGTTTCGTCCAACACAACTACCGATTTCCCTGAAAGATAATCCACAATCTCGGTAGGCCACTATCCTTCCTCTGTCGAACTCGGATACTTGATCAAAAGATGATCGCTGTTTTCGACGAGGCATAATTAATCGGTTTTTTTTTAAACCACAAGAAAAACACAATTGCTAAACTTGAAATCGTGAAAATCTCCAAGCCTGAAATAGCGCTTTGAAGTGGCGTGATGTGCGTCTGCGCTGAAATTCTAATCATTTGCATATGTCACCTCCGCTAATGCATGTTGTAAATTTCATGTTATTTGCATGTTTCCTTCAGGGTGTTGCATTTACAGTGGCCAGCAGTGTATTATACCATTCTTTATGGATAAATAGTCAATGTTCTTGTAGAGATGCTGTTGGTGGATATCGATTCTGGACTCTATTCTCTAAAACAGACAACAGGAGTTTGATGGTATTGAGGTTCATGGGCTGTGCTGGCCAGATAAGATGTATGACTTGGTCTTTATGTTCCTGAAACCACGACCTGACAGTTCTAGCTGTATCGATCAGATCATTATCATCATGAAGAAAGCCATCTTCTGCAGGAAACAATTTTTGTACCATAGGATGGATCTGGTCGGCTAAAACTTCGCCATAGTCCTTCCCACTAAATCTCCCTTTCAGGGTTACAATAGATCGATTTTTAAAACCATGAGATGACCATGAGAAATTTCCCTCCATGTTTGACAAGCATGATCATATGCTTGTGTAGGTGTTTTTCAGACATACGCACGTCCTGTTGCGAGGGAACAAAGTGAACAATGATTGGTCTAAGTAAATTTCATATTTCGATGTATCACTCGACCTGGATTTGTGCTCGTGGCACCACTGTAGAGGACGTTTTGTATTCACATCTGTTACAAGAGGCCTGGGAAGTACTACTCTGCCGTAAATGTTTTGTTTGTGAAGTTCTATCTTACCTATAATGGCAGATACTTTAGCCTGCAGATTCAGATGGAGCTCTACGGTCACTTTGGCTGCAGTTATCTTCTACTTTGATGTCACAATTCGCTTCAACACTCGTCAGTTTGTTTCGCTTAGCTTTCCCTGTCGTCCACTATTCTATTTCACAGAGGATATCTTCCCGTGCACTCTGCCGTCAAGACATCCTATAGCATAGCTCGGTAAACACCCAAAACCATGGGGGATGTTTTAATAGATACTCCAATTAGAAGTGCTTCAACAATTCGCCCTCTCTGCACGGCCTACAAGGATTGACATCTTACGCTGTCCCCCAAAGAGCCTGATGCTCATAGTTTCATTACTTCTACCTTAGAGGAACGTTGGAAGACAAATTATTTTGCCATCTTCATATACAGGCAGTCCACGTCATATGAGTACGCTCAAGATGCAATTGCGTATGTTCAACACTAAGGGCGTCCAGACCTATTCACTACATTCACATGCAATTCAGCTTGGGGCGATATACAACATCTTTTACTTCCTGGGCAGTCGCCGGTAGAGACGCATGGCATCACAGCACGTGTTTTCAGACAGAATCTGAAATTGCTGATGAATTTCCAGGTAAAACATGAAGTGTTTGGGTCTGTGTGCTACTGGATGTACTCAGTGGAATGACAAAGAACAGGATTGCCACACACACATATACTAATCTGGCTCTATAACAAAATCACTTGAAACGAAATCGACGATTTAATATGTTCTGAAATACCCGATGCTGACGTCGATAAGGATTTGCATGATGTTGTGACGAAAAATATGATAAATGGACCTTGCGGTACACTGAATCCAAAATCAGTATGCATGATAAACGGAAAATGCTCTATGAGATATCCTCGAGCATTAGTATCCAACTCCGTTACAGGAAACGATGGATATCCTTTATACAGAAGAATATCAGCAAAAAATGGCGGTAAATTAGTAACCATACAAATGCTAAACGGTGACATCCGGTAGACAACCGGTGGGTTGTTCCATATTCGCCTTTGCTATCAGAAAATATACAAAGTGCAACGACATGGCAGTTTTTAGCGTGCAGCTAGAAAGAAGTGATAGGAATACGGTCATACATATCCATTAAATCGCATAGTATCAGGCTGGAAAATATATAAGCAGCAGTGAAGCTGTAAGGCGAATACTTTCATTCCCCATACATGAACGAAGTCCAACTGTAGTTCACTTAGCTGTACATCAAGAAAATGGACAACGATAGTCATACTGTACATCGTGCATCCCAATCAAGATGAATGCTTCTTTCTTTGCATGCTGTTGGGAAATGTTCCAGTTCCAACGTCTTTCCACGAATTGAGAATTGTCAACGGCAATACGCATGCCACTTTCCGCAGTGCATGTCGATCTCTAAATTTATTGGAGAAAGACCGACACTGGGATGTATGCATTAATGATGCGAGCAACACGTCACATCCAAATCAAAATCGTGCATTGTTTGAAAACATATTCACCGTCTGCTCTCCTTCATCTCCAACAGATTAATGATTCGAGAGAATGAAGACAATCCCATCTTGAAATAAATTATATATATAAATCAATCAATCACACAAACACACACACACACACATATATATATATATATATATATATATATATATATATATATATATATATATATATATATATATATATATACATATATATGCAATAATAAGAGGGAGAAGCTGGATGGCTTGTAGTTGCATAACCGGGGTTGTAATCTCAGTATGTCGTAGCGAGTGGCGGAGGAAGGAAGTCCAGGCAGAACAAACATAAACACCACATAGTTGGTATACGTCTTTTATTACACAGTACTTAGATGAGGAAATATACTCCGTGACTCAAACACTGAACTTCCAGTATGGAACGGATATATCACGCAGCAGACGGGGAACGGGGCCCCCGAGACGAATGGTGTAAGACGAAGTTCTTACATCCCGATGGTTTGCTGGTTCGAACAGAAAAGCTTGAGAAAGCGCGCCAAGATCTGCCAGGTATGGGCGCACTGACTTTTTAATTGGCCAGAAGCGAACACATGACCCTAGCTCGTCATATCGGATGATGTTTCTCGAGCGTTCTACCCGGTTCGATCTTATATAAGTGTTATATAATGGTCCGCACGTGCAACAGCTTTAGGGGAAAAATAGATGTATATTGGTTGAATTTAGGTCGCAATCCAAGATTAAGGTGACGGTATTCTGTTGCAATAAGATAAACGAATTTGTAAAAAGCATGTTAGGAGTATTTAAAAGGATTAAAATTTGTTTCATATATATATATATATATATATATATTATTTTATTCTGTTTTCTATTTCTATTTTTTTTTCTAATGTTGAGGCACTTGTCGTCAAACATTCCCCTATACTACGCCGCAATTTTACCGCCCATTTTATTGTGGGGGTACTATAATTCCTTGCATTTCTTCCTTCCTGGGCTTTTTGTTCATATTGTTTGTGTTTCATCACTTGGCCGTGAATCCCATAGTTTCTCTTCCGTCGTTGTTCTAATACTCTCATCCTTTTCAAGTCCCCATACCTACATATGTTCATGACGTTACGGAAAATGCTTGTCCCTGCCCTTAGTATATCAAAGACTTTAATGATATTCGGCCATTAATGCGAGTGCATATAATTCTCCTGTTTCTCCAGAGTTAGTTGCAATTTACATATTCGAACCGGAACTATAGAAAGCAATCTTTTATGACTTTACAATTCCCAATAAGTTCTTTGGAAATGATCATCCTTAACAATAGAACGATGAGAAAAACTTCAAAGATTACGTTTTCATTCATAAAGCGTAACAATTAAACATTTTAAAAAAATAATTTACCATTAAGGCTGTTTTAATTCAAAAATAATCAAATATACAAAAACATTTTATTTAAATTGTAAATTTAAATTGTAAATTAATTTTCTATTTAAATTTTAAATATAAAAATGTAATTAATAAAACATAGTGGTTCCTTACATAAAAATTAAATATGTATTAAAATTCATTATAAACATAATGCACTGTAATAAAATACATATAATATATAAATTTATGGTTTGTAGAACACGTTTCTGAATCGCTGTAACAGTTTTTTATCACACGTTGTATTCATTAAAAATTTCAAAATATTTCCCAACCCTTCGGTGCGATCTAGCTTTCTTTATTACTGTAACCTGATGCACTGAATAAACAAAAAAGCGAACAAATATTTTTACTTTTTGTCTTTCTAAGACAGACGCCTACTTGTAGAATGACTGGTTTTCATTTACCTGTATGATTTCTTTTCCGTGATTAATAATATACAAAAAAATTACAAGCAAACCTGAAAACTGTCTTTTCGTGACTACACTTCATCTACCATCAAAATGGCGTGAGTTATTTTGAATGGCTGAAATTTCGCGTGATAGAAACGATTTCATTTGTTTTCTAACACGACGTGATGTCTTTAACTATCCAACTACAACGATCTTATTAGCAATGATAATTCTCTTTTCTCCCTGAAAACGGATTTATTTTTGTTGGAAAAAAATGAAAAATTATTTCGGATCACTAAACAGAAATAGCTGATTACAGTTCTACGATGCATTAAAATTCAAACAGTGAAGTATCCTATTGTATGTGAATTAACTTAAAGATAACTACTTGGTCTTAAAATAATTTGAAACAGCTATAAGCTGTAAAGTGTGTGAGTGGAATTCAATTTAAATAAATGTAAATTCGTGAATAAAGTTTCTAATTTAATGCCTCTATAACACTGATAGTGAAATAAATGACATCATTGGGGAGATCCGAAATTGATTCTCAATCAAAAGATGTAATTTTTTGTCACTCTTAGAGATAGAATCTCGTATGAAACATAAAATACTGTAGCTGGTACCCGTCAAAACATGACGGCCGGATAGTAAATAAATGTACTAATATGCAAATTACACTCAACACATCATTGCCAAGTGTTGAAAATCATAATATTAAGAATAGATAAATACAGCGCGAAATAAACAATTTTTGTGAGATATAATTCTATATCTCATAAGCATAAAAATGGCAGAGAGAGTGCTAGAGAGATTCCCCGGAATAAACAAATAAACCTGTTTATGCGGCCTAGTACTTAGCGAGTATTAAAAGCCAGATTTAAACAGTAAACTGAGCATTCGCAAAAAGCAATTTTTAATCGTAAATTATATTTTTTATTTTTTTTTATTTCCCAATGTGGATGCACTTGTAATCAAACATTTGCCCTTGCTACGCCGCAGTTTTACTGCCCTTTTTATTGTGGGGGCACCATATAGGCGGACGGCATTACCCCCTATGAAGAGACGACACGAACGGAGGCATTTTTCGTGGCGCAACGCCGGGATTCGAGCTGAGCACCCTCAGCACCGAAAACCAGCGCGCTGTACCACTGGGCCGCCACAAGCCCAGTAAACTATATTTAATTTATAGAAAATATCCGTTACAAAAACCAAATATGACACATCAAGAGATTAAAGTATATCTTTTGGCGTTTAGTATAACCATCCTGAATCCATCGATTCCATATTCGCATGACAGTCGTTCTGAGCAGTGCGAGAACCAATATCGTGGAGCGATAAACCGCACTCCCGATAGGCCACGATCCTGCCGCTATCGAATTCCGAGATATCCTGGCAGCCGTTTCTCCTTCTTATACGAGTCATAAGACGATCTTCTCACAAAAACAACCAACATTGAAATGCGGTTTCTGAATGAGAAACCCTCTGCGTAGGTTTCCTTTTATACAGAGTTTCAGATACCGCTTCTCCGTTCCGCGTCGTTGGATTGCGCTTAAATGCTAATAATTTGCATATCCCAGCATCTTCTTCCTTTCTTGCGAATTTGATGTTTGTAACATTCCTCCTTTATCTTCTTGCAAATTTAATGCCCAACAGTGTGTGTGTACATATATAGATGTATATAACTTTAAAATTACATTGACTACTGTCGAGAGAAATTCTTTTCATAGAAATCCTATCTTAAAGCGTCCCATCCAATTACAATGTCTTCAACTTTTGCTTGTTCCAATGGGAAATATATTAAATTTTATGACTGCAGCCAGCCTAATCACTATTGTTAGATGTAACATTATCTCCCTTGTTCGGATTATTGACATTTTACTTCATTAATTCAGATGTCAATGGTTTATCTACCCAGATACCTCATATTTCATTTCAGATGTCGAATGAAATAAAACTTTTGAAGTCAATTATCAATAATTTCACTCGTTAATCATAATGAATAAAAATTTCGATATCTCAGTAATTGATTTTACCAAAGTGAA